>BSUD01000003.1:57876083-57968602 GCA_033239045.1 Fagopyrum esculentum | reverse complement strand
AAACTGAGAGTTAAGTGTTAGAGTTTGCCAAATCCTATTCTTATTACACCTTTCTGGTTCAATGCAAGCTTAGGATGAGACTTACCCGGTAATTCCTTAGTTTGTGTATCAACGATCATAAGTGTAGGTAATAAAGGTTTATCCTTTATTGGGGTTTGAGTGTGCTTCCATCCCATCTTTGTGAGTTAGCCTGAGACTTACCCGGTAAAGGTTGATTCTATTCCCTTAGATGGTGTGTTAGTTTGAGGTTATAGTTCTTTATCTTAATTCCTTGAGACTTACCCGGTAATAGGAGTTACGGTTTAGGATTAGTGAGTAGTGAGACTTACCCGGTGATCTACTCCACTTTAGTAACACCTTCCCCACGCAAAAATCTCAGCTTTGTCCTCTTATCTATAGATCTTGAGTTGGAACCACAACTAGATGCTTTAATCCCTAGAATTGCATGTTTGCTTTATTTGACATCTTATTCATCTTTGATTGTGTTAATTGCTTTTGTGGTTAGCATTGACATTAGCATACCGTATTGACTCTGTTTCACCGAGTCCCTGTGATCGACCCCTGGAATTTTCTTGCTTTTACTACGATTGACCCGTACACTGCGGGTTCGCATCCTTGTTCGCATCCTTGAATATTGATGATGATGAATTCTAGGTAGTAGAGGTGTGAAAACCTCTATTGCATTGAGTATGTTAGGTTTTCTGTGTAAGTTAGGCTAAACCCGAGACTAACCCAGTAAGGGTTTGTTTAATCCTTAGGTAGAATACCCGGTTTGTGTTGAATTTCTGTCCTTAGTGCCATGAGACTTACCCGGTAATAGGCAGTTTGGATCGGAACTAGTGGAATATGAGACCTCCCTATAATTATTCCCATTGATGAATCCCTCATTCCTTCTAGCGATAAAAACCGAAGATAGCTTAAATTCGATGCCACAATCAATGATCTTGACCCCTAAAATCCGTTTTTCATATTAATTGTTATCATCTTGCATTGTTGTGTTAGTTTGTTTTACTTGTTATTTTTATTTGATCTTTGATCAATCCCAAACCAAAACTCAAAAAAAATAAATTTTCTAACCCTTTTCCATCTCTCTCCCTTCTTAGTCTAGATTTATACTATCTTTGATAATAATTGCAAAAAAAAATTCACCTCAGTCTTTGTGTTCGACCTTGGAATACTTACCTTGCTACGGAACGACCCATACACTGTGAATTTGCTAAGTAGTTGTAAGCATCTATTGCAAGTAAAATAAATTTTAAAACTTAAGAATCGTTTTTTAAGCGACCAAGTTTTTGGTGCCGTTGCTAGGGATTTGTTTCGTATCCTAGAAGTAGCTAATCAGTTTTTGGCGCCGTTGTTGGGTACTAGATCTAGTTTGATTTGCATCTTGATTGTTTATAGTGTAGATCTTTCTTTTGCTTTTGATCTTGTTTTGCTTTGTGTCTTTGTATTTTCCAAGTTTGCCAAGAGAAAAAGATGTCCATAAGGAACCTTCAAGCTAAAATTGATGACGTCTTGATGCAACTGAGGCTTAGAGATGAAGCCTTGGAAGATGAGAGAAGGATAGCTAGACAAAGAGATGAAGCTATCAATAATGAGCTTGAATCTTGAGGGAGCTTCGCACTTCCTTCAAGACTAGTAGGAAAGCTCACACACCCCTAATGCCTCAAATGCAACCTCTACAACAACCTCCCAATGATCAACTTGAGTCGATGTTTGAACGAATGATGAGGAGATCAGATGGCCTTGAAGGCACCATGACATATGTTGTAAAGGCTCAACCGGAGGAAGTTTGTCACGAAGGAAATCCAAGAATTAAGTGTCCTTGCCATCGACCCCGGAGCTATACTTGAAGTTGGGAAGAAAGAAGGGGAAGACTCAGAACATCTCGGCCAAATTGTTGAAATCTCGGTTGAGATTAAAGTAAACACGACAATTGGACGAGATTTCACATGTCAAGAAGCCTCTCGGCACCAATCTCAGCCTGAGATATGAAGGCACTCATCCGAGATTTGAAGTTGCACCTTTTTGGCATATTTTGAAGGGAAATCTCGGGCTTGATGCTCCAAATCTCAACCCGAGATTTTATGATGAGGATCCGAGATGCACATTAACTCCTCTTGAAGCTTTCAATCTCGCCCAGGATGCGCCCAAAATCTGAAACTCTTTTCCAAAGGAACCTCACAAGATTGAAATAAAGACCTTACCGGCGAAACTTAGAGCCAAGTTCAAGGCAAAAGTATTCCCAATAAATGATGTTAAGGAGGTATTGAGATTCTTCAACTAGAGCATTTTCCTAAGAATCGGCATACCTTGTATTACAATAAGTGATGGTGGCAATCAACTCACCTCTTTAACCTTTGAGTATTTATTGTCCAAGTATGTGGTAACCCACAAGGTTGCAACCCCATATCATCCTCAAGCATGTGGTCGAGTGGAGGTCTCGAATGAGGAAGTTAAGGGGATTCTATAGAAGACAGTCTCTCGGCCCCGAAAAGGTTGGGACATGAGGCTTCATTATGCCTTACAGGGATATAAGACGGCCTACAAGACCCCCAAGGGTACCTCTCCTTACAACCATGTCAACGGTAAGTCTTACCACTTGTCGATTAAGTTAGAGCCCATAGTTTATTGGGCAATCAAGTGGCCCAACCTTGTCATGAAAGAAACCGTTGCTAGGACTTAATGAGCAATCCGGGGTATTTGAGGTAAATTGAGGCATCCACGGACTTGGGTCAAGCTAGCGACCTAAAATCAAGTACTTCTTGGGAGGCAAACCAAGGTGAAATCCTTTCTTTTTCTTTTTCTTTTTCTTTTTCGTTTGTGTTTGTGTGTTTTTTGTGTTTTTGTGTTTGTGTGCAAGGGTCTAGGCAATGAACAAGGGAGTAACGTATGGAGGCTTCTTTGCAAAATGTCAAGTCATCCGAGATTTTTGACGGGAATGAGGAGCGAGAATAAAAAACAAGGGAAATGTGGACCAAAAGGAGCTATCTCGGGGATCTTTGAAGAAATCTCGCATGAGATTTTTGTTCATTCAATTAACTGGGGAAATATTTGAGAAGTCGAATGCACCCTCAGCCCCTATCTCGGGGAGAGACTTATCGCCCAGATTCCGAGATTTCAGTTGCTCAAGGAAATCAACATAAAAGTCCAAAATATCGGTCCCGAAGCCCAATATCTCGGGTCGAGATTGGTAGAAATATGGCCGAGATTTTTGATCTGCTGAACAAAACACAGCTTGCCTTCTCTTTCCCAAAAATCTTGCCATTGCTTCTCAAGCTCAACCATAGCGCCGAAATTTCGCCCCTCACCTATCTCCCTCAATTCTCCACCCTATTTCCCTCAATTCTCCAACAAATCTCTTCATTATTGTCCCAAAATCTCTCAAATCAGATTCCTAACCCTTTTCCATCAATAATATGTCAACATTCTACAAAAAATCCCTCTTCCAACTCAAATTCTAACCCAAAAAACCCGCAACTTCTCAAAAACTCAAAAAGGCTTCAAATCTGGAAAGAGAAGAGACTCAATCAAGGGTAGAAGAAGGTTGTTCAACATCAAGAAGGGAGCTTGAAATCAAGAGGATGCACAAATCCCACTGGCTGAACATAATTGAACATCTCAGCTTGTTCATCGAATATCTTTCCCGAGAGTTTGCATCTGTTACCCGAGATTTACATCTGTCTGCTTGAAATGGATCGATTAAGGCACACTAAGCAAATTTTGAGTCGCCCCGGCACCTCCCGTGATTCCTAACAGCCACCACTACCACCTCCGAGGAATATTCCCATCATCCAATCCAAACACAGGGTGAAATTTAACCACATTAAGAATCTTTCAAATTCCGCTCCTAGGTACATAGAGCTGGATGACTGTGATCAGTTGATGATTAGGAGTGATATTGATTTGATGCTGGATAGATGTCATTGCAATTTCTTCATTAGTCTTAGGGAACCGGCATATAATGAGATAACTTGAGAGTTTTTTAGTGTAACACCCCAAATCCGCAAGAATCGGGGCGCTACTAGGCTAGGATCTCATAGTGGATCCTGACCCTAACCTGACAACAAGTTCACTGGATCTTACAACAAGACACAAATAGATATAAAACCAAATACATAAAACTGTATAAATGCCTTCAACCAGGTGTTTGGTCGAGGCCCTCTCGACTCCTTTGTAGTTCAAACAACTTCAGTAGTGCGTGTCGGTATCACTGTCACCTGAGTAACTCTCTAGGACATCTTAACAGATCCCACCTATGTTGGCAGATCCGGGGTACGTCTAACTACCATGGCATCCTCCTCGACTCGTTTGATATACTCGCGGAACTTTGGTCCCCTCATAGAGACATGATTTGAGTCATCTAATTGGACTCGCTGAGATCTCTGTCTCGCTGCCATACCGCTCCTGGTCTCAGGGACGACGCTCTCAACAAACTCCTCGTGTACGTCCTCCGCTGCAGACGGATCAGCAATGAGAACCTGCCCCGGACCAATTACTACTGGAGGAAGATGGGGTATACCCCTACCTCGTCCTACTGCATATATCGCTCTAGTCCGAGCCATCTGCGTGGTATGTACACCTAACTTATAAGGTTCTATTTATGCCATATGTATATATATATATATATATATATATATATATATGTATATATATATATATATACTATCGAGATCCTCAAAAGGGGGATGACTTTCTGTAGACTCTATCCCAAAACAGTTGTACACTTTTCAAAACCAGAAATCCTTTTCAAAAGTCAAACCCCTTTCGGGTTCTATTTATCTATTTGGCGTTTATCACATATTGGAAATGTCATTGTTGTCAACCTAAGGCTCTGATACCAACTTTGTAACAATCAAAATTCGCAGGACTCTAGGCGCTACTGGGCTAGGATCTCACAGTGGATCCAGACCCTAGCTTGACAACAAGTTCATTGGATCTTACAACAAGGCGCAAATTGATATAAAACCAAATACATAAAACCGTATAAATATATACATCCAAATGGTATAAAAAATCACGGCCGAGTACAAAACGGCAACATCATCTACAAACATGTACAAAACAGCCCCAAAACCCTCGTACAACCTAGTGTACGGAAGCCCTCGGCTGATCACCTATTTCGCTCACTCTGTAGTCTTCCTATCCTGCAAAATATCAACAACACGGTATAAAACCGTTAGCGAACAGTTCATGAATAAGAATAAAAGTAATAGCACATACAAAGACCACATCATATCACAACATGCAATACACACATCATAACCGTTTATTATCTTTAATTACGTTATACCATTATTAATTAAACTTCTTTTGTGACACGAGGAACCTTAGAACCCCACCTATGTCCCCTTTCACACAGGTTCTGCATGGGGATCTACCTCCCCCTGAGTACCGGTTTCAGAGCACCTTCTCCACTCATCGCCGAGCTTTGACAGATGGTCACGACCCGCTATAATACACTTGGGACTTTTAATATACATATATGGTCGTCCTAGTCTGATTTAGGTTATAAATGCAACATTCATATGCACAAACACCGCCATCACAACCAGTCCAATCCTAAACCGCTAACTATGTAAGTCCAATGGACTTACCTATCATAAACGGAAACCTGTATCCAAGTCATGATTTCCCCTCGAGGAAATGATCAATGCATGCATGAATGAGACACACACAATATCAAACACTATCGTGGTTAGGAGATTCACCTCCTACGCCCCGTAATCATACCTAAACCATAACTCATATCTAGACCTCGATATCTCAACATAATCACAAATGCTTAAGGCATTACCTCAACATATACATCATCAAGCTCAACACATATAACCCAAGCCTAGCCTTAGTCTCAAGCTAAGCCAAAAGGAAAGGGAAGACACATACCAAACTTGGTATGTCCTAGACAGCACACCTGGGGAAGCAAGAAAGCACAAGAGCGGTGACGTTGCGGGGGCGGTGGCTCTCAGCCACGGGGGCGGTGACACTCCTTCTTCCGCGAGGGCGGCACTGTCAAGGCGCGGGGGCAGCCAACTGTGCAGAAGGCGATTCTCTACTCCTCTTCATTCCTCTTGCTCGATCTCTTCACTTCTTCATTGCCCAAAGGCAATCAACATCACATATACATATATATACTCATCAGCAACATCCAGGAAGATCAAAATACAAGCATAGCATGGAATTTACTAATCTAAGAAGAAGTGATAGCATGAATTATAGTCTATATTCTGGGACATGTTTAGACGTTTTATCTTCAATAATCTGCATGTTTGAATGTATATTATGTGATTATATCGTCGTTTCATCTACCTTTACGGGAATCGAGGTCTACACCAAGTTTCGTTATAATCGTAGGTAAAATGGCACGTTTTGCACCAAAATGGAGCTAAAGGAGCTAAGGAGTCATTGGAGCTACATTCAGGAGCTTAAGGAAGAATCCAGGAAGCATGGAATTGAATTAAAGATTTACTTTGGACCAGATTTGAGAGATTTCACCTTCAGCTGAGAGTCACCTCGGTTGACCACAGAATCACCTCGACCGAGGTGATCTAGAGGAGCGCCCCGACCGAGGCGAACACTATGACGCGGCGAGATATATTTTATTTGGCTGAGATCTTTTATTTTTGGAAGGAGAGATCTTATATTTTTGGGCTGGATTTCTGGAAGGAAGATCATATATTTTAGGAATCTATTTATGAGATATGGATATATTTTATTAGGAAATTATCTTTTTAAGATATTTAATCTTTGGAAGATAATTCTCCTATATAAAGGGTTGGATTTTCCACAAGTTCAACCATGCTTAGAGGCTGAGAGCATCCAACAATTAGGAAGGATTTTTGGAAGCTTTGAAGGAAGGAAGGAAGATTGAAGATCAATCTAGGAAGGATTGATAGCTTATTATAACTTTTGTGAAGGGTTTTGTAAGACTTTCTTAAATTCCCTTCTTGTTGATTTGTCTTGTTGGATTTGTGATCCAAGGAACGCTTATTTGTTTGATATTTGATTCAGTTATTGAAGCCTTGTTCTTAAGGTTTTTGTGTTCAAATATTCATTCTCTTCCCATATATTTGATTATTGCTTTCATGATGATGAGTGGCTAATTTCTTTGTGCGATTCTAGGGTGATTGGCTGAAAGTTGTGGGAAAACAATGATAGAATAATCTTAAATTCCAGTAGGACCCTGAAAGCACGACTCTTTATCCTTAACCCTAGAACATCTCGTTCAGTCGATGAACATCTCGGCTGGGGTGGAATTTGATTGACCGAGGTGAATTTTTCTGATCCGAAACTGAGAGTTAAGTGTTAGAGTTTGCCAAATCCTATTCTTATTACACCTTTCCTAGTTCAATGCAAGCCTAGGATGAGACTTACCCGGTAATTCCTTTGTTTGTTTACCAAATATCATAAGTGTAGGTAATAAAGGTTTATACTTTATTGGGGTTTTAGTGTGCCTTCATCCCATCTTTGTGAGTTAGCCTGAGACTTACCCGGTAAAGGTTTATACTTTATTGGGGTTTGAGTGTGCCTTCATCCCATCTTTATCCTTAACCTTAGTTGGTTTGTTGGTTTGAGATTATAGTTCCTTTCCTTAGTACCTTGAGACTTACCCGGTGCTAGGTTCTTTGGGTTGGGATTGTGAGTAGTGAAACTTACCCGGTGATCTATTCCGCTTTAGTAACACCTTCCCTTTGCAAAACCTCAGCTTTGTCCGCTTATCTTGAGATCTTGAGTTGGAACCACAACTGGATGCTTTAATCCCTAGAATTTGCATATTTCCATTAATTGACCTTATTATCGTCTTTTGATTGCTTTAATTGCTTTTGTGGTTAGTTGCAATATTGACAACCTATACCTGTTTGTTTCACCTAAGTCTTTGAGATCGACACCCCGGAATTCTTGCTTTTATTACAATTGACCCGTACACTGCGGGTTCGCATCCTTGTTTTAAGTATACTTCTTGGGTTATAAATTTAAAGCTTCCACACACCATTTGGAGCGAACAAGTTTTTGGCGTCGTTGCCGGGGACTTGGTCTAGACCGAGCCGGTTGCGATTGTCTTTCCGGGCTGTTGCCCTTGTTATTACTAACCACTCTACTTGAGTGACTTTCGCAGGTTCCTTTTCTTAGGTTTATGCGAAGAACCCGTGCTGGGAAGGAAATTGACCAATGGTATTTCTATGGTTGTCTATACCCAATCAAAAGTAAATCCCGACTTAGCACTAAGAACAAGTATAGTGATTAAGTAAGGGTCGAACCCAATAGAGTTGAGGTGTTTTAGATGCAATTATCGATTATAATGACAAGTGACACAAAGGGGGGGGGGGTGGTTGAATTGATTCACAAAAACTAATGAAAACGATTAATGCGACAAGTAAGACAATAATAGGTGAATCTACACTAGGTTGATTCTAAGCATGCAATTGCTACTTTGGTGTATTCCTTTTACAAGTTTTTAAGTAATCTCCCATCTCGATCGTACATATGTGTTGAGCCAACCGGCATCAACACAACTTAACCTATTAAAGTTCCGTAAACCTACAAGAACAAATAATAAGTTAGCATTCAAACAAAGACAAAGGGATATAAAGAGAAGATTAAAACCGTTAAACTTATCTTTATATTTGTGTTCCTTTTCTTTACGTAATTACAACCCGTTATTACTTAAAGTTGCTACTAGATTAAAGACCCGAACCCGGAACCTATTAATCCTAGTTGTTTACATGCACTTTAAAACCTAAGGTGATCAATCTCAAGTAATAGTTAACATGCAATTAAACAATGGAGATCAAGGAAACACAAAGTATTACTGAATAAAAAACTTATATTAAAAGAACATACAACCAAAGCAACAAAGCAGCTTCAAGCCAACCCAATGTAGCAAGGGAGTTAGCAACTCATTACAATGGAAAACTCAAGTCTAAAATGGAATTTGTGAGGAAAAGCATGGATAATTCTAGCAATCAGCCATGGACTATTTATACTACAAAAGACACTTAATTAGGAGTAAATAGCCGGCCTAAAACAGCCACCTTTAATGCCATAAAGGTGGTGTAAACAACCGGAGTAAAGCTTCTGGCGTTAAACCGCACGGGCGGCCTTCAGGACCCGCAGGGGCGGTTTAGGCAGAATCGGTTGATCTTCTTCATAACCGCTGGGGCGGCTACACAGCTTTGCTGGGGCGGATCTTTAATGCACTTCAACGTCTGACCTTTCGCCTTCCTGACGTTTCTGATGTCAAGGCGCAGGGGCGCCTCAAGGCCAACGCAGGGGCGGTGACACAGACTCTTCGCCTTCCAGCTCCCAAGGCGAGGCGCAGACAGGGTATAGTGGGAGGCGCAGGAGAGCTGGTCTTCGTCTCGTCAGGGCAAGCCATCGCAGGGGCGGCTGCAAGGGCCCGCGGGGGCGGTGGAGCAACAGAAACTTTGCTTCTTGATCGATCTTTACTCCTAAGTGCTTATAACTCCTTCCTTAGCTTCTTTTGATCTTCTTCTTCTTGACCAAGGAGTTAGTAGCATAAACCGACACTAATGCAATAAAAATACTCTAAAAACTACCCTAAATGATAGTGATTCCATCACCTATCAAACTCCCCCATACTTAGACCTTTTACTCGTCCCGAGTAAAACAAATGACAACAATTAGACTCAAGGTCTCAGGAAGCAAGGGAAAGAAAGAGAAATAATGGAAAACAAGAGAAAAACCAAGAAAGAAAGAAAGAAAAGAGAGGAAATGTGAGAAAAAGAAGATACTACCATCCTTATTGCTCCAAGAGTGGCCTACCCGGATAACCTCCTTATGACTCCCCTTCTTATGTCGCCAAAACGCCGGAAGGGAAACCTACACTCGGTGTCGCTCATCTTGCCAAGGCTCCCTTTCGGGTTTTCACCTTGCTACTCTTCTTCTTTTCTCTCTTAAGCTCACATCCGTCAAGTCCATTTTTGCACCAACCTAAGGTTGGTCAGACTACCTTCTTTTTACCTAAACCGCCCTTTCGGGTTTTCGGTTTATCCAAGGATTTTCATGCCTTTTTCTTTCATTTCTTTGGCTTTTTCTTTTTTTTTTCAAACTGATTTCAATAATGCAAAACAAAACTGATTTCAATAATGCAAAACAAAACTGATTTCAATAATGCAAAACAAAATGCCAAAAACAACTAACAAACTGTACAAGCAATGATATATATCCCTCCCCCATACTTGAAGTGCACTTTATCCTCAAAGTGAAAATGAGTCAATGATAAATGTGGGAGAAGGGAAAGAAATGTACCCCTCACTGGGGTGGTCCGGATGGACCACCAGGACCCTCCTCCGGCGGGTAAGGGAAATGGCTGAAGAAGTGCTCCTGCCGGCAGTGAAGGGTATCAATCCGGTCCTCCTGAGCCTCCATCCTCTCTCGAAATGAAGTCTCATATCTAGCCTGCCAAGCTAGCTGTTGTGTCTCCAACTGCTGCCGATGAGCCGCCAACCGAGCATCCTGACGGCGGTCAAAGTGGGTGGTCATGGAGGAGGCGAAGCTGGACTGCCACGCCTGCTGCTGCTCAAGCATGGACTGTTGATACTCTGTCTGCCATGCCTGGTGCTGTGTAGTCAAAGCAGCCATATGAGCCTGCAGACTCTCCATGGTCTGATTGTCATGTCCCTCTGTCGGCTGCGTACCTCCCAACAATATCAACCTGAGGTCTTCTCGGAGGGACAAGGTCAGCCGGTACATATAGGTCGGAGAGCTCTTCTCCTAAGGGGAGTCGGCGGGGCAAATATGTGAGATGACTCCCATCTGCAAGGGAGATCCAGAAACGATGTCCCCATCTATCTTGAGGAGCCTGCACCTTCTCAATAACCCCTCATTGTATAAGGGTGCCTCCAAACCTTCTTCCAATGGAGGAAGATCCATCACCTGTGCAGCTAGTAGTGAAATGATACCTCCTCCCACTATGTCAAGAGGCTCATTCCTCCTAATCCGCTTAAGAGTGGTAAGGAAGAGATATGCCCAATCCGGCACAAATTCGTTGGAGAGACAAGCATATAGCAGTGGAAGGTCCTTAAGAGCGACCTTATTCTCTTCCTTCTGTCCACAGAAGACACTCATGAAGACCTTGGAGATGAGCCTTAAACAGGGGTGAGTGAATTTGTTGGAGTACTCACCCCCTGCATGAAACTCTGACCTAGTAGCGGCTTGCCAAAACTCCAACAGATCCGGTGTCGGAATGGGTTCCATCCAGTCATCGGAAGCTGCAATGGTCACTCCCAATGCCTCTTGTATTTGAGTGTAGTCCAATGTGTACTTCCTCTTGTTGTACTTGAATGAAACTCCTACACACAATTGGTCTTCCGTCTCCATTTTGAATGTTGCTATGAACTGTCTGGTGAGGTCGGGGTGTGTTGGAGCGCTCTTTATCAGAAAATCTCCTAACCCGGCATTGTTAAGAAATTCCTGCATACTTTCCAACATCCCAAGATTTTCCAAGGTGGAAGCATCAAGGAACCGGGTGGGATGCACCTCCCGGCTTTGAGCAATCCTGTACCGATCCTTCTCACCTTCTGTCAACTTGTATTTCCTTTGTGGTTCCATCTCTTGCAATTGATCAAGTAAAAAGTTAGAAAGTTCAGCAATTTGATCAAGGGGCGAACCTTTTGTCGTGATTTACGCAGCGGCGGCTGCAACAGGCGCATGTGCGGCTCGACGCAGGGGCGGGAGCTTGCAGGCGCAGGGGCGGTCGAAGAGCAGAAGGGCGATTTGTTCGTTCGACAAAGGTGGTGGTGATTGTGTTTTTCCGACTCCTTCCTTGCTATCGCAGACGTTTCCGGAGGTGGGACAGCGGAGTGGGGAGAAGGGGTGAGTGTATGTGGTGGAGATTGTTTGTGTTTGCAGGAACAGGTGGCGCTGCTGGGTTGCCGAAGGTGGCGCAGGGGGCGCGTCGAGGTGGTGGTGATGAGGTGTTGGAGGGCGCAAGGGCGTAGGGGATGAGCGGCTAGGTTTTGCAGAGTGAATGGAGAGGGAGTGGGGAAGGTGGTAGATGTAGGTTATTTTTGGGAAGTGTATTTTTTTCTTTCCTTAACTGTACCGCAGGGGCGGTGTGTGTCGCCGCGGGGGCGGTGACAAGAGAGAGGGGGTACGCAGCCTCAACGCCGGGGGCGGAGCTAAGGGTGCGTGTCAAGGGTGGCCGCCGCGGGGCGTAGGGTTGGCACCGCGGGGGCGGTGACCTACGTGAGCAGACGCAGGCCCAGCGCCGGGGGTGGCGCTGGCCAGGGGTGTCGCCACAAGGGCGGGACTTAGAGCCGCAGGAGCGGTTTTCTTGACAGAAGCTCCTCTTCTTATTCCTTCGGGTTGCCTCCCGAATTAGCGCCTTTGTTTTACGTCGTTGGCTCGACGTAAGGACTCTTCCTCTATGTTTGGGCCTCTTCCTGCATGCCTTTTGGGTTTATAACCGTTTGCGACGGTAATCCTCCGGAGGCCCTAGTTTCAATTCTTGTAATGGCTTCCGCCATTTGTCCAACTTGCTTCTCAAGGTTCTTGATGCTTGATTCTGTTGTTTGGACATGAGTAGCAAAGTGTTTAGTCAAAACCGCAACTTATCTTCAGTTGAGTGATACTTACCTTGGCGGGGCTGTTGTTGTTGGTTTTGTTGATCCCTCCAACGAAAATTATGTTGGTCACGCCAATTTGGCATGAAATTCTGTGCATAGGGATCGTTCCTAGGTCTTTGCTGTTGTGGTTGCCTATAACCCATTGCGTTAACTTCAGCATCGTTATCTTGAACTTGTGGACACATGTCCGTTGGATGATATGGGTCGGCACAAACTCCACAAGCCTTGAGCTGTTGCGGTGTTCCCATAAGTGATAGCCTTTTCACCATTTCCTTCAATTTCGCCAGCTCGGTGGAAATCTCGCTCTTCCCGGAGCTCACGGAATGAACTCCTTTCTTAGCCGGGGTCCTTCCAAAATTCCGAGTTCCTTCGCTAGTTCCTGTATCTTTTCCAAAGCAAGGTCAGGAGTAAAGTTAAGAATGTTACCTCCGCAAGCCGCATCGAAGATCCTCCTTTCATTGTCTAGCAAGCCATTGTACAAGTACAAGACTAGATCTTGAGTTGAATATCCGTGGAAAGGACAGTTGGATCGGAGGCGTGCAAACCTTTCGAAATACTCCTAGAGAGTTTCGGTTGCCTCTTGCTCGATGTTACTTATAGCCTTCTTCAAGCTATTGGCCTTTTTAGCTGGAAAGTATTTCTCCAAGAATGCTTTGTGAAGGTTTTCCCAAGTGTCAATTCTCCCGGATGGAAGGTGGTAATACCAATCATCCGCAGAATCCTTGAGTGTGAAGCCGAATGGCCTCATCTTGATTTGTTCATCGGTAATGTTGGCCGGCTTCATGCTCATACAAACGGTGTGGAACTTCCCAAGGTGCTTGATGGGGTCTTCACCACTTAGCCCATAGAAGGATGGAAGTAAGTGAATAAGGCCCGGTTTGAGCTCAAAGTTGACTCCTTCCCCTAGCGCCGGTATAGCGATTGCAAGAGGGTTTTGAGCCAAAGTGGGCTGCGTAAGTTGACGAAGAGTACGGTCAACCATCTCTTGTTGTAGTTGTTGTTGTTTTCGTTACCGGATGTGCGTCCTCTCAATTTCTGGATCAAAAGAAGCAAAGCCGGAATTAGTAGCACGGGTTTGAACCATAAAATGGTTCAAACCAATAATCAATAATAACAATAAAACACAAAAACTCCCCGGCAACGGCGCCAAAATTTGATATAAGGTATTTCTATGGTCGTCTATACCCAATCAAAAGTAAATCCCGACTTAGCACTAAGAACAAGTATAGTGATTAAGTAAGAGTCGAACCTAAGAGAGTTGAGGTGTTTTAGATGCAATTATCGATTATAATGACAAGTGACACAAAGGGGGGGGGGGGGTTGGTTGAATTGATTCACAAAAACTAATGAAAACGATTAATGCGACAAGAAAGACAATAATAGGTGAATCTACACTAGATTGTAACTAAGCATGCAATTGCTACTTTGGTGTATTCCTTTTACAAGTTTTTAAGTAATCTCCCGTCTCGATCATACATATGTGTTGAGCCAACCGGCATCAACACAACTTAACCTATTAAAGTTCCGTAAACCTACAAGAAAATAATAAGTTAGCATTCAAACAAAGACAAAGGGATATAAAGAGAAGATTAAAACCGTTAAACTTATCTTTATATTTGTGTTCCTTTTCTTTACGTAATTACAACCCGTTATTACTTAAAGTTGCTACTAGATTAAAGACCCGAACCCGGAACCTATTAATCCTAGTTGTTTACATGCACTTTAGAACCTAAGGTGATCAATCTCAAGTTATAGTTAACATGCAATTAAACAATGGAGATCAAGGAAACACAAAGCATTACTGAATAAAAAACATATATTAAAAGAACTTACAACCAAAGCAACAAAGCAGCTTCAAGCCAACCCAATGTAGCAAGGGAGTTAGCAACTCATTACAATGGAAAACTCAAGTCTAAAATGGATTTTGTGAGGAAAAGCATGGATAATTCTAGCAATCAGCCATGGACTATTTATACTACAAAAGACACTTAATTAGGAGTAAATAGCCGGCCTAAAGCAGCCACCTTTAATGCCATAAAGGTGGTGTAAACATCCGGAGTAAAGCTTCTGGCGTTAAACCGCAGGAGCGGCCTTCAGGACCCGCAGGGGCGGTTTAGGCAGAATCGGTTGATCTTCTTCATAACCGCTGGGGCGGCTACACTGCTCCGCTAGGGCGGATCTTTAATGCACTTCAATGTCTCACCTTTCGCCTTCCTGACGTTTATGATGTCAAGGCACAGGGGCGCCTCAAGGCCAACGCAGGGGCGGTGTCACAGACTCTTCGCCTTCCAGCTCCCAAGGCGAGGCGCAGGCAGGGCACAGTGGGAGTCGCAGGAGAGCTGGTCTTTGTGTCATCAGGGCAAGTCACCACAGGGGAGGCTGCAAGGGCCCGCAGGTGCGGTGGAGCATCAGAAACTTTGCTTCTTGATCGATCTTTACTCCTAAGTGCTTATAACTCCTTCCTTAGCTTCTTTTGATCTTCTTCTTCTGGACCAAGGAGTTAGTAGCATAAACCGACACTAATGCAATAAAAAGACTCTAAAAACTACCCTAAATGATAGTGATTCTATCACCTATCAGAAATCGTTCCTTACGATCCCAAACCAGAAAAGACATATAAGAGACGCTTGAAAGAAGCGAAAATGGCCAACCAAGACAATCACGATCTTGAGGCCGAATTGAAGGAGGCAATGGAACAACTGCGCCTCAATAGGGAAGAACTGCAGCGCGAAAGGGAGGAAAATCGCACCCGAGCTGTAGAGATTGAAGCAGATATGGATGAGTTACGATCTCAGATTCTGCATCGACCAGATCCTCGACCGAGGCAGGACCCCGCTCTAGTTGCCCCGACCGAGATGCTTCCACCTCGGATGCCAGTCCAAGATGTTCTTTTTGCAGGTATTCCACATACCCTAGGGCAGAGGATGGACCCAAACCAGCAAGTGAGGCGTCCAGGAGTCAACCTAGGAGATCCAGCGGAGCATGATTATGAACTTCGACCGCAAGTTCTTTCCATGATTCTCCAATGCCAGTTCGGAGGTCTAGAAAGGGAATCTCCACATCAACATCTACAAAACTATGAGATCTTGATGGAGACCTTGAAACCTTCAAGAGTGGAAAATAATAATTACAAGTTAAGGCCTTTTTACTTTTCTTTGAAGGACAGGGCGCTTACTTGGTATCAGTCTCTTCCTCCCGGAAAGATCAACACTTGGGAGGAGATGACAACGGAGTTCTTGACGAAATTCTTTCCCCCCTCCAAGACTGCCGAAATGAGAGGGAACATCAATGCATTCATCATGAAGGACAAGGAGAGTTTGTCCAAATCATGGGAGAGATTTAAAGATGTTCTTTTGGATTGCCCACATCATGGGATTCCAAAGATAGAGTTGTTGGAGATTTACTTCAAGGGATTGGATGGAGCTACCCAATTCAGCCTTCAACTACTATCCGCCGGCACATTCATGGACATGCCGATTGATGAAGCTTGGGAATTCATTGAAAAACAAGCTTTACACATGGAGAAGTACTCACACCAAGGAGCTGAAAATGGAGTTAAGAGAGTTAATTTCCAAGAAGCTCCATCAAATGATAATCAACTTACCTCCCTCAAGAATGATGTGAAGCAATTGAAGGAACTTTTGGTTGCTCAAACCAAAAAAGAAGAGGAAGGATATCAAGGCTTAAGGAACAACAATGGTTACCGGAACAACAACAACGGTTCCCGGAACAACAACTACAACAACAATAGAGGATCCAACAACAATAATTGGAGGCCAAACAATCAAAATTCGGGTAACTCTTACTCTAACTCCAATTCGAACAACTCTTCTAATCCTTTCCTCTCTTCTTCTTCTTCTTCTACTCCATTGAAGAGCCAGGAGCCTGGATCAAGCTCGTCCCAGCCAGAAAAGAAAGATGCAGTGCTGGAGGCTATCTTGATCAAGCTAAATGCTATGGAGATGTCCATGACTTCATTTTCGAAGGCACAAAAAGCCTTAGAACAACAATTATTTAATAAGGCAAATGAAGCGCTAAGAGATCCAGGGAAGCTTCCAGCAAGGACAGAGAGCAACCCTAAAGGACAGATCATGGCAATAACGATGAGAAGTGGACTAAAAACTGCAGATCCAGTGCCTCGGTCGATGCCAGTGAAGAACACCTCGGTCCAGGTACAGACGAAGAACACTTCGGCCGAGATACCAACCGAGGTGGAGCCTCAGAGAGCGTCGGACAAAACTGAAGTTGATGTCCCACCTCCTGCATATAAACCACCACTTCCATTCCCTCAGTCAAGAGCCAGAGCACATCTAGACAAGCACTTTGGTAAGTTCCTTGACTTGATGAATAAACTACATATTAACATCCCTTTCCTTGATGCTATTCTAGGGATGCCTGCATATGGGAAGTTCTTAAAGGAGATTCTATCAAGGAAGAGGAAGCTGGAAGACTTTGGTGAAGTAAGGATGACATCTAAATCCTCCGAGCTCATTCAAATCATGAAGGAGAAGATGCCACCCAAGTTAAGGGATCCCGGTTCATTTTGCATTCCCATTCAAGTTGGGGATGTCACTTGTGAAGCATTGTGTGATCTAGGAGCCAGCGTGAGCATCATTCCGCTGGAGCTATGTGTGAGGATCGGACTTGGAAAGCCCAAGCCGGTGAAGATACGATTATACATGACGGACCGCTCCATTAGCCATCCCGTAGGCATTTTGGAAGACGTCCCGGTTAAGTTAGGTAACTTTTATTTATCTATAGACTTTGTTGTGCTTGACATTCCCGCATATTATCCCGTTCCTATCATTCTCGGGAGACCATTTCTAGCAACTTCGGGTTGCAATGTGGATTGTAAGAACGCCAAGTTGCAATTCAACATTGGCGGTGATCAAGTTGAGTTTGCATTGCTTGCGGTAATGAAAGGAGAGCCGCTGGGAGATGATATCTTCAACATCTATGATGAAGAAGAATCGAGAGAATTGGTGAGCTCTATCCTTATTAATGATCCACTTGAGAGAGTTATTAGTTTTACCTTAATGGAGGAAGGTATAGATGTTTCTTGTGATGCAGATATACAGAGCTTAAAGACACTGGAAGAAGATCCAGGAGCTAAGATTGAAAAAATAACTCAGGAGAAGAGAATCTCCAGTTTCGGTCCCATTTGCAGTACCTCGACCGAGGCACTTTCTGGACCAAGCGAGGTGTTCTTGACTGAAGAACATCTCGGTCACCCTCTCTGGACCTCGACCGAGGTCGCAAGCGAGATGATGTCAACTGAGAATAACAAACTTCTTACTCCCTTTTCTGAAATTCAACCACAGTTGGTGGAACACTTTCTCCACCAAACTTCTGACAATAAAGGGCCTTGGTATGCTGACATTGTTAATTATCTTGTTTGCCAGGAAATACCACCCGGATTGACGTACGCTCAAAGGAAGAAATTCTTTAAAGATGTACGCCATTACTATTGGGATGAACCTCTACTATTTAAGAGAGGTCCGGACGGGATGCTTCGAAGATGCATTCCGGAAGATGAATTTACTAGTGTCATACGACATTGCCACTCGCTTCCTTGTGGAGGGCACGCTAGCGCTCACGAAACATGCGCCAAGGTATTGCGTTCCGGTTTCTTCTGGCCTACATTATTTAAGGATGTGCAAGCATTTGTTGTTTCTTGTGATGCATGCCAAAGAACAGGGAACTTATCTAGGAGGAACGAGATGCCACTCAATAACATACACGAGGTTGAGATCTTTGATGTATGGGGGGTTGATTTCATGGGACCTTTCCCATCATCCGGAGGAAACCTCTACATTCTCCTAGCTGTCGACTACGTCTCTAGATGGGTGGAAGCCATTGCCTCTCCCACTAATGATGCCATGGTGGTTGTGAAGTTCTTTAATAGGACTATCTTTCCACGTTTTGGGACTCCAAGCATCATCATCAGCGATGGAGGGACACATTTCATCAACCGGAAGTTTAAGGCAGTTCTATCAAAGTATGGGGTAACCCACAAGGTAGCAACCCCTTATCACCCTCAAACTAGTGGACAGGTCGAGATCTCGAATAGAGAAATTAAAGCAATCTTGGAGAAGACCGTCTCTAGGACGAGGAAGGATTGGTCCATAAAGTTGGACGACGCTCTTTGGGCCTACAGGACCGCATTTAAGACTCCCATTGGTACCACCCCCTATAATCTAGTATATGGGAAGTCTTGCCATTTGCCCGTTGAGCTAGAACACAAGGCGTATTGGGCAATCAAATGGTTGAATTTCGATATAAAGGAAGCCGGTGAGAAGCGGCTATTGGACATCAATGAGCTGGAGGAGTTGCGTTTGAACGCTTATGAGAATGCCAAGATCTACAAGGAAAGGACAAAGAAATGGCATGACAGGCGTATCATTCCTAAGGAGTTCAAAGCAGGAGACTTAGTTCTTCTCTTCAACTCCCGCCTTCGCCTCTTTCCAGGTAAGTTAAAGTCTAGATGGACAGGACCTAATGTTGTGAAACATGTTTTCCCTTATGGTGCAGTCGAGATCTGGGGAGAAACAAGTGGAAGCTTCAAAGTCAATGGTCATAGACTTAAGAAATACAAACCGGAAGTCCAGGTTGAGGAGATTACACCACTATACCTTGTTTAGGGATGTCGTACGGTCCAGCTAGCGACCTTAAACCAAGCGCTTCTTAGGAGGAAACCCAAGGTATTGCTTTCTTTTCCCTTTTCTAACCTAGCTTTAGATAGTTTGCTTTTGCTTTGCTTTGCTTTGCTTTGTTTTTGGCGTCCTAGACAGAAAACAGGTAATCTCTAAGGAAGGAATGCAACCCAGGAGCAACACTGGAAGGACAAAAGTTCGAGAAATTTAGAAGACGGAGTTTGACTGAGACACATCTCGGTTGCTGTCACAGCACCTCGACCGAGATGATTCTTGAGCAACCGAGGCGACTAGGGCTAACACATTCCACCTCGGTCCAAACACTCGGTCCAGTCGGGACCACCTCGACCGAGGTGACAGCAGATTCAGTGAGGGGTATAAAAAGGGGAACGGTTTCTCTCTCTTCCCTCCCTCACCTTCTCGACCGCAGCGCTAATCTTACCTCGCTTCTTCGATTCTCGCTCGTTTTCGACAATTTTTGCTTCGGTTCTGAGAGGAAAGGCTAGAGGAACGAAGTGCAAGCAAGAAACTGCAGCAAAAACGCCTCAAATCGACCGAATCTGTGGTAAAAAATCGAAAACCCTAACTTCTCGTCTTTTACTGATTTTGGGAGAAATTGGCTTTGGTTGCCAATCATTCTTGTTGGAAAAGGCTTAAGTACCCCATAGGAATAATTGGTAGTGGTATTGGGGGAAAATAACTGGAATTTTGAGAGTTGAAATTGCCCAGCACCTTACCTCGGTCCAGTTGACCTGCGCCTCGGCCGAGGTGATTCTTGAGCTCTGACAAGCAACCGAGGTGCTCTGATAGAGAGAGAAAATGAGTTCTAGATCTGACAGACAACTTGTCCTGAGAGATGGATCTTCCCCTTCTTCTTCTTCTTGGCCTTCTGTACCGGTGATACACGAGCGTCACCAGGCCGACTACGACCGCATCTGTACGCGCCTTGTGGTTGCGCCGTGGTTTTTGGACATCTACGCCTTTGATTGTTTATATGTTGCGGAGGATCTGAGACGGATGGTCTCGATGGTAGGGCTGGAGCAGTTTATGGAGATCAGAGCTCCGGCCTACCTCGAGCCCACACTAGAGTTTGTGAGCTCTATGACTCACCTGCCTGTAGAGCAGGCCATCAAGTACCGGTTGGTGAACCGGAATTATCTAGTACCGATGGACCAGTGGAGAGAGGTCTTCGGCTTCCCGACCCCGACAGTTACTGATTTCCCCTCTCGAGCTATAGCTCGCTAGTTCTGGGGACAGATAGCTCACGTAGTTGAGCATGCTGATAGGTGGAGACCTGGAGACTACAGGGAGCGGATTATCTTCCACCTCGCTTTCAGACTCGCCCACAGGATATTCAGCGAAACACTTTTGGCGTGTACTGAGACGCCCCAGAAGGTTAGACAAGGGGAGCTCTTCAGTTTATTCTGCATGGTGACTGGGGGTGTGCCTGATTTCGGTGCCTTGCTAGCTGAGGATTTGCACCGGATCAAGGCAAAGGGGAGAGGAGACATCTGATGCGGAGGTCTAGTGACCCATATAGCTACAGTGATGGGGTTGGATTTGAGTGCTTGTACACTAGTGGCGGCTGCCAAGCCGCTAGGGCTGCAAGAGATGATCACCAGGAGGATTCTAGTTCCTCGTGGACTTACTACGCCATATGTGGTGATGCCTTGGGAGCATACTGCCCCTCATGGTATTAGGTGGTCATCCCAGTTTTATGTATATGATCCTCGGTACTGGTCTACTGCATGGACTCCATACATTGAGGACGCTAGAGATGCAGCAGCTCCGGTGCAGGAGGATGAGGATGAGGAGGACGATGGCGGTGCTGCTATGGATACAGGGACAGAGACAGCCGGTCCCAATGTACCAGTTGTCGATCTGGGTGACGAGGAGACTGAGGAGGAGGCAGCTGCACCACCATCACGTCCTGCCAGGCGCAGAGTCCGCGGACAGCGGGATCCCATAGCTCATAGACGAATAGACGAGCTGACGGATCAGATGATCGACTCTTACGCCGCTCTATCCTTAGATATGTTGGAGATGAGGGAGAGCTAGCACTACCAGCGCCGGATGCTGGAGATACAATTCCAACACACTATGGGCTACCGCTTTGATCCATCCCAGCACCCGTACGTGCCATATCCACCACCACCACCAGCAGATCACGACCGAGGTGATTCTGACCAATCGAGGTGCAGTACCTCGGTTGACTTAGAACATCTCGACCGAGGTGGTTTAACTAAGACAGTTTTCGAAACGATTTTTGTGCTTCTTATCTGGATATGACCTCAGTGAAGATTTTGTTTGAAGATTGGTTTTGAAATCTTTATATGTTTGAAAGGTTTTATGATATATTTAAGTTGCTAAATTCTTTGTTTGAAATTTGTGGCATGTTTAATACTTTGTTTTTTATCCAAATTATGTTGAATTTGAAGGTTCACACCACAAGATGAGTTCTCTCACTTTCTTCCTGGGATGATTAAGGCAATTCATTCTCTTCTCTTCTTCTTCTTGATCATACTTAGCCCCTCATATACATATTTGCCTCCTTTTACCTATCCGGGAATTTGGAAGCAAGCAAATGAAAAGCAAGTGAAAGAAAAGTTGAGATGTTGGCTGGAAGTTAGAAAGAAACAAATAGGTTTGGGGAAGTCAATCATGATGATGAGTAACTCGGCACCATTCACATAGCCGGGTGTTTGTGTCTTGCCAAAGTCGGATTGAGCGATATTCCTAACGGGTCATGGTATGTGCATCAAGGGTTTGAGGCATCTCGAGAAATTGATGATTGTTGATTTCCTAAGCTTCGGTTATTGTGCACCTCTGTCCATGCATCCCAAAAAGTAAAAAAAAAAAAAGTAAAATAAGCAAAGCTTATTGGTGGAAGATGTTGAAGTTCAAAGCAAGTGAACTGAAGATTCTTTTCCCGGATCTAGCACCACATTCCCTATATACATCCCACCCTCACACGTTTCTTGACCTTCTTTTGAAAAGACCTTGAGACCTCGAGCTTGTTGATTGACTTGGTGGTTTAAACTGGATTATACATGATTAATTTCGATAATTATGATTTATTATGCATTTTATGATTTTATGCAAAGATGAACAACTTTCTTATATTTATAAAATGTTTTGATCATATTTTGATTTTAAATTCCATGAAGCATTCTCTTAGAGTGATCTATGATTGGAGCACACCGCTTAAAATGTTTTGAAATACTTTTCATTGATCTTTATGACTTATAATCCATTCTATCTTGTACTCAAGATTTGGAACTTTCTTGGGGACAAGCAAGGGACAAGTATGGGGTATTTTGATAGCATGAATTATAGTCTATATTTTGGGACTTGTTTAGACGTTTTATCTTCAATAATCTGCATGTTTGAATGTATATTATGTGATTATATCGTCGTTTCATCTACCTTTATGGGAATTGAGGTCTACACCAAGTTTCGTTGTAATCGTAGGTAAAATGGCACGTTTTGCATCAAAATGGAGCTAAAGGAGCTAAGGAGTCATTGGAGCTACATTCAGGAGCTTAAGGAAGAATCCAGGAAGCATGGAATTGAATTAAAGATTTAATTTGGACCAGATTTGAGAGATTTCACCTTCAGCTGAGAGTCACCTCGGTTGACCACAGAATCACCTCAACCGAGGTGATCTAGAGGAGCGCCCCGACTGAGGCGAACACTCTGAAGCGGCGAGATATATTTTATTTGGCTGAGATCTTTTATTTTTGGAAGGAGAGATCTTATATTTTGGGCTGGATTTCTGGAAGGAAGATCATACATTTTAGGAATCTATTTACGAGATATGGATATATTTTATTAGGAAATTATCTTTTTAAGATATTTAATCTTTGGAAGATAATTCTCCTATATAAAGGGTTGGATTTTCCACAAGTTCAACCATGCTTAGAGGTTGAGAGCATCCAGCAGTTAGGAAGGATTTTTGGAAGCTTTGAAGGAAGGAAGGAAGATTGAAGATCAATCTAGGAAGGATTGATAGCTTATTATAGCTTTTGTGAAGGGTTTTGTAAGACTTTCTTAGATTCCCTTCTTGTTGATTTGTCTTGTTGGATTTGTGATCCAAGGAACGCTTATTTGTTTGATATTTGATTCAGTTATTGCAGCCTTGTTCTTAAGGTTTTTGTGTTCAAATATTCATTCTCTTCCCATATATTTCATTATTGCTTTCATGATGATGAGTGGCTAATTTCTTTGTGCGATTCTAGGGTGATTGGCTGAAAGTTGTGGGAAAAACAATGATAGAATAATCTTAAATTCCAGTAGGACCCTGAAAGCACGAGTCTTTATCCTTAACCCTAGAACATCTCGTTCAGTCGATGAGCATCTTGGCCGGGGTGGAATTTGACTGACCGAGGTGAATTTTTCTGATCCGAAACTGAGAGTTAAGTGTTAGAGTTTGCCAAATCCTATTCTTATGACACCTTTCCTGGTTCAATGCAAGCCTAGGATGAGACTTACCCGGTAATTCCTTTGTTTGTTTACCAAATATCATAAGTGTAGGTAATAAAGGTTTATACTTTATTGGGGTTTGAGTGTGCCTTCATCCCATCTTTGTGAGTTAGCCTGAGACTTACCCGGTAAAAGTTGATTCTATTCCCTTAGTTGGTTTGTTGGTTTGAGATTATAGTTCCTTTCCTTAGTACCTTGAGACTTACCCAGTGATAGGTTCTTTGGGTTGGGATTGTGAGTAGTGAGACTTACCCGGTGATCTATTCCGCTTTAGTAACACCTTCCCTTTGCAAAACCTAAGCTTTGTCCGCTTATCTTCAGATCTTGAGTTGGAACCACACCTGGATGCTTTAATCCCTAGAATTTGCATATTTCCATTAATTGACCTTATTATCATCTTTTGATTGCTTTAATTGCTTTTGTGGTTAGTTGCAATATTGACAACCTAGACCTTCTTTGTATCACCTAAGTCCTTGAGATCGACACCCCGGAATTCTTGCTTTTATTACAATTGACCCGTACACTGCGGGTTCGCATCCTTGTTTTAAGCACACTTCTTGGGTTCTAAATTTGAAGCTTGCACACACCATTTGGAGCGAACAAGAAGAAAGGAATAAGAGAAGAAAGAAGAAGAGAAAAGAAGATTGAAACTTACCACAACAACCTCAGGAGAAGGAGAACACTCTCACACTCTCAACTATGTATCACCATACACAACAATAGCAACCATCATCAACATCAACCACCAAAGCTGATAGCATGTATTATAGTCTATATTTTGGGACTTGTTTAGAAGTTTTATCTTCAATTATCTACATGTATAGATGTATACTATGTGATTATATTGTTGTTTCATCTACCTTTATGGGAATCGAGGTCTACACCAATTTTCGTTGTAATCGTAGGTAAGATGGCACGTTTTGCATCGAATTGGAGCTAAGGAGCTAAGGAGTCATTAGAGCTACATTCTGGAGCTTAAGGAAGAACTCAAGAAGCCTGGAATTAATGAAGAAGATTTACTTTAGACCGGATTTGAGAGATTTCGCATTCAGTTGAGAATCACCTCGGTCAGCTACAGTGTCACCTCGACCGAGGTGATCTTGAGGGGCGTCCTGACCGAGGTGAACACCCTGCCGCCGGCGAGATCTATATTTTCGGCTGAGATCTTTTATTTTTGGAAAGAAGATATCTTATATTTTTGGGCTGGATTTCTGGAAGAAAGATATTATTTTTTGGAGATCTATTTTAGAGATATGGATATATTTTATAGGAAATTATCTTTTTAAGATATTATTATCTTTGGAAGATAATTCTCCTATATAAAGGGTTGGATTTTCCACAAGTTCAACGATGCTTGGAGGCTGAGAACACCCAATAATTAGGAGATTTTCTGGAAGCTTTGAAGGAAGGTTTGAAGGATTAAAGATCAAGGAAGGAAGGATTCATAGTTTGGAGTTAGCTTTAGAGGGAGTTTGTAAGACTTTCTTAGATTCCCTTTTGGTTTGTTGTCTTGTTCGATTTGTGATTTGAGGAACGTTGATTTGTTGTTATTTTGATTCAGTTATTGAGACCTTTTTTTAAGATTTATTTGTTCGAATATTGATTCCTTTCCCATATATTTGATTATTGTTATCATGATGATGATTGGCTAAACTTTTTATGCGATTCTAGGGTGATTGACTGAAAGTTGTGGGGAAGACAATGATAGAATGAACTTAATCCTAGCAGGATCCTAAAAGCTCGAGTCTTTAACCTTAACCCTAAGTACCTCGCTCAGTCGATGAACATCTCGGCCGGGGTGGAACTTGACTGAACGAGGTGACCTTTTCTGATCCGAAACTGAGTGTTAAGAGTTCTAGTTTGTCAAATCATATTCTTATTACACCTTTCCTGGTTCAATGCAAGCCTAGGATGAGACTTACCCGGTGATTCCTTTGTTTGTTTACCCATGATCATAAGTGTAGGTAATAAAGGTTTATCCTTTATTGGGGTTTGAGTGTGCTTTCATTCCATCTTTGTGAGATAGCCTGAGACTTACCCGGTAAAGGTTGATTCTATTCCCTTAGGTGGTGTGTGGATTTGAGATTATAGTACCTTGAGACTTACCTGGTGATAGGAGTTTTGGTTTGGAATAGTGAGTAGTAAGACTTACCCGGTAATCTATTCCCACCTTAGAAACACCTTCCCTTTGCAAACCTCAGCTTTGTCCGCATTATCCTTTGAGATCTTGAGTCGGAACCACAACTAGATGCTTTAATCCCTAGAATCCGCATTTCCCCTTACTTGACTTTTACATCATCTTTGATTTCTTTAATTGCTTATGGTTAATTGCAATACTTGACAACCTATTATGTTCTTTGTTTCACCTAAGTCCCTGTGATCGACCCATGGAATTCTTGCTTTTTATTATAATTGACCCGTACACTGCGGGTTCGCATCCTTGTTTAAGCATACTTCTTGGGTTATAAATTTAAAGCTTGCACACACCATTTGGAGCGAACAAAAGCTTCTCTTCCAAGATCAAGCCAACTTTAAGGAACAAACTAAGGAAAGGAGGAAGAAGAAAAAAGAACGTGAGGAAAAGAGAGAGTCTGGAGAGGAAATGGGAACCCTCATTGCAGGGGGGAGAAGAAGCTTAAGAAGGAAGTAAAGAGAAAAAGAACGGGTCAAAAGGTCAAAGAAAACGGCTGAGGTCGCCTAAGCTACGGGGGGGGGTCCTCAGTACCGCGGGGGTGGCGCCGTACCTGCGGCAAGCAAAACCGCAAGAGCGGGATCCTGAAGAAACTAAGGCTCTTACATTTAGTTCCTTTGACTATTCATCAAAGAAGAAAACCGTTAACTTTAGGTTAATGAATAGGGATTATATGATGCCGGTGAGCCACTTTGGGAACATTTTTGGCTTACCAAAAAGTGTGATTTCGATCTTCCCTAAGAGTAGCCTAAAACCGAGTGAATTTTAGGAAGAAATTGCCAAGGTGGAATGTAGTGATGAAAGGTGGGTTGCGGGAGATTCCAAAGCCAAACAAATTTACAATCTCTCCTTCCGGGTCATTCATAGGGTCATGAGTGAGATTGTGTTTACCCGACCGGAGAGCACCCAAAAAGTCAAGGCTTCCGAGCTCTTTTTATTGTGATTTATGGCCACTGGACCTTGTCTTGACACCTCCTCCCTTCTAGTGGACAACTTGAAAAATATTGGGAATAAGGATAAGGGAGTTATATGTATTGAGGGGTTGATCACCACCATTGCTAAGGCATTGGATGTTGACCTCTAAGAATGTACTCTTGCCACTAGCTCCAGACCACTTGGAATTGCACAATTTGTTTCTCGATGTATGCTTATTCAAAGGAGAAACAACGTCTTCATGTGTCCAATGTCCATGCCTTGGTACAAGGACTGATACATCCCTTGGGAGGGTGAGTACACTATTACCAACAATTGGAAGTCATTGTTTGAGGAGATTTTGGATAAGGAAGAGAATGAGGATGACTTTGAGGATGAAGATGAAGAGGAAGATGAAGCACAAGCAACGGATACTGGGACCGATCATGGAGGTCCCGGACATTACCAGAATGTCGATGATGATAATTCAATCGTGGATAGAGCGGACATGGGACTTGAATAGTTTGAGGTGCCATTGACGGGTGCAAGAGCATTCAACTCATTTTCACCTCGATGTGGGTCCCGGCGTCCGAATGACTATCAAGAGATCCTAACCTGGTTCGATTGCATGAACACTTGATGGGATGGATATGCCTCCTCAACTCAGCAACACAAAGATGAGATGTTTGCATCAATGTCGAGTAGGCTTGACGGCATTGAGGATATTCAATGGAATCAAGCGGCTCGCCACTCAGTTTCTGAGGGCATGTTGGGAGACATGTATCATCACATGTTTGGAACCCACTATGACCCGGAGCATCATTGTTATCCACCTCCACCACCTCCACACGAATGAACACTGGATTATCGATAACCGTCTTTTACAATGTGTGCATCCGGTGTGAGGCCCCTTAGTAAAATCCTAAGGTTTGCTAATTACCAAGGTTTTTCCTTTGTGCACCAATGTCTTTCCCTCAAAAATAATAAAAGTGAAAGTCTCAAGGTAGATGTGGAGCAAAATTTCGAGTGTTATTTTCGTATTCTTGGATTTACACCACATTACCTAAGGAATCATCCAACCTCTATCGCGTTTCTTGGATTTTCTTCTTTATTAAGTCCTTATGACCTATGTACACATGTGTATTGGCTTGGTGGTTTAGATTTGATTTCCTCATTGATAGTTTAGACGCCTTGAACTTGATTTGATATGCATGAATTCCAATGCAAAGTATGATTATCCTTTTCATGCCTGCCTTATATGACCATTAACGAGTATCTCCTTGGCCATGAAGCATCACTTTGAGGGTGAACTATGACTAGAAGGACTTAGCAAAAAGTTTTTGTCTTTGTTTTCACATGCATAAATCATGTCATCTTTTGTCTTAGGCTTGATTCTTGATTGCGGACAAGCAAGGAGGAAGTGTGGGGTATTTTGATAACATGATTTATCACCTTAGTTTAGGCATTCATTTTTAAAAGCGATAATTAGTATGTAATTTTTGGCACAGAACCATCTCCAGTTATACCTATCTCGCACTAGCAAATAAAATCTAACAGATCATATGCACAACTCACAGCTAGCACGAAAACACAGCATATCACATAAGCACATAGTATAACATACATTCACTAAGATAGCACCAAGATCTAATCGTAGATCCTGCAGATGTATTTATTACAGCGTAAAACTCTGGATAGTTCTTCTGGATACTATCCTCAGTCTCCCAGGTAGTCTCATCAGGTCCTCGTCTAGACCATTGTATCCTCAGTAGAGGAAAGTCCTTCAAACGCAGGCGTCTCACACCTCTCTCTCTCTAAGACTGCAAAAGGGTGTTATGCAAAAGTGTGGTCCGGCTCAGCCACTAGATCATCATAACTCACGATGTGCCTCAGATCTGGTATGTACTCTCTCAGTCGAGACACATGAAACACTGGGTGGATATCCTTTAATCTCAAAGGCAAAGCAAAAAAATCATGCTGCCTTCATAATACTGATTAAGATCTCAAGTAACCGACATATTGGAAACTCAGTTCCCTTTTCACATTAACACGTCTAAGGTTTCACAGCTTAGATACTTTCAGCCGGACTTGAACTCTCGCTTGAACTTTAGAGGTTAACACCTCTCGTCTATTTATAATATCTGACGACTCTGTAGAGTCAGTATTCTTCCTTTAATCATCGTTACTTGAACTACAAAATCCTGAATCTGGTCAGGTGTTATCCCACTACTACTGCTAGATCACTTCTAGCATAAAGATGTATGGCATCTACGTCCATATAGTGCCTCATAAGGGCATCCCAGAAGATAAACGTCAATCACTGTTAGATGATAACTCAGTAATGGGAGGTAATATAACCATCCACGTTTCCAATTCAACTTACAACTTATAATAGATCCTTAAGATCTAGATGATCCTCTCTAACTGACCGTTTGTCAGGGGGTGAAGTGTAGTCTTGAAGTATAGACTCAGTCCACAAAGCAGTCTGTACCTGCAGTCCAAAATCTCAAGTAAAACATCCATCACGATTAGAGATGATCGTTCTCGGTATACCATTGAGTCTCACTATCTTCCTAGTGTACTCTTCCACCAATCCATTTATTGACCACGTCTCTCCGATAGGAATGGGACGTGTCGACTTCATTAATCTGTCACCAACAATCCAAATAACCTCAATCTTCCACGGGGCCACAATCTCACAACAAGTCCATAGATGTGTCTTCTCACTTCCACTACTGCACTGGTAGTGGATGAAGCTCATCTCTAGGTCGGAAATACTCCACCTCGTTACATCAGCTTCAATCTTCTTCATCAATATGATTATCTCAACCCATGGTACATCTTACTCGTACCTGCACGTACTGAATAAGGTGTACAGTGAGTATACTGGAAGATTATCTGTCTCCACCTTGCATCAACAGGTACACAAAAGTGATTATGGCGCTCCGTCACTCCATCTGCTCTAATTGAGAATTGTGGTGCCTCATTACGAGACATCTTCTCTCTAAACCTTGTCAAGGTCAGACAGGTCACCTGCTTTTGTTGGACCTCATCCAACAGACCAGGTAGAACCTCTAAGATATAACTGGATATTCTCATCAAGGAACTGATTGTTCAACTCTAGCCAAGTTAGATCTCTCTGAAACTGAGGCTGAACTATCAGTCTCGCAATCATCTTCTCTTGGAGCATCTTTCAGTTCAAGTTGTCAGCAACAATGTTCAACTTCTCTGATATGAAATTTCCATGTTAGAAATCTTGATCAACTCAAGTCCTTAACGCTGGTGATTACTCAACTCCCACGGCGTAAAAACATACTTCAGACTCCTCTGGTTTGTGAAAACCTAACATGAGATATCATGTAGGTACTACCTTCAAATCTTCAAGGCTTGAAGTAATACTGCTACTTTTGATCAGGCATCCAGTAGTTCTCCTCATACTCCTTCAGCTGCAGACACCCATGTCAATAACTCTATTCCTCTGTAGTAATACACGTCTCAACTTAGTTGGGGTGTATCACCGTAAGTCCTATGGACTTACCTGTCACACTTGTATCCAATACCATGTCACAACTTCCCCTTGGGGAAGAATCAACGCCTGCAAGAGCAAGGCACAACACATCACAAACTGTAAGGGTTAGGAGACTCGTTTCCATAACCAGAACCAACCTACAACCTCAATCTAAACCTCAAGATCATAACAAGCTCACTTATGCCTATGGCATAACCTCAACATCAACACAAGTGCCTAAGGCACAACTCCAACATACAACACATCCTAACCATACTAGTCTAGCTACCAACTAAGCCAAGGCCGAAGGAAAGGAAGGAAGGAAGACATACCAACAAGTTATGCACCAACAGAAGCAAGAGCACAAGGCTGATCCAGTGAGGCGCAGGGGCGGCTCATAGGCAGGCGTAGGGGCGGCTCATAGGCAGGCGCAGGGGCGGCTCACACCAGGCGCAGGGGAGGCTGTCTGTGCAGAATTTGGCCCCGACTTCTCTTCGATCTCTTTCTCGACTCTCTTCAATTCTTCAACATACCACAGCAACACATATGTATACAAACACATATATGATCACCAAAACATTAAAATAAGATCTACACAAGCTCAACTTGTGATTCTATGCTAGAAAAGGAAGAAAGAAGCAAAGAAGAGGAAGGAAGAAAGATGGAGGTGAAGATCTTACCACAACAACCCTAAGAAGCAACTAGGAGCATCAACACACCTCACACAATCCTCAAGACAACAGCAGTAACTCTCAGCCACAAGCTCAAGATCATCCAAGCCTCAAACCACAAACAACTCTCAAAACTCACACACACAAGATCAAGAAGAGGTCAAGAAAGAAGAGAGAAGAAGAAGAACGTGAGGAGGAAGAGAGAAGCTGGAGAGATGAAGAAACCCTTCATCTGAAGATAAGGAAGGCTTATATAAGAAGCCAACCCAAAAGCAAGTCAAGAGGTCAATAAAGGTGGTTGTAGCCGCACAAAACCGCAAGGGCGGATCAACTAAGGCGTAGGGGCGGCTCACCTGTGGCGCAGGTGCGGCACACAGGGTCTGCTGGGGCGGCTGGCAGTGTCAAAGCTAGCTCAGCTAAGGCTCCTAGGCTCCAAAGGCTCAGGCTCTTACATCTCACCCCCCTTAAAACAAGATTTGTCCCAAAACTTGCAAAATCCCAAACCTCTCGGACCCATAAGCCGAGGTACACTCTCTCCTCAAGAACACCAAGTCATAACCTATAACATTCTATATCCTTAACACAGCATGGAGGAATCACAACTCCAGCATAACAACTCTCCACAAGGCCTAGAGGAAGATCATCTCTAGCCAAACACTAACCACATCACACTGGCATGGAGAAAAACCGTCTCCAGCCACAACGTACACATAACACCACTACGTGGAGGGAAGCCATCTCCACTCACACTATGTCAACCAAAGATAGCATGGAGGAAAGAACCATCTCCTGCTAATCCTAACACATACACCATAGCATGGAGGAAAGAACCATCTCCAGCTATACCTATCTCACACTAGCAAATAAAATCTAACACATCATATGCACAACTCACAACTAGCACGAAAACACAACATATCACATAAGCACATAGTATAACATACATTCACTAAGATAACACCAAGATCTAATCGTAGATCCTGCGGCTGTATTTGTTACAGCGTAAAACTCTGGATAGTTCTTCTGGATACTATCCTCAGTCTCCCAGGTAGTCTCATCAGGTCCTCGTCTAGACCATTGTATCCTCAGCATAGGAAAGTTCTTCGAACGCAGGCGTCTCACACCTCTCTCTCTAGGACTACAAAAGGGTGTTCTGCAAAAGTGTGGTCCGGCTCAACCACTAGAGATCATCATAACTCACGATGTGCCTCAGATCTGGTATGTACTCCCTCAGTCGAGACATATGAAACACTGGGTGGATATCCTTTAATCTCAGAGGCAAAGCTAAAAAATTATGATGCCTTCATAATACTGATTAAGATCTCAAGTAACCGACATATTGGAAACTCAGTTCCCTTTTCACATTAACACGTCTAAGGTTTCACAACTGAGATACTTTCAGCCGGAGTTGAACTCTCGCTTGAACTTTAGAGGTTAACACCTCTCGTCTATATATAATATCTGACGACTCTGTACATTCAGTATTCTTCCTTTAATCATCGTTACTTGAACTACAAAATCCTGAATCTAGTCAGGTAATATCCCACTACTACTGCTAGATCACTTCTAGCATAAAGATGTATGTCATCTACGTCCATACAGTGCCTCATAAGGGCATCCCAGAAGATAAACGTCAATCACTATTAGATGATAACTCAGTAATGGGAGGTAATATAACCATCCACGTTTCCAATTCAACTTACAACTTATAATAGATCCTTAAGATCTAGATGATCCTCTCTAACTGACCGTCTGTCAGGGGGTGAAGTGTAGTCTTGAAGTATAGACTCAGTCCTCAAAGCAGTCTGTACCTGCTGTCCAAAATCTCAAGTAAAACAACCATCTCGATTAGAGATGATCGTTCTCGGTATATCATGGAGTCTCACTATCTACCTAGTGTACTCTTCCACCAATCCATTTATTGACCACGTCTCTCTGATAGGAATGGGACGTGTCGACTTCATTAATCTGTCACCAACAATCCAAATAACCTCAATCTTCCACGGGACCACAATCTCATAACAAGTCCATAGAGGTGTCCTCCCACTTCCACTACTGCACTGATAGTGGGTGAAGCTCATCTCTAGGTCGGACATACTCCACCTGGTTACATCAGCTTCAATCTTCTTCATCAATATGATTATCTCAACCCATGGTACATCTTACTCGTACCTGCACGTACTGAATAAGGTGTACAGTGAGTATACTGGAATATTATCTGTCTCCACCTTGCATCAACAGGTACACAAAAGTGATTATGGCGCTTCGTCACTCCATCTGCTCTAATAGAGAATTGCGGTGCCTCGTTACGAGACATCTTCTCTCTAAACCTTGTCAAGGTCAGGCAGGTCCCCTGCTTCTGTTGGACCTCATCCAACAGACCAGGTAGAACCTCTTAGGTATAACAGGATATTCTCATCAAGGAACTAATTGTTCAACTCTAGCCAAGTTAGATCTCTCTGAAGCTGAGGCTAAACTATCAATCTCGCAATCATCTTCTCTTGGAGCGTCTTTCAGTTCAAGTTGTCAGCAACAATGTTCAACTTCTCTGATATGAAATTTCCAGGTTAGAACTCTTGATCAACTCAAGTCCTTAACGCTGGTGATTACTCAACTCCCACGGTGTAAAAACATACTTCAGACTCCTCTGGTCTGTGAAAACCTAACATGAGATATCATATAGGTACTACCTTCAAATCTTCAAGGCTTGAAGTAACACGGCTACTTTTGATCAGGCATCCAGTAGTTCTCCTCATACTCCTTCAGCTGCAGACACCCATGTCAATAACTTTATTCCTCTTTAGTAATACACGTCTTAACTTAGCTGGGGTGTATCACCGTAAATCACGGGATCCCCAGAATCTTCTGACTATGATAGAATGGAAGCAGAGGTCAAATGCCTCTTCAACTCTTCAAAGCTCTGGTATATTACTTGACAACACCCATCTGGTGGTCTTTCTCAAAAGACTCATAAGTAGATACACATTCACATAAAATCCTTCCTTCAATCGTTGGTAGTAATCGGTTGAGCCGAGAAAACTATGCATTCCTTAATGTTCATTAATATCGTCCATGTTAAAACATACTTAATCCTCGCCATGTCAACCATGATCCCACTGGCGGAAACAACATGGCCTAATAAGGTTACCACTGGCATCTCAACTCACATTTAGAGAGCATAGCATACAGCTCCCTACCTCTCGAAATCCACGGAACAGTCCTTAGACGATCGGTCTACCACTCTCAGCTATGAGAGTATACCGATATGTTATCAATGAAGATCACCACAACAAGATCAAGGAAAAAGATGCTATTCATTAACTCTCTGAAGACTTGTTAAGACATCCATTTGTCCAAATAACATAACTTTAACTCGTAGTGTCCATAACAGGTACAAAAGGCTATCCTATGCACATTATGTTCTCTCACCTTCAATTGGTGATATCCTATGTGCAAGGGAATCCTGAGAACGCAATTGCTTCCTTAAGCTAACTCATAAGATCGTCAATACGGAACATGGAACACATTAGGGCAAAAGAAGCTCATCTCAGTCAACTGATCAAGTTGTCAGTTAAAATATCTCAACAAGCACCATATCGTAGGGGTCTTCCCAATCAGTGTCGTATCATACTTCAACTCGATAACAATGTCCACACTCTGTTGAGGTGGCCACTAGACGATTCAATAACACGTCTATAAACTCATAAGCCACTGGAATATCTTCCAACGTGGAACTTTCTTCTTCATGGCATAACATCAGAAAACATCACCTCTTGTGTTGTCATCTTCACTGCTCATATGGCACTAATAACAAAACTCATCTCTCCAAAGGTCGTAGCCTCGGAAAACCTCTATCAAATCGATCTCAGTAGAAATTGTAACAACCTTCCAATTGATGTCTAGCATGACATAATATCTATTCATCCAAACCATACACATAGTGATTTCTTCATGCACCTACGGCATGACAAAGAAGTGTATAACCATACACATGTCCCTGAATGAATGGGACAAACACATGTCTCACGGGTACCTCAAACCCCTAGCAGGTAATCCTGTAAAGGAAAATCTATCTCCTACTGTTCCCACAGTCCACTATTAACGCATGCATCGAAAGACAAGAAGTGCCTAGCACTCACAACAAACAAAACGCCACTAGGTAAACCATTAACAAGAATGGTACCTGTACAGCTAACACCAGAAGCTCCATTGCATAGCATCATTCAATCTCGGATCCATACTCCTCAGGTATCACTGAGGTCGTTGCCATAGCCTCCACTTCCACTCTTTCTACACCGGAAAGAGGAAGGTCTTGTTGAGAAGAAACACCACCTTGCTGATAGAAAGGGGCCAGATGGCCTAGTTCACCACAGGTGAAGCAAGCTATCGGTGCCAAAGGGCACTCAGAGCGCAAATGATCCGGATAATCACAGTTGAAACATAATCGTCCCATCCTTGCACCCTGTGCAGCTAAATGGTATCTCGACCTTCGTCGTCCACCTCTAATAATCTTACTCCGAGAAGGAACTGATAAAGGCAGCGCCTTGCCCTGTCGACAAAACTTTGATTTATGCCCTGTTTTACCACATGTAAAGCATAGTATGGGCATCCTTGGGCACACAGCTCGCCGGTGTCCAAACTTCGCACAATTAAAACACTATAAATCCTTGCGAGTTGTCTTCATGGCCATAGGACCACTTGATTGTCCTAATATCTGACTTGGTTCATTATTCATCATCTTTGCTTCTCCACTAACTGATCTAGTCCATTGCTTCTTCTGTTCCTGAAGCTTCAATTGGTCTTACCGACGTTGGTAAATCTGGTGTAGGTCATCCCGCTATTACAGCCTCATATACTTGTTGCATATATTCTTGAAACTCAGATCTGCTCATGGAGACATGATCATCCTCTTCAAACTCGTTCTCTGCCATAGGCGAACCAATAGCGGAAACTGGTCCCTGACTTGACGTGACTGGAGGAAGAGGGGATGTACCCCTACCTCGTCCCACTACAGATACTGCTCAAGTCTGAGCCATCTGTAGGATATATGCACCTAACGTATAAGGCTCTATATATGCCATATGTATAGATATATATATATATATATATATATATATATATATATATATATATATATATATAATACTTAATAGCACATGCATACAGATCAGATGGGTGACGGCTTCTGCACATACTATCCCAAAACATTTGTACTCGCTTTAAAACCAAAACCTTTTTAAAAAAAAGTCAGACCCCATTTTGTTTATTTATCCACTCTACCTTTATTGCAGATAGCAAGTGTCATTGTTGTCAACCTAAGGCTCTGATACCAACTCTGTAACACCCCAAATCCACAGGACATGGGATGCTACATTGGGGTAGGATCTCACAATGGATTCTGACCCTAGCCTGACAACAAGTTCACTAAATCTTACAACAAGGCACAAGTAGAGTAAACCCAAATACATAAAAGTTGTATATGATACATCAAAAGTGTTTACAAGCACAAAGCCGAGTACAAAACATCAAACATAAACATCTGATACAAAAGATCCCAACCCACGCATCCTAATGTACAAAAGTCCTCGGCTGGTCACACCATCTGGCTCACTTTGTAGTCTTCATAACCTGCAGATCATCTACAACACGGTATACACCGTTAGCTACAACAATGAATAAGCATGAAGGTAATAGCACAAACACACATCAACATCTCAACATGCAATGCCACACACATTCATTTATTATATTTCATTACGTTATTCCATTACTAATTCAACTTCTTTTGTAACACGAGGAACCTAAAGAACCTCGTTCCTTTCCCCGTTAACACAGGGGTTTTGCATGGGGGTGATCATCACTCGTCCCCCCTGTGTTACTAGCTTCTAGGCACCTCCTCCTAACCAGCAGGCGGAGACCGGTGGTTACCGCCCTGTTATAATACACTTGGGCCATTTAAATGTAATAAATGGTCGTCCTAGTCCGGTTTAGGTTATAAATGCACAATCATATGAACACACACAACCATCACAATCACACAAATCCATAACTAAACACTAAGTAAGTCCTATGGACTTACCTGTCACACTCGTATCCAATACCACGTCACAGCTTCCCCTTGGGGAAGAATCAATGCCTACAAGAGCAAGGCACACAACATCACAAACTGTAAGGGTTAGGAGACTCGTCTCCATAACCAGAACCAACCTACAACCTCAATCTAAACCTCAAGATCATAACAAGCTCACTTATGCCTATGGCATAACGTCAACATCAACACAAGTGCATAAGGCACAACTCCAACATACAACACATCCTAACCACACTAGTCTAGCTACCAACTAAGCCAAGGCCGAAGGAAAGGAAGGAAGGAAGACATACCAACAAGGTATGCACCAACAGAAGCAAGAGCACAAGGGGCGGCTCACCAAAGGTGCAGGGGCGGCTCATAGGCAGGCGCAGGGGCGGCTCACACCAAGCGTAGGGGAGGCTGTCTATGCAGAATGTTGGCCCCGACTTCTCTTCGATCTCTTTCTCGACTCTCTTCACTTCTTCAACACACCACAACAACACATATGTATACAAACACATATATGATCACCAAAACATCAGAATAAGATCTACACAAGCTCAGCTTGTGATTCTATGCTAGAAAAGGAAGAAAGAAGCAAAGAAGAGGAAGGAAGGAAGATGGAGGTGAAGATCTTACCACAGCAACCCTAAGCAGCAACTAGGAGCATCAACACACCTCACACAATCCTCAACACAACAGCAGTAACTCTCAGCCACAAGCTCAAGATCATCCAAGCCTCAAACCGCAAACAACTCTCAAAACTCACACACACAAGATCAAGAAGAGGTCAAGGAAGAAGAGAGAAGAAGAAGAACATGAGGAGGAAGAGAGAAGCTGAAGAGATGAAGAAACCCTTCATCTGAAGATAAGGAAGGCTTATATAAGAAGCCAACCCAAAAGCAAGTCAAGAGGTCAACAAAGGTGGCTGCAGCCGCACAAAACCGCAAGGGCGGATTGATAACATGATTTATGATGTAGGTTTAGGCATCCATTTAGATAGTTTTTCCCGTTAATCATGCATGGTTTGGCATTAGTTCGTGACGATTTGCACTTAATTCATGTATGTTGTCGAGATAGACATCTACACGGACTTTTGCATGTTTTGTAGGTATTTTGGGAGCTTTTGGAGCTTAATCGATACATTCGAGGATAGTTCCTTGTGATGACACACTTCCGGACTCATTGGGAAGAAAGTTAGGAGCAAAGGAGAACACATGGGACCTTGTTGGTGGATGTCTTGCACCAACTCGTGACTTAATGATCCAAAGAAGGCTGAGGCACCAAAACCACGGTCACTGGGACTTACACGGGCGTGGAAATAAGTCGTGGTTTCCTCTGCATAGTTGTGACAGCTGTCCCACGATCTCCATAACCGACTCTTGCCCTTGATGGAGAATAAAAGGTGGTCCTGCAGGCTGTTGAGGACGGACCCCATGATTCCATTCTCTCCCACACTCTCACAGAACATAAAAAAAAATTGGATTGGAGCTACTTTTGGAGGAGAAGAAACACTCTCATTTTGGGGGAAGAAAAGAAGAACACACCATCTTAGAGTTTCATAGTTTTTAGAGTGATTTTTGAGTGAACTTGTTGGAAACGTTTGCAAGGGTTTGTAAGGAACGATTTGAACCTTCTTTTGAAGGATTGTAAGTCTTTCTCAACATTTATTCAGCTTGGTTTTCTTGTTCTACTTGTTTCATTACTCTTTCAATTCATTTCTTGCTATGGAAGCCATGAATGTTTGCTTGTTGAGTTTGATTGTTGAGATGCATGTTATTGGCTAAATAGATGTGATTCTAGGGTAAGGAAATGATGGTTATGGCTTGGACTATGATAAGATAGATTTAAACGTACCTTTGGATGGTTTATTTGCTCGAACATAGCTGATGTTGTAAACCACGGTCTGTTCCTGCATATCCACGGTCGTGGAATTGGATGAACTGCCCATGATTTTGTCTGACTCGCTTGTATTGATAAATCTGAGTGATAGGATGTTAGATTGTTTAAATCCTAGTGTTTGTTGAGCTTAATCTATCCTAGGGTGACCTAGTGTTAGCAAACTAAGTGAAAGAAGAGACCTACCCGGTAATTCTTGACCTTAGGTACCAAGGATGATGAACTCTAGGTAGTAGTGAGCCTCACAAGCCGCTATTGGATTGAGTGTGCTAGGATTGTTGTTTAGGACTTGCCTTCCCGAGACTTACCCGGTAAGGAGAGGTTAGATCCCTAGATAAGAATCCGGTTTGTGTAGAATTCCCAACCTTAGGCTCTTTGAGACTTACCCGGTGATAAGACCTTAGGAACGGACTAGTGGACCATGAGACCTACCCGGTGATTGATCCCAATTTAGAAACACCCACTCCCAATATACCATAGTTGATCCAAGGAATTATTAGAAGCTTGAGTCCAATGCCATAACCGGAATTTCTAAACCCTAGAATCCACTTTTCTCTCTTTGATCACATATCTCGTGTTTGTTTGCTTGTTTGTGTTGCTAGCTTAGTTGTTCGTTTGATTTGTTAATCTTGCATGATATTGTGATCCTTGCTAGATCACCACAAAACCAATCCAAAAACATTGTGATTTTCTTTTCTTTATTCCTTTCTCTTTTCTTAGCCTATATTTACACTATCCTTAGTCACTATTTGATTCAATTTCACCTTAGTCTTTGTGTTCGACCTCGGAATACTATCCTTACTACAAAACGACTCATACACTATGGGTTCGCTAGGAGTTAGGAAAAATATATCGAGTTATAAATTTAAGACTTTTGCGTGCTACACAATCTTAGCGTAACAAGTTTTTGGCGCCGTTGCCGGGGAAGAGGTCTAGATTGAGTCATTGTTTGTGATTGTTTATAGTGTAGGTCTTTCTTGTTGCTTTTGATCTTGTTTGGTTTGTGTCTTTGAATTTTCAGGACATCTCTCATTCTTTAGGTGCATGCGAAGATCTCGTGGCAAGGATTTAGCTCCATTCGATCCCGAACCGGAGAAAACCCTTAAAGCTAGATCTAAGAGCATTAAGAAGAAGAAGGAGATGGCCGCAAGAGATATTCAAGCTGAGTTAGATGATGCCTTAGAGAAAATTAGGTTAAGAGATGAACTCTTGGAGAATGAAAGGAGACTTGCCAATGAGAGGCAAGAAGCAACTAGGAGGGAAATTGAAGAGATTAGGCAAGCTCTTGTACAAAGAGAGCTTAATCGTCAATAACCTCCACCACCACCACCACCGCAGCCGGCGGTCAATATTCGGTTTGAGCCGATCATGATTGAGGAGCCACAAACGTTAGGGCAACGTATGGATCCGGCCCAAAGAGTGCACCGTCCGGGTGTAAACTTAGGAGATCCCGTAGCCCATGATTATGAGCTCCGCCCTCAAGTGCTACAAATGATCCGGCACAATCAATTTGGAGGGATGGAAGGAGAGTCTCCTCATCAACACTTGATGAATTATGAGATCTTGATGGAGATTCTAAGGCCGCCTAGATTGGAGAACAACAACCATAAGCTTAGGGCTTTTTCCTTCTCACTTAAGGATAAAGCCTTGGCTTGGAACCAATCCATTCCCTTTAGGACGTGTGAGTACTTGGGAGAAGATGACAACCGAGTTCTTGACTAAATTCTTCCCGCCTTCCAAGACAACCGAGCTAAGAGGGGAGATCAATGCCTTCGTGATGAAGGATAGACAAAGCCTATTCAAATCTTGGGAGAGGTTCAAGGACCTCCTCCTAGATCGTCCACACCATGGTATACCGAAGATAGAGCTATTGGAGATTTACTTCAAGGGGCTTAATGAGGATAGCCAATTCAAGCTTCAATCACTTTCCGGTGGAACATTCATGGAGAAGAATGTGGATGAGGCTTGGGAGTTTGTAGAGAAACAAGCTTTGGTGATAGAAAAGTACTCCCATAGGAAGAGTGATGGGAGGAAACCGGGAGCATATGAAGTGAGTGAAGTCACCATGAGCAACTTCAAACTCGATGCAATCAACAATGAGCTTAAGTCTTTGAGGGAGTTGTGTGCCACAACCTTGAAGATTCAAGCTAGTCCTCAAGTGCAAGTGCAAGCCAACTTGGCTTCTAAAGAGGAGGACATCAACTACATTAGAAGGGGCAATTTCAATAATTATCAAGGTCCTAGGAACTTCAACAACAACAACCGGCAATTCAACAATTACCGGCCTAATCACAACCATCCTGGGTTCTCCTATTCTAACCCGGATGGTGCCTTGAACCCTCCCGCTTCTACAAGCGCAGCACCACCACCTAAGGCTTCACAAGAGCCTCCACCCGGTTTTGCTCAACCTCCAAATGATAGAACCGAGATGATGTTTGAACAATTGCTTGGAAGGTTGAGTGGACTTGAGAGCACGGTGACTTCCATTTCGAAAGCTCAAAAGGTGCTAGAAGCACAAGTGTTCCAAAAGGCGGGTGAAGCACAAAGGGATCCGGGAAAGCTTCCCGGAAGGACCGAGGATAACCCAAGAGGCCAAGTGTTGGCCATTACAACAAGGAGTGGGCTGAGCATGAAAGACCCCTTACCCAAGGAGAATGCTAAGGGAAAGCAAGTAGTGGTGGAAGAAGAGCCATTGCAAGAAGAAGGAGGCAAGAGCAAGGATGATGAGCCAACATATGTGGCACCGCCTCCATACAAGCCACCACTACCCTTCCCACAATCACGAGCAAGAGCTCGCTTGGACAAACATTTCGATAAATTCCTTGAACTTATGTCTAAATTGCATATTAACATTCCGTTCATGGATGCTATTCTAGGTATGCCGGCCTATGGAAAGTTTTTGAAGGAAATACTCCCCAACAAAAGGAAGTTGGAGGAGTATGGAGAAGTGAGGATGACGAAGAGATCTTCGGAATTGATACAAACTATGAGGGAAGAGATGCCTCCTAAACTAAGAGATCCGGGATCTTTTTGTGTGCCAATTGGGGTTGGAGAGGTGCAATATGAAGCCCTATGTGATCTTGGAGCAAGTGTAAGCATCATCCCGCTTGCACTTTGCAACAAGGTTGGGCTAGGAGAGCCAAATCCGGTCAAGATGACCCTCTACATGGCGGACCAATCCATCACTCACCCTGTAGGAATCCTAGAAGACATACCGGTTCAGGTTGGGAAGTTCTATGTGCCAATAGACTTTGTTGTTTTGGACATCCCGGCGGACTACCCGGTTCCTATCATCTTGGGAAGGCCGTTCTTGGCTACATCCGGATGCTTGGTGGATTGCAAAAATGGAATCCTCTCCTTCAACATAGGAGAAGAGAATATTAAGTTCAAGCTATCCACAATGATGAAAGGGCCAGCCCTGGGTGAAGATGTGTTCAACATTGTCGAGCAAGAGGAATGTATAGAAGTTGTGAGCTCGATCTTGATCAAGTACCCCTTGGAGAAGGTTATTAGCTTAATTTTGATGGAGGAAGGGGTTGAAGATGATTGCAATGAAGAAATCAAGGCTTTGGATGCATTGGAAAAGGAGACAAGAGCTGAATTTGAAGTGCACGAAGATGTGCTGAACCACTGTAGGAACCACGGCCAAGGAGCAAGAACCACGACCGTGGTTTCACCCGTGGAACTCTCTGGAATGCTCAAAAATGCCAGCCTCTCAGATTCCACGGCCGTGGTTTTGCCAGAGGCCGCGATTTTGCCCGTGGTTTCTCCAGAAAGTGTCTTAGTGGTTGATCAAGCTTCAAGGAGCATTGGAGAGTCTTCCATAGCTTTGGAATCATCTCAACCTACATTATATGGAGCGTTTCCAATCGATAAAGGTCCTCCTAAACTTGAACTTAAACCCCTCCCCTCTCATTTGAAGTATGCTTTTCTTGGTGAAAATTCTACTTATCCGGTGATTGTTAATGCATCTTTGAATGATGATGAGTTGAATAGGTTGTTGCATGAGTTGAGATTGCATAGGAGAGCTATAGGCTATACCATTGATGACTTAGTTGGCATTAAACCTTCCTTGTGCATGCATAAAATTTTGATGGAAGATAATCATAAACCTTCAATTGAACCTCAAAGAAGACTAAACCCTATCATGAAAGAAGTAGTAAAGAAAGAGATCCTTAAATTGCTAGATGCGGGAATCATTTTCCCGATTTCGTATAGTAAGTGGGTTAGTCCAGTGCATGTGGTTCCTAAGAAGGGTGGGATGACCGTAGTGACTAATGAGAATAATGAACTAATTCCTACTAGGACGGTTACGGGATGGACGATGTGCATAGACTATAGGAAATTAAATGTGGCCTCTAGGAAAGATCACTTCCCTCTTCCTTTCATCGACAAAATGCTAGAGAGATTAGCTCAACATTCACACTTTTTCTACTTAGATGGCTATAGTGGATTCTTCCAAATCCCTATCCACCCGGATGACCAAGAGAAAACTACATTCACATGTCCTTGGGGTACATTTTCATATAGGAGAATGCCATTTGGGTTGTGTAATGCACCCGCCACCTTTCAAAGGTGTATGATGGATATCTTTTCTGAATATATTGAAAACATCATGGAAGTGTTTATGGATGATTTCTCTGTTTATGGATCTTTATTTGATGATTGTTTAGCTAACTTGTCTTTGGTGTTAAAGAGATGTGAGGAGACTAATCTTGTCTTGAATTGGGAGAAATGCCACTTCATGGTAAGTGAAGGCATTGTGTTGGGACACTTGGTGTGCAACCGAGGCATTGAGGTTGATAGGGCTAAGATAGAGACAATAGAGAAGTTGCCACCACCTACCTCGGTGAAGGGGGTAAGGAGTTTCTTAGGGCATGCCGGTTTTTACCGGAGATTCATAAAAGATTTTTCTAAAATTTCTAAGCCTCTTACTAACCTACTAATGAAGGATGTTGAGTTTGTTTTCTCCAAGGATTGCCTTGAAGCCTTTTGTAGGTTGAAGGATGTTTTGATCTCCGCCCCCATCATGCAACCTCCGGATTGGAGTTTACCGTTTGAGATCATGTGTGACGCGAGTGATGTGGCAGTTGGGGCTGTTTTAGGACAAAGGAAAGATGGGCTTACACATGCCATCTATTATGCTAGCAAGACGCTAGATGATGCCCAACTCAACTATGCCACAACCGAGAAGGAGTTGCTAGCGGTGGTGTATGCCTTTGAGAAGTTCCGGTCATATCTTGTGGGAGGAAAGGTCATTGTGTACACGGATCATGTTGCGATCCGTTATCTTCTCACAAAGAAGGATGCCAAGCCTCGCTTGATTCGTTGGATCCTTCTCCTCCAAGAGTTTGACTTGGAAATTCGGGACAAGAAGGGTTCCGAAAATTCAGTGACGGACCATCTTAGTAGGCTACCACCATTGGAGATTGAGAGAGATGACATCCCGATTGATGACTCGTTCCGGGATGAGAAATTGCAAATGGTGGAGGAGTGCTTGCTTCAAGTGTCTAGGGGGAATGAGCCATGGTATGCCGACATAGTGAACTACCTTGCGTGTGAGGAGGTGCCACCCGGTCTATCGTATGCCCAAAGGAAAAAGTTCTTCAAGGATGTGAAGCATTACTATTGGAGCGAGCCTCTCTTGTTCAAGAGAGGGCCGGATGGAGTCTTTAGGAGGTGCATCCCGGAGGATGAAGTGGATAGTGTGATCCGCCATTGTCACTCCTTGCCATGTGGAGGTCATGCTAGCTCACACAAGACGTGTGCAAAGGTATTGCAATCCGGTTTTTATTGGCCTCACTTGTTTAAGGATGTGCAGAATTTTGTGGTGGCATGTGATGCTTGCCAAAGGACGGGCAACATCTCAAGGAGGAATGAGATGCCCTTGAACAACATACAAGAGGTTGAGATATTTGATGTTTGGGGTGTGGACTTTATGGGGTCATTTCCCTCTTCTTGTGGCAACCTCTACATCCTATTGGTGGTGGACTATGTGTCGAGATGGGTGGAGGCAATCGCCTCTCCCATAAATGATGCCAATGTTGTGGTGCGGTTCTTCAACCGAGTCATCTTCCCTAGATTTGGAACACCAAGAGTGATCATAAGTGATGGAGGAAAGCATGTCACCAATAGGAACTTTGGGACACTTTTGGCTAAGTATGGGGTGACTCATAAGGTGGCAACACCTTACCATCCCCAAACTAGTGGCCAAGTGGAGATCTCCAACCGGGAGATAAAGGGGATACTTGAGAAGACAGTTTCTAGGACAAGAAAGGATTGGGCTATGAAGCTTTAGAACCGCTTTCAAGACACCAATTGGCACCACTCCCTACAAGCTAGTTTATGGCAAGTCTTGCCACCTTCTAGTGGAGATGGAGCATAGAGCGTATTGGGCTATAAGGTGGCTGAATTTTGACCTCAAGGAGGCCGGTGAGAAGAGGTTTCTAGACATGAACGCTCTTGAGGAGATCCGGGGATGCCTATGAAAACGCCCGGATCTACAAAGAAAGGACCAAACATTGGCATGACAAGCGTCTCATCCCGAAGGAGTTGAGTGAAGGTGAATTAGTCCTTCTATTCAACTCAAGGTTGCGGCTCTTCCCCGGAAAGCTAAAGTCAAGATGGACGGGTCCTTATGTGGTGAAGAAGATCTTTCCCCATGGAGCGGTTGAGATAGGAGGGGAGCATTGTGGAGATTTTAAGGTGAATGGGCACCGGTTGAAGAAGTATATCCCGGGAGCTCCGGTGGATATGATTGCCCCACTTCACCTTGATTGAGACGCCCCCGAATTTGGTCAAGCTAATGACCTTAAAGAAGCGCTTGATGGGAGGCAACCCATTGGTACCATCTTTCCCTTTTCGTTTTAGTTTTGGTTTTCATTTTTTTTGTTTTTGTGTGTTTTTGTGTGCTTTGTGTTTGTGTGCTAGAGTCTTGGTAACATGGAGGCCTTGCAAGGCATGAGTTGATGATGATGATCCCAGATCAAATATGGGTGGAGCGGACGTGGGACTTGGACGGCTAGCGGTGCTTAGCGCGGGTCCCGATGCCATAACGAACACCTTGAGCTCTCTACCATCTTTGATAGATCATCCTCCATCAATCCACTTGAGTAAACCAAAATACCAAAGCAAACCATTTTTACATTGTGAGGACCCTCTTTCACTCTTCTTTACTTGAATTGCACATTGGGGACAATGTGTTTCTAAGTATGGGGTGGGGTTTTCATGATCACTTGCATGATTAGCATCTAGGATAGTTTAATATTGTCACATGTTTCATTATGTTTTGCATTGTACATACATATTTCGAAAATTCCAAAAAAAATCAAAAAAATTTAAAAAATTTTAGTGCTTCTAAGCTTGGGAATGACCCTTATGATGAGTTTGTCTCGTGAATTGGCTATGGATGGCCTTATATGTTGAATGGATGTATGCATATGTGGACTTGAAGTACTTATCTTAAATCCCATGTATGAATTGTGATCATGATGTTTGCCTTGATTGGATTGAGGATTGATGGTCGAAATTACATGCTAGTTCTTGCACATCATTTAGGAGTGATTAAGGCAATTCATCTTTCTCTACTTCTCATCTTGATCATGTTGTTTGAGAACCTCAATTGATATAAAATTTGACCTCTTTTGACCCATCCGGGAATAGGAGCATGCTAGTGTGTTAATGTGTGTGAAAAGCAAGTGTGGGGTGATGTTGTTGATGAAAGAATGTTGTGAATGAAGTGCTGAATTTGTTGTGAAAAGTGTAGAAAAAAATATAGGTTTGGGGACGTTGGTTTTGATGACGAGTAACTCGGCACCATTCACATAATCGGGTGTTTGTGTCTTGCCAAAGTCGGAAAAACCGATAGTCCTAACGAGCCTTGGTATGTGTGCCCGGTGTGAGGCACCTCGGAAAAATCCCGAGGTCCGCTAATCACCAAGGTTTCGGCTTTTGTACACCAATGTCATTGTCAAAAAATAAGTGAAAGAAAAAGAAAGTGAAAAAGAAAAGAAAACAAACAAAAAATGGAGAAAAATATACACTTGTGAGGAAGTTGATCAAAAATGAATTTGTGGAGTTAGCTCTTTTCCCGGATTAGCATCACATGACCTAAAAATTCCCACCTATTCACAACGTTTCTTGGCCTCTTATTTTCTAAGTCCTTGTGACCTATTTGCATGTGTGTAAGACTTAGTGATCTAGATTGGATATACTCATGATCATCTTGACTTCTTCATTTTCACCTTGCATGCATGCTTTGGAGTTAAGTATAATAGTCTTTTCATTCCTTCATTCGTTTGATGCATGATTGCTTGTCCATTGCCATGAAACATGACTATGAAGGTGATCCAATATTAGAAGCACAATTCCAAAAAGATTTTGTTATTTTTCTGCATGCATAAATCATGTCATCTCTTAGTCCATAGTTGAGTCTTGCTCAGGGACGAGCAAACCTTAAGTATGGGGTATTTTTGATAACACGATTTATGATGTAGGTTTAGGCATCCATTTAGATAGTTTTTCCCGTTAATCATGCATGGTTTGGCATTAGTTCGTGACGATTTGCACTTAATTCATGTATATTGTCGAGATAGACGTCTACATGGACTTTTGCATGTTTTGTAGGTATTTTGGGAGCTTTTGGAGCTTAATCGATACATTCAAGGATCGTTCCTCGTGATGACACACTTCCGAACTCATTGGGAAGCAAGTTAGGAGCAAAGGAGAACACATGGGACCTTGTTGGTGCATGTCTTGCACCAACTCATGACTTAATGATCCAAAGAAGGTTGAGGCACCAAAACCACGGTCACTGGGACTTCCACGGGCGTGGAAATAAGCCGTGGTTTCCTCTGCACAGTTGTGACAGCTGTCCCACGATCTCCATAACCGACTCTTGCCCTTGATGGAGAATAAAAGGTGGTCCTGCAGGCTGTTGAGGACGGACCCCGTGATTTCATTCTCTCCCACACTCTCACAGAACACAGAAAATTGGATTGGAGCTACTTTTGGAGAAGAAGAAACACTCTCATTCTGGGGGAAGAAAAGAAGAACACACCATCTTAGAGTTTCATAGTTTTTAGAGTGATTTTTGAGTGAACTTGTTGGAAACGTTTGCAAGGGTTTGTAAGGAACGATTTGAACCTTCTTTTGAAAGGTTGTAAGTCTTTCTCAACATTTATTCAGCTTGGTTTTCTTGTTCTACTTGTTTCATTACTCTTTCATTTCATTTTCTTGCTATGGAAGCCATGAATGTTTGCTTGTTGAGTTTGATTGTTGAGATGCATGTTATTGGCTAAATAGATGCGATTCTAGGGTAAGGAAATGATGGTTATGGCTTGGACTATGATAGGATAGACTTAAACGTACCTTTGGATGGTTTATTTGCTCGAACATAGCTGATGTTGTAAACCATGGTCTGTTCCTGCATATCCACGGTCGTAGAATTGGATGAATTGCCCGTGATTTTGTCTGACTCGCTTGTATTGATAAATCTGAGTGATAGGATGTTAGATTGTTGAAATCCTAGTGTTTGTTGAGCTTAATCTATCCTAGGGTGACATAGTGTTAGCAAACTAAGTGAAAGAAGAGACCTACCCGGTAATTCTTGACCTTAGGTACCAAGGATGATGAACTCTAGGTAGTAGTGAGCCTCACAAGCCGCTATTGGATTGAGTGTGCTAGGATTGTTGTTTAGGACTTGGCTTCCCGAGACTTACCCGGTAAGGAGAGGTTAGATCCCTAGATAAGAATCCGGTTTGTGTAGAATTCCCAACCTTAGGCTCTTTGAGACTTACCCGGTGATAAGACCTTAGGAACGGACTAGTGGACCATGAGACCTACCCGGTGATTGATCCTAATTTAGAAATACCCACTCCCAACATACCATAGTTGATCCAAGGAATTATTAGAAGCTTGAGTCCAATGCCATAACCGGAATTTCTAACCCCTAGAATCCGTTTTTCTCTCTTTGATCACATATCTCGTGTTTGTTTGCTTGTTTGTGTTGCTAGCTTAGTTGTTCGTTTGATATGTTATCTTGCATGATATTGTGATCCTTGCTAGATCACCACAAAACCAATCCAAAAACATTGTGATTTTCTTGTCTTTATTCCTTTCTCTTTTCTTAGCCTAGATTTACATTATCCTTAGTCACTATTTGATTCAATTTCACCTTAGTCTTTGTGTTCGACCTCAGAATACTATCCTTACTACAAAACGACCCATACACTGTGGGTTCGCTAGGAGTTAGTAAAAATATATCGAGTTATAAATTTAAGACCTTTGCGTGCTACACAATCTTAGCGTAACACGGATCAACTAAGGCGCAGGGGCGGCTCACCTGTGGCGCAGGTGCGGCTCACAGGGTCCGCTGGGGCGGCTCGCAGTGTCAAAGCTAGCTCAGCTAAGGCTCAGCAAGGCTCCTAGGCTCCAAAGGCTCAGGCTCTTACATCAATGATCTTGACCCCTAGAATCCGTTTTTCCTATAAATTGTTATCATCTTGCATTGTTGTGTTAGTTTGTTTTACTTGTTATTTTTATTTGATCTTTGATCAACCCCATACCAAAACTCTACAAAAGATGGATTTTCCATCTCTCTCCCTTTTTAGCCTAGATTTATATTATCTTTGATCATAACTGCAAAATAAATCACCTCAGTCTTTGTGATTGACCTTGAAATACTTACTTTGCTACGGAACGATCCATAAATCGTGGGTTCCCTAAGTAGTTGTAGGCATCTATTGCAAGTAAAATAAATTTTAAAACTTAAGCATTGTTTTTTAAGCGAACGAGTTTTTGGCGTCGTTGCCGGGGATTTGTTTCGTGTCCTAATAGTAGCAAACATTGGCCATCAAATTCCAAATCACAGAATCTTTGCAGCAATTTTAAAAGCATTAATTATTGCCTTCATATGCCCTTTTATTTGTACATAATGACAATGTTGGATTATATGGTTAGTTTCATCCCTTGAATGCACCTACATAAGATCATGTCACTTCCTTGTTTGAATAAATAAGGGTCATCCCACCTTTCATTTATATTTTTAAGTGGGTGGTCATGTTTTGAAGCTTGTCTGCTCTTGTCAGCGAGTGGATGCAAACCTATCAACAGACAAGTAGAGAAGACTCGCGTGGAACTGCGAATCTTTGTTGCTGAATATTGGATATTGTAAGGTATTCAACAACCCAGTTGCTTGATCTGAAGACTTGCTCGTACCTTCCCAGCAATCTTTGTATAGACAAAGGAGAAGAAGAACCAATGAAGAAGATCGAGTCTTATTGCTTCCGGCAGCCGAAGAAAGACAATGACTTGAAATTTATTAATTTGAACTCAATTTCTCTATCATTCAATTGTTTGTTCAACCAAGTCTCCCCCACACCCACCCACCCATGCACACCACTGCTTGGAAGCAATCTTGTCACCTCTCCTTGTCGGCAACTTGTCATCCACATGTCGCTTTCCACCAGATATTCAGGCAGCCACGAAGCACAAGCAGATTGTGAATCCTCATTGATCAGTTAACTACTTAAATGTTGTTTGCTGAAGGTCATATTCTGATTATTTTTTAGGAACGGATGTCTTCCCTAGTTTGAGAAAAAGTTAGCATTGTTTCCTGCCAACTATTTGATTGTTTGTCCCAAAGAAAAAATTCTCGTTGGAGATGAAAATTAGGGAGGATGCAATAAGCATGTTGTTTGACGGATTGCAACAACAAAAATGTACATTTTGTGTGTGACGGTAAGCTAAGGTTTCATATGACGACAGAGGGTAATGGCTTTCTTCATTGGCTGCTAATTTCCTTTCATGGGTGTGGTGGTGGTAGAGAGGGAAGCAGAGAATTCTATTGTTTGATAAATCATTTGAAAAGGCAACAACTATTTGTGGTTGAGCGTAAAAATGAGGTTTAGGGCATCCTTAAGTGTGACCTTAATGTTTTTGTGGCGTTTGTGAAGATTTTGTCCGTTCTTAGGATGTGCTTATGTGGCCGGTGTATGGGTTTTCATGCTTTGAGTCGTGAGTGTCGTCACCATGTGATGGCTTTATTTTTGCTTTTGGTGAGAATAGTGGATACATTATGGGTATTTTGAGGCCGGATATGGGTATCTTGAGGCCATTTGATGTAGAGCATATTTTTGTTGATGGTGGGGGTATGGTGTTGATGTAGATTAGGGGGTTATATGCGTTCTGATTACTATTGTGAAAAGCATCCCTCAAAAGTTGTCGTCTAGTTTATTTTTGCTTCCTCATTGCACGTTGTAGATGTTCAAGTCTGTGAGTAGGCAAGACAGAAGGTCGGGAGGTAGAAAGTCAATCCAATGTCAAAGGATTTTGTAGGCCTTGTCTACTTGGGGAGAGGATGATGTTATTTCAGTCTTGTGTAGACGTTCTTACATTGTTCAGAGCATAGAATTATTATGAGGGTGGATGGTGACTCGGGGAATTGAGATGGTCTGGAGAGGAACCCTAATATCAAGCAATGTCTTTGTAAGGTTTTGGATGGACATTTTACGGATAATGTTAAGGTTTTGTGATTCTCTAGAGTAGCTCCTTATAGTGATGAGACTTTGAAGACGTTGGAGGCTAAACACCCCTACAAGCATCCTCCTTATAAGTCTTACACTACATTTCTTGAACCACCCCCTCGTTACTGATGTTGATTTGATCTTTAAATGAATCAAGTCCTTTCCCAAATGCAGTTATTGTGGTAGAGATGGTTTGTGAGCACAACACCTTTTATATGCTATGTGTGGTGAGGGTTCTAGGGTTATCACGGGTCTTTTGAGAGCGCTTTCATCAGTGGTTAATTTGTGGTTGGGAGGTAAGTGTTTGCTGAGTTTGGCTATGTTTGTGGCTTCGGCACCTCTTACGTCGTTGTTGAAGCTTGATAATGGGGTTCAACCCATTGTAGTGGCTACTATATGGAGGTGGTTGGTGTCCAAAGTCAACATGAAGGGAGTAGGTAAATATATGAGAGATTATCTTGGAGATTTTCAGTTTGGGGTCGGCATCCCATATGGTGCAAAGGCTATACTACATAGTGTCAACAGGGTTTTGAGCGAGGGCACACTGATGATTCTCTGGCTATGTTGACAGTGGATTTTTCTAATGCTTTTAACCTGGTTGATAGAATTGTTTTGCTGAGGGAAGTAAGGAAAGATGTCCGTCTATCTCTTTATGAGTTTATTTCTTGTATGGTCAAGTTGTTTGGTTGTACATTGGTGATGGTTGCTCTGCTACCGATGTGCAACAAGGGGACCCTTTGGGGCCGCTTCTTTTTTCCCTTGTCTTGCACCCGCTTCTTCATAGGATCAGAGATAGTTGCACGCCTTTTCTACATGCTTGGTATCTTGACGATGGTACTATTATTTGCCAATTAGAGGAAGTGGCTAGAGGTTTGATGTAGTTCGAGAGGATGGCCCGAGTTTTGGCCTCAAGTTGAATGTTTGCAAGATTGAGCTGTTATGGCCTTCATGTGATGGATCGGACCTTAGAGATGTATTATTCCCTCATGGTGAGGCCGGTGTTGGGTGCTAAGTTATTGGGTGGGGTAGTGAGTAAAGACGACGGGTTTGTTAGAGGGTTAGTCATGAAGAGAGTTGTTAAGGCGGTTGGGTTGATGCACCATCTTACACAGTTGAGGGGCCCGTAAAGTGAGCTTATTTTGCTTCGGTCTTGTCTGGGTGTTGCAAAGATGTATTTTAGGTTGAGGGCTTGTCTATTGGATCATGGGATGTATAGTGGCTTTTTTGATTTTGGAATACCTGGATCGGTCGAGGATATTGTTGTTTGTGGGGGTCCCTTTTTTGGGATCTTCAGTGGCGTCTTGCTTATACTCAGCTATGGAGACCTCTTCTTTTTCTTTTGCGGCCTCCAAGGCCCAATCTTGAACCCTTCAAGACCATATATTGCAGGACAATGGAGTAGTTGATATGGGCTTCAATTTTTTTGGAGAGTTGGCCTATCTTTCTGGTTTTACTGTCAAGGACACCATCCCCCTAAAGCCCAACATGCTTTGTCGAGTGCTCTTTTCGGTAAGACATTGTAGGCGATGAAAGCGACTTTTGATTTGCCTCTTAAACAAAAAGTGATTTTTAAGTGTATGCAGTCTACACATAGCCAAGACTTCCTTCTTGCCATACCCATTGATGGACTTGGACAGCGTATGTCTTCTATTGAGTATCGCGTGATCCTTAAGTATCGCCTTACGATTCCTTTGTTCCTGGTTGATGTGATTTAGCATATGCCTAATTGTCGGAGGGTTTTGGATTCTTTTGGCGAACATGCGGTTCATTGTAAAGAACTCTCTGACTTCAAATATAAGCATGATTTGGTTCGTGATGTTCTATGTGACATGTTTAGAAGAACATGGTTTCGGCTAAGGAGGCACATGTGACCTTCTTGACTAATCCGCGTGAAGGAAGGTCTACGTTAAGGCCGGCAAATGTGTAAGTATTTGGATGGGTGGGTGGCAAACATGCTTGTATTGATTTGACATGATCTCTCATCTGGTTTGTTTGGGTACCGGTCTTTTGTGGTGGGTAAGACGGCCCTCATAACATGTTTAGAAGAACATGGTTTCGGCTAAGGAGGCACATGTGACCTTCTTGACTAATCCGCGTGAAGGAAGGTCTACGTTAAGGCCGGCAAATGTGTAAGTATTTGGATGGGTGGGTGGCAAACATGCTTGTATTGATTTGACATGATCTCTCATCTGGTTTGTTTGGGTAGCGGGTCTTTTGTGGTGGGTAAGACGGCCCTCAACGTGACTTATGCGAAGGTGACTAAGCATGAAAGAGCTTTCCTCAAAAACCAACATATGTTTTTTCCATTCCCTTTTAACATGTTTGGTTTTCTTGCTCCAAATGTCATTGAGATTCTCACAAGGGTAAAACGGGTCTTGCATAATAATATTCCGCCGCGTAGGTATTCAAATGTAGTTTTTCATACGATTGGGTTTGCTATTCAAAAGTAATTTACGGCACAACTTGTTGTTTGCCTAACGAGATATAGATATTATTATTTACAAGTTGAGAATTATTAATCTGTGATAAGCACAGAACTGTTTATTAATTAGTTCATTTAAACAAAAACCCTTTACACAATGACCAAAGCCCAAGAGGAAATGCCCAAAAAAAAAACACAGTAAACCGGCAGCATCTCTATCCCTGAATTAATTAGTACAATCTTTACTTTTTGAATTTGTAGAACCTATAGTAAATAATTTAAATGGGGGGCAGACAAACTGAAATGTACACAACCAACAAGTGCCTGTAAGCTATTTCTACAAAGTATTAGTACACTGCTGCTGAATACTCGAATGATCCATCCCCAGTCTACAAAACTTCCAAACCAGCGAATCAAGTATAACCAATTTACAACAGAAGCAAGCACAAGATTGAATTGTAACCTAGTATGGAATACTCCACAATGCTACAAAATGATACCAAGTGGAACCCAATTTAAATCAGGAAGCTGGGATGCAGTAAGAGGAGCTGAGAACAGGAGGCATGATGCAAACCAGGTGGGGTGCTGTTGGATTACACATGATATCTGTCTCATCGACATTAGGCAATCCAAGATGAGGAGGTCGAACGTAACCGGCCACCAGTGGAACGCATAAGATTGACACAACAATCCTTGATCCTGTGTAAGATCAATTGTATGATGGATCACCATATCCAGATGTAGATAGATAGAATTAAGTTAGCAGTGTTATACCTTCCTTTTTCAAAAGTGAAACATGCCCTCGCTTTCTCCCAGCAATCATCCAATTCTCTGAATTTGCATCCACTTCATATAAAACCTCCTGTGGCAGAAACACGTTATGCTCCATAGAACATCAGGGTAACAAAAAGTGTACCACAAAAAAATGTAGGCTGGATTTGTAGAATAGGCAGCAGCAACATTAGTAGAGGAGTAGGAAACAGAATGCAAAAAACGGAATCAATACGGACATGGGGAACGTATAGTTTTACATGAGGTTATGCATTTACGTGACCCCAAGGAAATGGAAACTGAAAACGCTGTATGGGAGTTTTTGGGTAACAAAACCTGGAAGTGCATGAGCTATATAACTGTACAAAATAACTATTATGGGACTTACATCAAATCCAGAAGAGGCAATGTCCTCGAAATGCTTGAGCCTTTCAATTTTCCAGGTAACTGTGACAAGTTGTCCTACTCTGAGGTCAGAAGGAAGAGGAAGAAATCCAACTACAAGGCATGGATCCAACACAGGCCTCTGCAGAACAATAGCAGTCTTGAAGACCAAGTCCTGCTTTGTGCCATGAGAAATGTCAGGATTCCAGGAGACAGGTGTGTGTGCTCCACTATTTCGATCTCCAGAAATCGTGTAGCTGATGTTTAGTAGACTTTCTTGATTTAGTTGCGTAGCTTCAGCTGTAAAACACAATCACACTTTATTGTCTATAAACCTTATCAAGCTTTTCATTAGTCAATCAGTAGTCATCCCATAACAGCTAACCACCCATAATTCCATCATCGGGACAAGTGAAGTACAAAAAGATGCAGTTTACGGGAGTAGGAAGGACCATCAAAAGTGGTGTCCGGGATGAATAATTTTGATTACCCATCCAATTTAGTTAGTGTTCAGATGATTGTCTCCTTAGTCCACTTTCCTCAACTCAGTTCGAATCCAAGTCATTCCAATACTAAAATATGCATGGATTTGCCAAAAATAATGCATTGTGCATACCATCAGAAGTTGCTGGTTCTAAGCATATTTTGAATAGCATCCCAGCTCTTGATGATGGAGCAATAGTAAGAGGAAAGATGGCTGAAGTTGGCCTTCTACCATTTTCACAGGCATGAACAAATCCATCTTGGAGATCAAGCCAAGCATCATGGATACTCAAAACGGCTTTCACTTGGGAGTGCATCGTAACCTGGATATGGAACAGAGCTGCATATATTTAAAAGTATATTGTGAAACAAATTGGAAATAAATAAAAATTGCATTAACCTAAACCAACTAATTGAGTATCAGAACAAATCTGCTTCGTTCTTTCAATTTGTTAAACTAATTAAGGGATTTCTGAAGCCTCGGGAAAAAGGCCAGCCTTTCTTGGTTTCAACCTCATTGCTCTTCGATGTTGTCCCATGGACATAACTGCTTTAGTGGACTTGTCAAGTCTATCTGCAGCCAACTTCTCCAACAACTGAACCTTATTCCCCATCCCCACTCCAAGCAAAATAAAGACATCCAATGCCCAACCCAGAAAATATAGAAAAGAAACTTATCATGTATCTTGTTACACAATGAGTCAAACACTACGAACTCAGACACCAAATACTATATGTAACAATATATAGCTTGAGAATAAATTAAAAAGAAATCCTCTTCTATCAGTGTCAATTGCTGTTACGTTTACGATTTTTATGGATATTGGAATATGTAGTATGTAACTATATAGAACCCAGTTCTGTAAGGGAGGCATGTGGCCCTGAGAGATATGCTAAGAGGTCTGTTTGGGAACCTTGAGGTTATTAGAGAAAGTTGAAACTTATTGGTAGCTGAAATATGTAGCCGATTGAACAAGCTTAGTTATTATAAGTTTGATGGGTGTTTGGGAGAAAAAAGTTTATTGTAGCTGATATACGTGTAAAATTAGTAAATTACCTATAAGGGTTTACATTTTCATTTAATAATAATTTTTGTAGAGTTATATTTGTAATACATCATTCAATGATAAGCTCAGTAAGCTCCATCCTTGTACCTTATGAAATAAGAAAAATGTATGCCTGTATAAGCTAGCATAAGCTGCCATAAGCTAGGACTCTCAAACACCCTATCACCTAGCTTATATTTTTTTCCATAATCTTCATGAGCTTGTTAAGCCCCCAAAATCTAGTCTCTTAAACGAACCCAAGGTCACTTATAGGTAGGTGACTGTGAGTGTCACCTAAGAATTCAGGCATAAATAACAAAGGGAATGCTAATTAGGACTTACGTTATTATGTTCATTTTACCAATTTGGCCCAGGAAGCATATAGCTTCTTGTATTACTCCAGTGTTTAACCTCTGGCTCTGGTATCTGTAGTTTGTTAGTAATTCTTGTTTTGTGTGGTGTGCTTTTCTGATTCCTCATCTAGCTCTAATAACTACAAACCTCTAAAATGAAAATATATAATTACAATTACTGTGAGAGCCTTCTTTAAGACAAATTTTCTTGGTGGAATATGGATATGCAGATTTGTAGAAAAGAACATACAAGGACGATACATCATCTTTAAAACAAAGAAAATAACCTAATTAAGAGCATATGACACACTTCCTTCCCACTTTGCATATTTTAATAATATCAACAGTCTCTGCACAAGTTTACTTCCAATCTTTGAAAATTTTAATCACCTAAGTTGATCAAAAATTAAATAAATAAAAATATTCCTGAATATAAACGTGCATCTCACTTAAAACACATTCTTAGATAAACAGTTTTGGTGAGAGAACGTACATGAAGAAGCAAAGTACCACCGCATATATCAATGACACGTGTGCTGATATGAAATGGGTCAGTAAAATGAACAGCAAGAGTCCTGATCATAAAAGATATCACAGATGAGTTTTGATTTTGAATACAAATTAAGTATATGGAAGGGCTTATCTCAAAGTACCTTTCAAACGTTTGGTTTTGGGATACGCCAAATTCTAGATTCAGGGCCATTGTCCTCATCCCCTCCACAACACTTAGCGACTGGGAAGCAGCTGCTCATAAAAAAAACATGTATTTTCTTATTAAACCAAAGAGTTACAACTTACAAGAAACTTCATTTTAAAACATAGAAAACAACACTGCAGACTGTTCACTGAAAAAATTGTGAGCCATCTTAATTATATAAAAAGATAAAGAAAAGTGAAGCCATTTATTGATATCAAATAAGTAAGGCAAAAACATCTAATACCTCTAGAAATTCCATCATTCATAGCACGAATGGGTATCCAGAGGACACTAGTTACTTCGCTTGCCCAATCAGGCAACGTTACTTTGCCATCCTCTAGAGTTAATTGCTCCATTTCCCTGATGCTATCATCGTGCTCACCGGAGGTTTCTGATTTGCTAGCTATTTTATGAGATAAACTTGCATATTTTTCTGCCTCAATCACATGCGAGCTTTCAATTTTTAAACCAGGACCAGTGTCAATGTTCAGAACACCTCCTTTGAGAGAATAGTTAATTGGTTTTACTATTATTCCGATCCATTGAGGCTCATTTATTAACAAAGCAGATGAAACCGCAGGAGTAAGATCGACCAAAGGTCTAGGTTGAAAAACCTGATTAAAAAAGCAATGAAAACAAATACAAAAACAAAACCATCAGTAATACATATTGAGTAGCTTGATTTTATTTACCCTTCAAGGGCTAACATGTGGCCAAATTTATCTATGATTTTTCCATGTAGTAATAATAGTTTAGAAGATGTTTTTTTTCACTAAGGCTGCTTGTAAACAAGCTAAAAAGGTCAATTAACAATTATCGGATTAAGATGCTGGCAGGTCATGATCAAATTATTGTTAATTGACCCTCCCTAGACACCGGTTGCACCGCGTATCACACCTTGGCATCAACTAATTTTTCTTATAAAAAAACATAAATAGTTGTCTCTCATCATGTACAAGGAACATTACCTTTAGAATAGGTTTGGTTGGCTTTTCATAACTCATAAAATCATCACTTTCTGCAGGAGCACCTTTAGAAAAACTATGAGACCGAAATCTCAAGTGCCCAATTTGCCCAGTAAGGGCTCCCAGAACATAAAATCCAGGTTTTTGTGGTGGGAGGGAAAGGTCGATAGCATTCCTTCCAGGCTTCAATATGATATCACTAGAACAGCTCGTCGCCTGGGTTTACAAAAACAAAATGTCAGAGGCTGGCTACGCTGTAAAATATTCCTCATGAACTTCAAGATTAGCATATACCTTGGCACCTTCATCAGTATTATGGGTCTCTATTAGGGTAAGACTTAGAGACTCCAGGGTTATATCATCAGGAAAACCACTCCAAACAATGACAGATAATACACCAGGATCACCATCACATAGTTCCAAAGGTGGCCCAGGTATGCCAGAAAATGTAATTAAAGATGATACATCTAGGGGCACTGGATGCTTCATTTCACTGTGTGCAAGACGAACTACCTCGGTCTGGAAAGCTTGTCGTTCCTTTATCAAGAATAAGCCTTTATCAAGGGACAGCAGTTTCACGCAAGATTGCAAATAACTTGCTTCATCGTTGAGTACTTTCTGGCACTCTGCCAGATTTGGAAGAACTTCAGCCAGTAAATCTTGCCATCCTTCACCTGCATAAAGGGCACAAACTTTCTCATATGACCTAGCAGCTAAGTCAAACTTCCCGTGCTTGTGGCAGACAGCAGCGATTTCGCCATCAAGGGCAACTCCATGCCTCTTCCACCAGGATCTATGATAGTTGTCAGCAGCTCCTCTTGTTAAATCCAAATACTTTTTCTGACAAAGGCACAATTAAGATCAGATACATAAGAGCATGACTGTATGTCCGACAATAAAGAAAGTATATTTATCAAGTAGACGCAATATATATCTTTCCAATCTAGAATACAGTTTATATATCATAGACTTTGTTCGATTTCGTGCAAGGGATAGAGTTACAAATCCCTACCTTTATTGAGGTTATTCAAAGTTTAAGGAATCAAGTGAAAGCCAGATGATTAAGCGCTGCTAATGGCTAGTGCAGTGAAGAATATACAGAATGTGGAACTTCCTTTTTCAGGTATACATTGTTACACCAGAATAAGAAAGTTGAACAAACAAAATATAATCAACAGCAAGTATTTAATACTTTATCAATACCTCAAACTCCTCAATAGATGATAAGGATTTCCACAAATCAGGATTGGAAATTGTTTGGTTTAGAGCATGCTGTGCTGCAACATGTATTTCTGCAAGTCGCATGGGTTGATCAACAGAAGCTTCAAAGTTTCCAGGTGTAGAGTTAGTTCGTGACATGGATACTGCATTTATCTTCTGTGGATCAGCACCAGCACTGCAAAGTTTAAACAACTGCTGAATTTTGCAGGAACAAGGGAATCAAAAAGAACTCTTGATACTCCCCTCCAACCAGCCCAAGTCCCCAGATATGAAAAGAAAGGATATCAGGATTTCTTTATTTTGTTTAGCAGGCTAACAGTTCCAGTACTGCTCCATTCATTACAAGACACAAGATCAGTAAACAAGCCCTCCCCTCACCCCTCACAAACTAATCCTGCCCTTTGACTAATTTCTGTAAAATTCTGTTAACCTCTGTATTTCCCTCGCAGAAGTAGAGGTTATAAGAATGAACCAGTAAATGAACCTTTAGACTAGAGAAACAGTGGAAGAAGCCTAGAGCTCCTACAAATATATTATCCCTGTGGGCATCAACTCTTAAAAGACTTGCCTCTCGCCAAAATTTTGATGACCGTCAAACATTTCAGACATGTTTCCTGCAGACAGGGAAGCCCTTCGCCTGTTAGCCTCACGCAAAAGTACCGAAGGTTCGAGAGGCAAGGGTTTCCTCTGTATGCCAAAGTGCTTAACTCTTGGAGTAGCTTGAAGAATTATCTGTCACATATTCAAGGTAAGTGATCCTTTAGAATTTCAGAAATATGTTAGGTGAACTAACTAAAAATCAGCAACAGGAAAAGAATACTCTTCCTGTAAATTAGATCATACAAATCATGAACATGTACCTTCTAGCATAATGCTTCCTAAGCTACATCGAAAATTATCTTTACTAAGGGTCTTGTATGGAGCCAGCTTAGTGTTTGCGTGGAAAAAAGAAAGCATTTTATTAGAATAACTATGAGGTAATAGACTGATAGGCAGAGGTGGAGCACGTGAATAAGTGTTTACTGTGGCAGCATTCAGCAATTCAACAAGGTTCTGGGTTGCCACCACTAGAAAGGAAGAGGTCAAGGACTAGCCACTTCCTGATCCCATCATTGACATGCCAGACGCATCCTTAATGGGCTTGAACAGGCTACAGCTGTAGAGAGAGAGCATTATATGCCTCATCATATATTGTATTATGATCCAGGCAATATGCTAAACGCCACTTGAGTAAGCTCTTACTCAAGGAAACCACACTTTGTAAAGAACTTACAAGAGGATATGCAGGAACAATCCGACGTTTTCTGATGTATTAATGCTCAAGCTGCTTACAAAAAGACTCAACAGAATGTTTAAATAGACCAAGCTATGCACTGCTGCACTACTTAACCCATTAAGAGATACTTAAGGATCCATCCTAAAATTAAGGCAACTGACATCCACTAACTAGACTGACTAAACAATAGCAACAGACACATTAACTGATTTAATAAAATGACTCAAATATTTACTAAGACTTGAGTACTTGATTTCTTATGCCTTCTCACATAGGTACGAAGAGGTGGGATTTTATCACAATAAGTAATAGATATTGATGGCTCAATTCTAAATTGAGCTCGAATCCAGAACTGAATATTTACAATTGATTAACCAAACATTCTTCAACTTACTTTTTCTTTCTGAAGTAATTCCAATGATGCATCAGGAGGAACCACAGGCCAAGCAGCTGGTCTTGGCCATGGTAGCATACTCAGAGCAGCACTTTAACACGAAAATAAAGTTTGGATTAGACAATTCAAAAGTGAAAAAGGGGGAGAAACAGTACATAAATTTGTCATGTAACTTATGAGCATAAGAATATCATCAACCCTGGGACACCCCATACCTGTTTGCAGGACTTCGTTCAATGTGTGGTTCGTATCCTAATAAATAAGCAAGCCTCATATACTGCAACGGTTAAATTGCTCACCTCAGAAAACAGAAACTTCAAAAAAAGTAAAAGAGCATCACCACTTTCTGTACCCGAAAACCCTCTAGACCGAAGGCCTGGTACGACTGCTCATATAGACTGTGTACGAGTAATTGCATGTACAATAAAATTCCTTATATAGCTTAATCACAATATCGGGCAGGAGATGTTAAGTTAAATATGTACACTCAATCTTAGAAAGCATTACGTTTATAATTAATGTGAGATAAACTAGATAGTGCAAGACAAAATGTTTCCAAGTAAATTGTACCTTGATCCGGCTAAGTGAATAAAGGTCCCCCTGAAGGCGATAGAACTCCTTTTCTACATCATTTGGCATGAGTCCATCTTGGGAAGGAGAGGTAGTAGAGTTGATTAGAGCCAGACAAGCAGTTATTACCCAGACTTCACGCAAACAAAAGGGCAACATATTCTGGCATGAATTTAAAGAGAAAAAGAAAAACATAAAATATATATTAAACAAGACAAAAAAAAATGAAGCAAAGTTAAAATCTTAATCAGAAATGCATTTTTATACAAGCCATCTATTGAATAATAATTTACAATCTATGTGAAAACTTTGGAATTTCAGAGTACACAATATACCTCATGAGATGCAAGTGCCTTTGAGAAGCTTATTATAAATGAATAGCCTCTAGATGCAACCTCGAAGGGGCGATTCAGCTTAAAAAGCAGCTGCAAAGTTATACTCAAATGAGAAAGAAAATCATCACAAATTACTCAAAAATGAGAACACAAACAAAGAAAAAAGACCAGTAGCACTCAAAGAAAGATCAAACCTCAATCTTAATACAGCTCAGAGCACTCTCTCTTTTTTTTAAAAGGAAAAAACAACAACTTTATACTCTATTCCAACCATGCCAATAGAGCCAATACGAATTCCCATGGGCCCAAAAAAGTGACACAGCAATAAACTGTTTTCATGCATAAAATGAGGACAGAACAATCTATAACGTGCCCATTTTCTTTTTGATTCTACTGATTACTCTTATCATCCCTCTCACCCTGTTTTTTTCTTTCCTGATGTTTCAATGCAGTAATACTTCTGCAGAACCACTTGAGAAAAATGCAAACACAAAATTGCAATATGGATTTCAAGTTCACTTTTTGAATTTGGAGACCAGGCATAACATACAACCATAATTGAGGCCAAATTATGATTTTGCACACCTTTGCTTGACATGCAAATAGATATTGCCGAAAGTCGAATTCCTTAAACGAATCACCCTGAACAATTTCTGTCAAAGGTTTACTTCCGGGTTTAAGCAGAGCAGCTTGATCATCACCTTCATCCATCCCACCGAAATCCCTCTGCTTTCCATTCATATTAACTGCATTGCAAGATAAGAGGGGTGAAACATACAAGAAAAAACAACAAATGCATTTTTTCTTCACATCAAAACCTCCTTCAAGAAGAGCAAAAAGTAGATTGAACCAAACGGTAGCTAACAAGATGCAGCTACAGGCCCAAAAAGTAACAAATAGTATAGGAAAAGTGGTTTCAATATATAGACAGCTATTATCTTTACCACGATTAAATAAAAAAGGAAATGATGTGATCCAACAATCTAAGTACTAAGAAAAGGCATATGCAGAATGAAAGAATCTCAACAATCATGAGAAATCAAACTTCAAACTTGCAGCAATAGCCATCACACAGATTATTAACAAAAAAAATTACATATTGAAGTGAATTATAATACAAAACTAACCCATTAGTGTTGTTAGATAGGATTATTATTTGTTTACTATTTATAATTAGTCTTGTAAGTTGTGTAGGCTTCTGAAAATACTTCTGGTTCTCCTTCCCTCAGTTCAGCTAACATTTCTAGGCTACAAGGTCTTCTTCATTCCCTTGAGAAACCTGCTTGTAATCCTTCCACCAACACTTTACAACACTCAGCTAATGCTTCCATTATTTGTTTGAGTTCGAGTTACAAATTCAAAACTCATGGTGGATCCTTGACTTGAGCTACAAATCATATGACACGTTTTAACCTTTTGTTCATACTTATCTCCCTGTACCTCCACTGTACAGTGATTTCCCCGCATATTCAGTTGATTGATTTATCACTAAGCAAACACTGTACAATAATTCCCCTCAACTTCATTGCAGTGCTCGTACTTTTGCAAGTGCAACCCTTACCCTCCAATGGTTTCTTACCTATTCCATGTGCAACCACTCGGAGAGTGAAGTATTACCCAATGAAAATTTCAGCTCAGATAACGACATCTATATTTGGAGTTGGATGAATTTGAGTGGAAATTATGAAGGAAAAAGATTAATTAACTCAAACGAGTGATGAAAAAGCATGTACAAAGAAGTGTCTGAAGATAGATCATCAATCACTAACAAGAATTCCTCCGATTATCTTACAAGTGAAATTTGATACAATCCATGAAGCTCAATTTTGTCATTTATCACCTTAATGGTCATAGTCTGAAGATAAACATCATAAATAAACGTGGTAACGAAAAAGAAAGAAAATTTTGACGAGGAAAGACAAAGTGCTAGGAAACGAATAGATACAATCTATTAGAAGGAGAAGTTTAACAACTCACCTGTTTCCAGATAACATAGTTCCAGCTCATCATACTCACGCAAAGAGTCTTCATGAAGATGAGCCACGTCAAACATGAAAGCCAAGCTTTCCTAAGAACAGTCAAAATTTTGAAAGAAGTGGAAATTTAGAAGTTTCTGAAGCTCAACAACCATTGTGATTGCATCCAGCAACTAGAAGTGGAGGTAGAAATAGTTTATCGTAACTCAAGTGATTTGTCCATTGTGCTGCTATACAAAAACGGATCTAGTTCATATAGATAAGAAATGGTTGAACATAGATATACCTTCAGAATAAAGAAGTTACAGAAGTTCCAAACTGGCATAAATCGCTGCTCACTCAACTTTCGGATCTCATCTTCATAGAATTGGGCCCGTTTATCCAACGTATTCCGGATACATTCCATTATCTTGGACTCAAGATCTTCCCAAAAAAGTATTTCTGGTCCATGTATGTCTAGCTTGCAGCACCTGAGTAAGGCATTAGCATTTGGATCAAAAGGTTTAGAGAGCAATGAGAGAATCATCCAAAAATCATATCCTTGAAACTGAGAAGAACCAAGTCCCACTTAAAAAATAGTAAGCACTGGATTTCCTCTGACATAAAATATTCCTGAAATGCATCACAGATCTTCATGGCACAGCCAGAAGTACCCTGGAAAATCATGAAGGCTGAAGCTACCAGCCACATAATTCACCATTGAACCCAAGACAACCCATTCTGAGGGCCTTTACATCATGTAAGTGTACTCAACAAGTTGATCCCTGATATTATACATAGGGTAACTCATTGTGAAATTCACCCCTCAAAGGTCCTCATAAACAAGGGATTTAAGAGAATTCTTTCTAATTTGTAGAGCATATTCCTGATCTGGTAGCAACAATGATATGAATTGATCTTATCTCAGTGTGTATCACAATGTGACATAATTAGATTACGACTGAAGGGTGTGCTTAAGTAGGGGGTTTTTTTGTTTTGAAGGGGACAGCGTGGGGGGCGTCTAATGTAATATTATTTCGGAACACACTTTTAGCAGTCACAAACTTACCTCTCTCTTTTCTTTGAGCTGAACTCAGCTTCCATTCTGGCATATACTCTTTTTACCAGCTTTGTGGCTGGATCATTGCTTGGATGAGCTTTATTAACAAACACAATAATCCATTCTTTGTCATCATTCTGAACAATCAATTTGAGTCGTGGTTTAAGAATGCCTTTATACTCATCAAGATCCTGAAAATGTGGGAGGTAACAAATAAATGGATTTTTTTACCAAAAAAACATAAATTAATGAAAGTTGATAATAAACAGCCAACATACATTTACCACAATATAAACAAAAGATTAAGTTAGAGATATGGAGGCATATTAAAGAATCAGTAAACTCCTTGTTCATTAGAAGGAGCTTGCTTATAGGGTGTATTTAGGAGCTACCTTACAAAAACTTATGGGAGCTTATCAAGCTTACGAAGATTATGAAAAAAAAGCACAAGCTACGTATTGGGGGTTTGGGAGCCCAAGCTTACGAGAGCTTATGCTAGTTTATGAAAGCTTAAATTTATCTCATTTGAAAAGCTACATGGAGGAAGTTTATGGAGGTTATGGTAGCTTATTGAATGATGAATTAAAAATATAATCCTATAAAAATTAATTCTAAGTGAAAAAGTAAATCCTTTTTGGTAATTTTACACTTACATCTGCTACAATAAACTTCGCTCTCCCAAACACCTATTAAGTTTATAAAAAGCTCGTTCAGTCAGCTACTTATTTTGGTTATCGGATAAGCTTCATCTTCGGCTCGATAAGCTTGTGGTTCTAGAACAGACCTATAAGCTTGTGGTTCCCAAACGGACCCATAAACACTTTATAAGCTCCTCGTACCATTCATGTGACTTTAAATTTTACACATGCCCGCGAGTCACACCTTTCATGTGATTTTAAGCCTTGCCTAAATTCATTGTTTTGCCACAAAATCTACCCGATATTCTTCTATCAAACACTCAATTAGGTTTTCAATTTCAAAAACTCTTCAAAAATACTACCCAATCCGAAAAGGTACAACTACTGAAAAGGTTTGTTCTACCAAAGGACAATGGGAGTGTTTAGTAAAATTGTGGTTGTGGTTGCAGTTTTAGTAAGGGTTGTTTTGAGATTTGTGGTTTACAAAAAACTTCGTATACGTGTTAAGTTAAATGGTTCGGAATTGGTTTTGATTGTAAGTAAAGACCAAAAGACCCATACCACTTTACCCTCGTCACTTAACCCTTTCGTCTTCCTTCTTCTCAATTTGAAAAGTCGGAAGCCAATATTGACGACAGCTTTTGGATTTCACTTCTTCATTCTTCTCAATTGTTTGTTGATGCTCAAGGTTTCAGATTTCTTTAATCCATTTATGTACCATTCTCTTCGTCCACCTTCACCATTATCTTCTCCTTCCAAAACCCTAACGAAGGCATAGATCCTATTCAACTCAAATTGCTTCGATTTCGAGCCGCAATTGCAATATAGAGAAGAAATAGGTTGATAACATAAGAGAATTTGAGATCTCCAGCAAGAGAACTGTCTTTCTAGCGACGTCTGCTTCAGTTCCTACATTGGCGAAGCAAAGGTTAGTGACGACTTCAGGTTTTGGGGGAGGATTGGTTGGATTTCTTCTTGTTCTACTTCTTGGCCATTGTCGCCGTTCTTTATCTGGTTCGACGATTCTTCTTCTGGTCACAGTCATTTGTTCTTCTCTCTGTTGGCTGGTGGATCCACTTGAGAAAGGGCAGGAATGGAACCAGTTTTCCACAACCATCTGAAAATCCCATAAAACCTTGCCCAAGGAGATTCCAAAACACCAGTTTTCACAACTCCATAACCACATTCTGAACCACTACAGTTAAACCTCTAACCCTAACTAAACACTGCATTTTACAACACTCTTATAACCTGGATCTAATAAAAACCCACCAAACCCCTAACTAAACACAGCAGTTAGTAACAGAAATAATAGATGTAGATACAAAAGAGTTTGATGATAAATTTTAATAATACTGTAAGGTCTTACCCAAGAAGAAAATGGGATAATTTTAGCTAGAAATTAACATTAAATCAGAAGCTCATTAAATACAAGAAGATAAGAAAAGAAATAAATATCAAGTATGTTTCATTTCATTGGAATATAACTTGGTTTGGTTCCATGTAGTTTTCAACAGAAAAGTACCTGTGATGAGCAAGGATAAAAATTCTAACCTCACAAGTAACAAGAATGACAGTTGCATAGGGTTCACGAAACCAAAACAGTGATTGCTCTTGTGGATATCTACTGCGGAGCCTTGAATCTATGGTTAATATAAACTCAGCAGATAGTTTCTCCACTGTTACAGGATTTCGAGTTTTGTTGTTTAAATAAGCGTTCTTGAAAGGTATCCGCTCTTCAAATGGATTCTTGACCATGGGCCATAAGTCATTCACATCCTCAACTGCAATAGAATACAGAATTTCTTAGCTAGAATATTTATGTGAAGACACAATGGGCAGGCATAGGTGTTGTGAACAGAGGATCAAATAGTGAAAAATTCAAAGTTCATACATTGAGAATTGTGTTAGCCAGATTGTCTAACCTAAACCAGCAGACTGCCACTCTAACTAATGCTACAACGTTTATTACTAGCCTATACCATTTAACTCAACAATATGAAAGAACCCCCCATTACCACTGTTACGTCAAAAACATCCTTGCACATAATAGAGCCAAGGATTGGGAATCAAATCTCAATCATGTCTACTCAAGGATAAAAAATTGAAGGAACTAATCACTAAACCTTGTAAACGGGAGATCAAGGCTAAGCTAGTATAGGAAACTAGGATCCCCTTTCCAGTGGACCTTCAATCAATCACTAAAATTGACTAAAGGTCCAAATCTGCTTTGAAACCAGAGACTGCCCCGACACCTTCATAAACGAAAGCACCAACTTGATCCAAATCTGAATCAGTTAGTTGAGAAACTTCCCAAAATGCAAAGCACCCAAATTACCAACGGTTTAAGCATATCACGGCCCAAATCAGTAAGCTTTTCAAACAAAATCACCAGCTCAATCGAAAATTAAACACAATACGAGAACGCAAATGAGGGATTTCAGCACGTAAACCTCGTGATCAGTTCCAAAAGTAGAAGACAAGAGCGCGAGAGACGTTACCGGCGATAACGAGGGGAGCACATGTACTCTTGATGGTCTGGAACTGAGCTAAGTAGTTGGCCATGGCAGATTGGGAGGAAAGAGCATATGATAGCTGCAGATCGATGAGTTGAGTAGAGAGAAAAAGGAGTGGAAGCAGAGTTTGACTGCGCTGGGAATGGCGGTTGCTCGTGGACTAGATTGAACCATCAAGAGTCGAGATGCTTGTTCAACTTGCCTGGGGCTCCCTCCCTGCTAGTAGAGAGAGAAACCCCGGAGATTTCTCTTTTTCGTGGCCGGAATATTCTGATGAGACGTCAGAAATGACGTCGATTCCGGTCGCTTTGGTCCAATTTTTAGGTCCACCAGAAAGAAGTAAACAACTACTAGTATTATGGATGAAAACTATCCATCGGACGGAAATTCATCCACGGATGAGGAGTAAACGGGTAGCGGGTCCAATAAAATGTGTGAGATCTCTGCAGATCGAACCCGATTAGAAAAAAAAAATCTCATTCGCTCCATCCAAACGGGTCCCGTAACCGAAAAAAATAATAAGTATATATTTCAAACCCGATTGGATGTGAAACCCGACACAAGTCAAACTTGAAAATGATCGTTACCCCATTATAGCCGAATATGGTAGCTCGGTTATGGGCAAAAGTCAAAAACATCTGACGTGAAGTAATCCGACAACCCGTAGTAGTCCAAAAATAATTACCTGACACCCGAAGCTACCCAACCCGAAATGTTATGTGAACCTGAATGACGAGGGAACATCCCCAACAACCCTTACTACACAAGGATCAATCACTAGATCAAGGGCAACAGCAATGAAGGAGAAGGAGTCTCAATCATTACACATCAACAAGTCCTACCATTGAAGGATCAAAAGAAGAAGAGCAGGGCCGCTCCTTGAAAATTTTGTGCCTTGGGCGATATATTGTTCTTGGGTGGCTTGAGTTAACATTTAGCGATTTGAATTATACAAAACCTTGAGTTCAATAATAAAAATCAAATCACATGTTCCGTGTGAAAATTTAGGTATTATATCATCAAATAAAATTGAGAAGAATTGCATACCAAGCTAACTTGCGTGCATCTTAAAAAACCAATCTATAACTATTGTAAGTCGAAATTTTTCTTAATCGCACTAAAAGAATAAGAATATAGAGAGTTAACGGTAAGGATGGAGTTGTGAATGTTTTCCGATTATATATATATATATATATATATATATATATATATATATATATATATATATATATATATATATATATATATATATAGGGAAGTGTTCAAGTAAGGTCCATTATTCCGGTACGGCCGTGCGGCCGTCTGTACGGCCGACACGTGTCCCGGAAAAAAAAAATTATTTAATTTTTTTTAAGAACGAGTAAAAGTAATAGTTCAAATTTTATTATGGAATAGTTCATAACTTATAACAGGATAGTTCATGAACTATAATAGGATAGTTCATAGTGCAAACTTTATAAAGGAATGAAAGTAATAGTTCAAAACTTATTAAGGAATAGTTCATAACTTGTAAAAGGATAGTTCATGAATTATAATAGAATAGTTCATAGTGCAAAATTTATAAAGGAGTGAAAGTAATAGTTCAAAACTTATTATGGGATAGTTCATGAATTATAATAGAATAGTTCATGAATTATAATAGAATAGTTTAAAGTGCAAAAATTTATAAAGGAGTGGAAGTAATAGTTCAAAACTTATTATGGGATAGTTCATGAATTATAATAGAATAGTTCATGGATTATATTAAAAAGTAAAAGTTCATGGATTATATGGGAATAGTTCAAAGTTTATAGGAGAATAGTGCATAAATTATAACATGGTAGTTCAAACAAATTTTCATTCGTTTCCGAAAAGAAAAAAAAATCGTTTCAGAAAAGAAAGAAAAAAAAAATTTTAAAAACAAAAATTTTTTTTTTTTTTCGGGACACGTGTCGCCCGTACGGTCGGCCGTACGACCGTACCGCAATATAATAACCGTACCTGAACATTTACCTATATATATATATATATATATATATATATATATATATATATATATATATATATATTTGTTTCAAGAAAAGACTAGGAATAGTGAGATAAAAGGTTTAAAAATATATTTTTTTAATAAAAAAAATTATAAAAATGAACAAATAAATGTAGATGAGTAAAGACCATTTATTTAAAATGTCTTTTGGGAAGTAATGGAAAAAAGGCATTAGAGCTGATGCATTGGAAACAAAAGAAGAAGCACCTATTTTAATACCAATTTTAATATATAATTACTAAATTGTTTTTGCTGACTTGGTGTCCCTCATATACATGTGTCCTGGGTTGTGGCCCACAAAGCCCAGTATGAGGGTCGGCCCTGAAGAAGAGGTTGATAGCTTGTTGGTATCTTTAGCCTCTAAAGAGACCATTAGTAATCTTTTGTATATAAGTCTTCCTTCGTACATTAATGACAACTTCAATCAAGGAAGACGTAGAGGAGATGTCATGCATGCCATGGTCACACGTGAAGATATAGAGGAAAGCAAGGATTGAAGGTTTGGAGCTTCTAAGTTATTTTATGTGATATTGTATTACCTTTTCTAAAAGTAGTTTTTATCTTTTACTTTTAGGATTATTTTTATTCTTTTAGATATAGGCTTTTATGGCTATAAAAGGTATTCCCCTACACGTTTCTAGGTTAGATTATTTTGAACCAAATTTTGTGAGACTCGATTCTTCATCCACGAAGATCTCGTTTTATTCTTTCCAATTTAATCAAAAAGATATTCTTTGATTGAATCGTGGTGAGTTCTTGTGTGTGTTAATCTCCTTAGAGATTGGTTCTCCTAGTCGATTATAGTTCCTCCTTGTGCTTGTCTCGATTTGAAGACTTGTGTAAGGTTGAAGAAGGAAGGGTTAAGATAATTCATTGTTTCGGTTTTGATCCAATCGATCAATTAACTAGTAAGTATATCTTATTTCTTCTAGAACTATATTTCATCAATTCATCCCTTTCTTATTCATATCTAATCTCCCCACCATCGTCCTATATTTCTCCATTATTCTTTCTTTATTTTTCGGAAAAAGCTTATCGGTTGAGATGAGGTAGCCGTTGTAGATCTTCTTTATCTTCTTCATCTCCTTAAAGCGCGTTGATTCTTCTTCTCCGTAATCTTCTCACGTTGTTGAAGATCTTTGTCTTTTAATCATCGAGATCTTCAGATTTTGTTGAGATTTGTTGGATGAAGATCTTCGAAATCTGTTGAGAAGAAATCTCGCGCTTTTGTTGAGGATCTTTGCGAGATCCTATTTGAACCAAATCCTTTAGGTCGAGATCTTCTTGTTGAGCGTATCTCCTTGGAAGATCTTCTTTTGATCCTTGATTGATTTGGTTGGTAGAGATTTGAATTCCTTTCTAGCCGTTCTGTCCTTTGAAACTTGTTTCAAGGCTTTGGCTTTTGATCCCTTGAAATGGCTTTCAAGACCTCCGTGTTGAACTTCTTCAAACTCTGTGTCTGTCCCTTGTATATGGTTTCAAGGTCTCCATCTATTCCTTGAAATTCTTTCCAAGGTCTGCATACATTTTAGACAAACACCAAAACAAACCAAGCAACTAGAAATACAATCGATATTTTGTTAGTATAAAAACCGCTTATTTGTGTTAAGTCTTCCATCATCACATATTAAAATATATACTCAAGGTGGAGTTTTCAATCTCCCCCTTGATGGAAGACAACACAAATATCGTACCTGCATTGTAGAGTTAGCGATGCACATATGAATATCAAACAACACTATGCAAAATGCAGAAATATTGAAATTTTGGATAATAAATTTCTCCCCCTTTGTCTTTCAACAAGGGAGAAAAACAGTTAAAGCGCGGGAGTTTTTTTTTTAAATCAATTACAAACTCAAAAGTATTTCCGAAACCATAAAACGAGCTTAAAACAGCAAGCCCACAACCATCATATGCTCAGTTTGAATCCTCCTCATAAAAATGGCATCGTGCCTTGGATGAAGCAGGTCTTTGACTATCATCCATTTCTGTTGCTAAGCGTCGTCTCTTTTCTTCAGCTCTTTATTCCTTGACAACCTCGTATTCTTCCACCGTCAAAATGGTTGGCTCAACATGAATAGAATAAAGGATAAAAATTTTCTGTACTCGTCGCTTACAGTTCATCAAAACATTTTCAACCTTTTTTTGGGTGTGTTGAGCTGCATCTTCAGTCAAAGGTAATATTCTTCCCATGGTGGTAATAGTGAGAGTGTTCGTAAGATAAATGTCATTTGTCTTGGCATGCATAATAAACATCATCTCATGATTTGCATCCATTCTCCTTTTTGTGTCAAACTGAAAATCAAAGAGTTCACGATTCAGAGAACCCAATTCCTTCTCATAGCCATCTAACTTGATTTTTGGAGCAGAAGGAGGAGCTGATGAAGCTTCTTGGGAAGGAGGTGGAATAGCCCATCTTCCCTTCAATGTCCACGACCCTACAAGAGTCTTCTCAATCCCTAATCTTCTCAAGCAAGATTCATCAATTTTGCCAAACGTCATTTGTCGATTTTCAGTGGCTGTATCAATTGAAAAATGTTCAAAGATTTTGGGCAGTAGGTTTCCATAAGACAAAGGGATAGCTCGCTTAGAGTTAATAGTATGGACCATATGGTTGAGGATGAGGTTGGGAACGTCAATATCCAATCCAGACATGATCAGATGAATCAATTCCAATTATTGATCCGTCAATAGTTCCCTTGAATTTGCACGAGGGATAACACATCAAACCAGAAGGGTAAATACTATTTTAGCATCTAGGGTTAGGGAAGTGTGAGTGAGTTGACGTGATGTGAAGTTCGGAACCAAGAGTTTCTCTTTGGCAAGTCGAACACTTTCTGACCGGGAGGGTTGTCTGAATGAACGATCTGTAGGGATTCCTAAAATCTCACATAAAACAGTAGGAGTGAGAAGAATTTGAGTACCTTTAACAAATGTTTCAAGGGTGAGAATTCCTTTTTCATGTTTTGTGACGAGGTTGACATAAAACAGTCTTGTGAGCCTTGGAAAGGCAAAATCTCCATGGTTGAAGATCTTTCAGACTGTGGAACTTTTAAGCTTTGCAATGCAGGGGATCTGAACAGTTTCCAGAAACGCAATAACCACCACGTCACACATACAAAGAGGGCGATTATGAAATCCATCAAGCTAAGATCCCGTAGCTTGAAAATTGACGAACTAGGAAGTGGGAAGACTAGTAGTTTGTGAAATCTCTAAATCTTCAGAAAATTTCTCATCATATGTAGTTGAGGAGATGTGATGTGATTCCCTTAAAGTCGAAGCTTGACGAGGAGCAGATTTCTTGCTTCTTGGAGCCATAGATGGATTTGTGAGAGAAAGAAATCAAGGGTTTTGGAGAGGTGTTTTTGGTTCTATAAAAACATTGAAAAGGAAGGAAGGAGAGTTTAAAGCCTTTAAAAGGGAAAAAGAAAACAATTTATGATTTTAACAAGATCTTGAAAAATTTAAGGCTTTGAAAAACAAAAATTTGTTTCCAATTTAATCTCAACAATCTTTTCAAATCTTTGAAAAGACTTTTAAAATCATTTTAAAAATCCTTCTTTAAAATAACTTAGGAATCATAATATCTAAAATATTATTCCCTAAATAGATCCGTGATATTCAATGTTGCCCTTGATTTCCTTTTCAAGGCCCTTGATTTGCATTTCAAGGCCCTTGAAATTGAAAAGTGGGATGCATACGAAGGAGAAAATAAAACGATTTACTCCCCTACGTTAATGCTTCCTTGTTCAACATGTCAAGCTCTAATCTAATAAAATTGAATTGATCTTCAAGTAGAGGCTTAGTAAAAATATCTGCAAGCTGCAAGTCAGTTGATATAAAAGAAATCGAAACATAACCTTTCTCAACATGATCACGTATGAAGTGATGCCTTACATCGATATGCTTTGTCCTTGAATGTTGCACAAGATTTTTAGTAATCAAAATAGTACTAGTATTATCACATTTAATCGGGATACCTTTCAAATCAAAGTCAAGATCACGAAGTTGTTGAGCTATCCATAGAATTTGTGTGTAACAGGCTCCCGCAGCTATGTATTCTGCTTCAGCTGTGGATAGGGCAACGGAGTTTTGCTTCTTGGAGTGCCAACTGATTAGGGATGACCCTAAGAATTGGCAACATCCAAAAGTACTTTTTCTGTCGACCTTATAGCCTGCAAAGTCTACATCTGAATAACCAACGAGGTGAAACGAGCTTTGACGTGGGTACCATAACCCTAAATCCTTAGTGCCATTGAGATACCGAAATATCCTTTTCACAGCTATCAAGTGTGACTCTTTAGGATCAGCTTGAAATCTTGCACACATGCACACGCTAAACATAATGTCAGGTCGACTAGCGGTTAGATATAATAAAGAACCGATCATACCTTGAAACTCCTTTTGTACAACACTTTTACCATCTTTGCCATGGTCAAGTGAAAGTGTAGAACTCATAGGAGTTTTTGCGACCTTGGATTGATCCATCTTATATTTCTTAAGCAAGTCCTTGGTATACTTGTTTTGATTGAGAAAAATTCCTTTCCTTGCTTGTGTAACTTGAAGTCCAAGGAAGAAATTTAACTCACCCATTAAGCTCATTTCGAATTCCCTACACATAATATCTGAAAATTCCTTGCATAGAGAATCATTAGTAACACCGAATAATATATCATCAACATAGATTTTACTACTAATATATCGTTGCCTCCGGTTTTGATAAATAATGTTTTATCAATCAAACCTCTTTTCAAATTGTTTTCAAGGAGATAGTTGGACAATCTTTCATACCAATCTTGAGGAGCTTGCTTAAGACCATAAAGAACTTTGTCCAACTTAAAAACATGATCCGGAAATTCATCATTTTCAAAATCAGGAGGTTGAGCAACGTAGACTTCTTCTTCTAAGAAGCCGTTTAGAAAAGCACATTTTACATCCATTTGAAATAACTTTATGCTCATGAAAGAAGCAAAAGCAAGTAACATATGCATGGCTTCTAACCTGACAACCGGAGCAAAGGTCTCCTCATAATCAATACCTTCTTATTGGTTATATCCTTGAGCTACAAGTTGTACTTTATTTCGAATGACTTTTCCATTTTCATCAAACTTGTTTCAAAAAACCCATTTCGTGCCGATAACGGATTGATGCTTCGGTCTTGATGTGAGAGTTCAAACCTTGTTTCTCTCAAACTCATTTAGCTCATTTTGCATGGCAATGATCCAGTCGGGTTCTTGAAGAGCTTGAACATAATTCTTGGGCTCAATAAGAGACATGAACACCGAGAATTCACAAAGGTTGTTAACTCTAGATTGAGTTTGAACTCCTGCGTTTGAATATGAGATCACATTCTCTTGTGGATTGGATGAAGAATGTTGTAAATTCATTCGTTTGTAGGATGGAACAGATCCTGAAGATTGGGGCTCATAAGCTTGACTGGATTCAGGTACAACTGGAGTGTTTCCCTTGAATCCTATATAAAGGCCTTGAAGTTGAGTTTCAAGACCTTGAAACGGAGTTCTGACATCGCAGTTTTCTGTTTCAAGGTCTTGAAGTTGCGTTTCAAGGTCTTGAAGATGCGTTTTAAGGTCTTGAGATTATTCTCCGCTATCTTGAATCTTTTCTTGCATATTCTTTTCTTGAGCCTTAAGATCTTCTTCTCCATCAGAATTGTGATCTTCCCGTTCATTCAAATTAAGATCTGCAAAACTTTCACTCAAAGTACCATCATTGCTTTCATCAAATATGACTTGAATACTTTCCTCTACAATCTTGGTACGTTTATTATAAACACGATAAGATTTGCTATTTGAAGCATATCCAATGAATATTGCTTCGTCACTACGTGCATCAAATTTACCAAGGTTATCTTTGCCATTGTTATGAACAAAACATGTACATCCAAAGGGTTTTAAATAGGATTTGTTAGGTTTTCTACCCTTAAAGAGTTCATAAGGAGTCTTTTTCAAAATAGGGCGGATTAAACATCTATTCAATATGTAGTTAGCAGTGTTAACTTCTTCACCCCAAAAACTTTTTGGCAAACTATTTTCTAAAAGCATGGTCCTAGACATATCCTCTAGGGTGCGGTTCTTACGTTCCACAACCCTGTTCTGTTGAGGAGTTTTAGGAGCTGAAAAGTTGTGTGAAAAACCATATTTTGCACAAAACAAATCAAACTTTAGTTGATCAAATTCTCTACCATGATCACTTCTTGTTGAAACGATAGGTAGGTTTTTCAAAGTTTGCAACTCCTTACACAATTTTGAAAACTCAAACAATGCTTCATATTTTTCTCGTAAGAATGATATTCATGTAAAACGAGAAAAATCATCCACAATGACAAGGATGTATTGTTTACCTTTGGGAGATTTGACACGCATAGGACCACAAAGATCCATATGTAAAAGTTCAATGGGTCGATAAGAACTTACAACCTTCTTTAGTTTGAATGAACCTCTTGTTTGTTTACCTTGTGTACAAGCTTTACTTAGTTCATCTACCTTGAAGTTTAGGTTTGGCAAGCCACGTACCAAATCCTTTGAAAGTAACTTCTGCATTGTATGCATGCTTACGTGACCAAGTCTTCTATGCCAAAGCCTTGGATCATCAGTCAAGGCCTTGAGACACTTTAGCTTGATTCATGAAACTTGGTTAGTACTCATAGAATAAACATTGTTACATCTAGGAGTTGTAAGCACAATATAACCCGATATCTTGTCTTAAACTTCACATTTTTCTGAATCGAAAAACACCTTGTTGCCTTTATCACATATTTGAGAGATGCTAAACAAGTTATACTTCAAACCGTCAACAAGATATACATCATCAATGAAGTTAGATGAAGGATTTTTCCTCTTGGTGCCATCAAGGTTTAGACTTTTTCTCTTGATATCCACTAAGTTTCAAAATTCCTCTTGGTGCACTCAAGGTTCCATTTGTTTCCTCTTTATACCCATTCTTAATATATTACATTAAAATTCATTAAAAAATATAAAAAATTAGAAAAATAAATTTAAAATAAATATGACCTTAATTAATAAATTTATAATAGAATTTTTTTTTATTTTTTGAAATAACTATATTTTTATTTTCGAATTAAATATTTTTTTACTTTTTACTTTCGTTTTAAAAAATATATATAATTTATGTTAATAAAATTTATAAAAAAAAATACAAATAATATTTTTTTAAATTATTTGAAGAGTCCAGAAAATGAAACATATAGTATTTTTTTTAAAGATAATTTTCTATAATTTATTTTAATTTGAAAATAACAATATTATTTTTTTATGTGTTAATTATTATTTTTTATAATTTACTTTTCCATACTCTTAAAACTTTAAAAAACACAATTTTTTAAAATTTTCGAATTAATGTAAATTATATAAAATTTAAATTCAAAATAAAATTTTTTTATTATATTTTAAGTCTCTAGACTCTTTATAAAGTTTTTAAAAAAAAATTTTTATTTAATTTTATGTATATATTTCAAATCGAAAGTAAAAAGTACAAAAATATTTTAATTCAAAAATAAAAAATATATTTATTTCAAAAAAAAATATATATAAACTATTTCTATTATAAATTTATTAATTAAATTTAATGAGGTCATAATCTATTTCAAATTTATTTTTCTAATTTTTAAATTATTTTTTAATGAATTTTAATGTAATATATTAAGAATGGGTACAAAGAGGACACAAATGAAACCTTGAGGGCACTAAAAAGACTTTTGAAACTTAGTGGATATAAAGAGGAAAAGTCCAAACCTTGATGGCACCAAGAGGAAAAATCCTTAGATGAATTATAACAAATTTTACCAATGTCAATTATGTCACACTTTCCTTTATTACCAATCGTAATGGTTCCAAATGATTGCTTCTTTAGATCTAAAAACAGTGAGCTTTTTCCACTCATATGTCGTGAGCAACCACTATCTAATATCCATTTATGCTCCTTTACCTTGGTGATATCCTGCAAAACAACAAACATCAACCTTTCTGGGTCGACCAAATGACATATTTTGGTCCATATTCAGGCTCAATCATGTTTGGTGGTCTAGTACCTTTAGAAACCATATTTTCTTAACTTGTTTCCTTAGACATAGAGGATAAGTGTTTTTAATGATGTAAGGATCATTTCTTCTATATGGACATGTTGATTTTACATGACTCTTTTTACAATAGTAGAAACATGTGGACATATGAATACTTCCTTTAGCCTTGACAAAAAAATTAGTTGTTTTTCTGGGAAAACTGACATGATAGCCTATACCATTTTTGTTAAGGGAAGATTGTTGCTCACCCATCATCCTTTCGAGGTTAGCTTTCGAACGAGTGAATTGAATAAGTGCAGCCTTCTGGTCTTGACACGTCACAGTTAGATCAACCTTTTCTTTCTCTAGATCGATATATTCACGATGGAGAGAAGAAAGATTGCCCTTGAGAATCGCATTTTCTGATTCCAAGGCCTTGATATTGATATCAAGGTCTAACTTTTCAGTGTTAAGATTTTCAATCTCCAAAGATATATCACTTAATCTTTTCTCTTGTTTGAGAAGCTTTTCTCTCAAGACACTTATCCTTACCCTATGTTCTTTATCACATATGATTATGCCTTTAAGGAATTGTGAAAGATCGGATTCAGGTTGTGACATAATGGTACTTACCTCATTATCAACGTAGTGATTTGTATCTCCTTCATGATTGGCCACGAGACAAAACTTTGCTTGTTCTTTTTCGTATTCTGATTTATTCGAGGAATCTAAATCACTCCATGAAGCTACCATAGCTTTGTTCTTTCGATCATTCTTCATAAAGTTGTTCCTCTTATTTTGTGGACAATCCTTTACGAGATGATCTGCTTCACCACATTCAAAACAAGTCAGAATTTTAGTTTTCTTGTTAGAGTTAGAAAACTTACCTCGAGGTCTTTATGTTCGCGGATATTCTTTATTGTTTGCAAATTGTTTCTTCATTTGATGAATCTTCGCGAGACCCCTAGAGATCAAGGCAAATGGATCTTCTTCATCTTCATCATCACTATCTTCCTCTTCTGATGGTAACTCATCCTTTTTCGATCTTAGTGCCAGATTCCTTGTGTTGGATGGAAGCTCTTCATCTTCTTCACCAAGACCCATCTCGTGTGATGAGTTTTCCAAGGAGGTCGTCTAGAGGAAGAGTTGAGAGATTCTGAGCTTCTTCGATGGGAGTCATTTTTGGTCCACACTTAGCTTTAGGTAAGCTCCTTAGAACCTTTCTTACTTCTCTTAGTTTGTGAAGACCTTTCCAAGTGAGTCCAGGTTGTTCACGATCTTAGTAAATATTGTGAGCATTTCTTTAACTGGTTCATTTGGATTCATCTTGAATAGCTCATATTGTCTGAGGAAGATGCTGATCTTTGTTTCCCTGACTTGACTTGTTCATTCGTATGTGACAACGAGTTTGTCCCATATTTCTTTTGCACTTTTACATGATCAGATGCGGTTGAATTCATTTGCATCTAATCCACAATAGAGTAGGTTCATGGCCTTGTAGTTATTTGAAACTGATAGCATGAATTATAGTCTATATTTTGGGGTTTGTTTGGACGTTTTATCTTTCATAATCTGCATGTTTGTATGTACATTATGTGACTTTACTACCATTTCATCTACCTCTGCGAGAATCGAGGTCTACACCTAGTTTCGTTGTAATTGCAGGTAATATGGTACGTTTTACATCAAAAGAAGCAAAAAGGAGTCAAGAGTCATTTGGAGCTATATCCAGGAAGCATAGCCATGGATTGAAGATTTACTTTGGACCAGTTTTGAGAGATTCTACCTTCAGTTGTGAGTCACCTCGGTTGACTCGAGATTCATCTCGACCGAGGCGATCCAGAGACACCGACTCGACCGAGGCGGACACCTAGGACGCGGCGAGAATATTTTATTCTTGGCTGAGATCTTTTAAAATTGGAAAGTGATCCTATATTTTTGGGCTGAGCTTCTAGAAGGAAGGAGATATGCAGAATCATATATTTTACCTATATTTATGGGATAATATCTTCTTAAGATTTATTATCTTTGGAGGTTTATTTTTCCTATAAAAAGGGTTGATTTTCTACAATTTCGACATCACGCTATACCACCGATCAGGGTTTACAAGCGCAGCAGCCGCATCCTACTCCAATTTGGGAGATTCGAAGAACCTTTTTGAAGGTTGAAGGAAGATTGAAGACTATAGCTTTATAGCTTTTTGGAGGGTTTTGTAAGATTGTCTTCAATTCCTTTCCTTGTTGTCTTATCTTGTTGGATTGCTATCCAAGGAACGCTTTTGTTGTGATATTTGATTCAGTTATTGAAGTTTTTTTCATTAAATTCTTCTTTGTTCAAATATTCACCTTCTTCCCTTACATTTAATACTTTCATAATGATGATGAGTGGCTAATTTCCTTGTGTGATTCTAGGGTGATTGGCTGAAGGTTGTGGGAAAAACAATGATAGAATGATCTTAATCACAGTAGGATCCTGAAAGTTCGAGTCTTTAACCTTAACCCTAAGCATCTCGTTCAGTCGATGAACATCTCGGCCGGGGTGGAAACTGGCTGACCGAGGTGGCTTATCCGATCCTTAACTGAGAGTTAATGTGTTAGAGTTTGCCAAATCCTATTCTTATTATACCTTTCTGGTTCAAAGCAAGCTTAGGATGAGACTTACCCGGTAATTCCTTAGTTTGTATACTAACGATCATAAGTGTAGGTAATAAAGGCTTGTCCTTTATTGGGGTTTGAGTGTGCTTCCATCCCATCTTTGTGAGTTGGCCTGAGACTTACCCGGTAAAGGTTGATTCTATTCCCTTAGATGGTGTGTTAGTTTGAGGCAATAGTTCTTTATCTTAATTCCTTGAGACTTACCCGATAATAGGAGTTACGGTTTGGGATTAGTGTGTAGTGAGACTTACCCGGTGATCTACTCCACTTTAGAAACACCTTCCCCATGCAAAAATCTCAGCTTTGTCCGCTTATCTATAGATCTTGAGTTGGAACCACAACTAGATGCTTTAATCCCTAGAATTGCATGTTTGCTTTATTTGACATCTTATTCATCTTTGATTGTATACTTGCTCTTGTGGTTAGCATTAACACTAGCATACCGTATTGGACTTTGTTTCACTAAGTCCCTGTGATCGACCCCTGGAATTTTCTTGCTTTTACTACGATTGACCCGTACACTGCGGGTTCGCATCCTTGTTTTAAGCTTAAGTCTAGGGTTATAAATTTAAAGCTTGCACACACCGTTTGGAGCGAACAAGCTTAAGTCTACGAGATCTTGATGGAGACCTTGCGACCTCCCAGAATTGAAAATAACAACTACAAGCTAAGACCTTTCTACTTTTCTCTTAAAGATAGAGCTCTTACTTGGTATCAATCTCTTCCTGCAGGAAAGATCAGCACATGGGAAGAGATGACTACGGAATTCTTGACCAAATTCTTTCCCCCCTCAAAGACTGCTGAAATGAGAGGGAAGATCAATGCTTTCATCATGAAGGACAAGGAGAGTTTGTCCAAATCATGGGAGCGGTTCAAGGATATCCTTTTGGATTGCCCACATCATGGGATTCCAAAGATCGAGTTGTTGGAGATCTACTTCAAAGGGCTGGACGGAAACACCCAGTTTAATCTCCAACTACTCTCCGCCGGCACATTTATGGATATGGCGGTTGACGAGGCTTGGGATTTCATTGAGAAGCAAGCCTTGCACATGGAGAAGTACACCCACCAAGGAGCTGAAGGTGGAGTTAAAAGAGTCAACTTTCAAGAGACTCAAACCAACAACAACCAATTCACGTCCTTGAAGAACGACGTGAAGCAATTGAAGGAGCTATTGATGGCTCAAACTAAGCAGGAAGAGCAAGGGCAAAGGAACAACAACAACAACAACAAGAACGGGTACCGTAACAACAACAACGGACCCCGAAACAACAACTACAACAACAATAGAGGATCCAATAGCAACAATTGGAGAGCGAATAATAACCAAAACAACGGTAACAATTATTCAAACTCCAACTCTAATGATTCCTCTAACCCTTTCCTCTCTCCTCCTTCTTCTTCTTCTACTCCATTGAAGAGCCAAGGGCAAGGATCAAGTTCGTCTCAGCCGGAAAAGAAGGACGCAGTCCTGGAGGCAATCTTGATCAAGCTTAGTGCTATGGAGAATTCTATGACTTCATTTTCGAGGGCCCAAAAGTCCTTCGAACAACAACTTGCTAATAGGGCGAATGAAGCGCCAAGAGATCCAGGGAAGCTTCCAGCAAAGACGGAAACTAACCCTAAGTGCCAGTGCATGGCCATCACGACGAGGAGTGGACTCAAAACCACAGATCCAGTACCTCGCTCGACGCAGACCACCTCGGTCCAGATCCAGTCGAAGAACACCTCGACCGAGATGCCAACCGAGGCGGTGCAACAGAAAGCAGGAGGAACAACTGAAGCCTATGTTCCACCTCCTGCATATAAACCACCACTTCCATTCCCCCAGTCCAGAGCCAGAGCACATCTTGACAAGCACTTTGGTAAGTTCCTTGACTTGATGAATAAGCTCCATATTAATATCCCTTTCCTTGATGCTATTTTAGGTATGCCCGCCTACGGGAAGTTCTTAAAGGAGATCCTATCAAGGAAGAGGAAGCTGGAGGATGTTGGTGAAGTTAGGATGACATCTAAGTCTTCGGAGCTTATAAAGATCATGAAGGAGAAGATGCCACCTAAGTTGAGAGATCCCGGCTCATTTTGCATTCCCATTCAAGTTGGGGATGTCACTTGTGAAGCCCTATGTGATCTAGGAGCCAGCGTGAGCATCATTCCGCTGGAGCTATGCATTAAGATCGGTCTTGGAGAGCCCAAGCCGGTCAAGATTCGACTTTACATGGCGGATCGCTCCATCACCCATCCCGTGGGCATTTTGGAAGACGTTCCGGTCAAGTTAGGTAACTTCTATCTACCCATAGATTTTGTCGTACTTGACATTCCCGCAGATTATCCTGTTCCTATCATTCTCGGGAGGCCATTTCTAGCAACTTCGGGTTGCAATGTGGATTGCAAGAACGCCAAGTTGAAATTCAACGTTGGTGGCGATGAGGTGGAGTTCGCACTACTTGCAGCCATGAAGGGGGAGCAACTAACTGATGATATCTTCAACATCTACGATGAAGAGGAATCAAGAGAATTGGTGAGCTCTATCCTTATTAAAGATCCACTCGAAAGAGTTATAAGCTTCAGTTTAATGGAGGAAGGTATAGATGCTTCTTGTGATGCAGATATACGGAGCCTGAAGGCACTGGAAGAAGATCCAGGAGCCATGACTGAGAAGCTGATCCAGGAAACGAAGATTTCCAGCCTCGGATCCAGTAGCAGTACCTCGACCGAGGCACTTTCTGGACTGAGCGAGGCGTCTGAAGAACACCTCGGTCAACGCCTTTGCGCCTCGACCGAGGTCGACAGAGAGACAATGTCAACTGAGATTGCTGAGAATGACAATTTTTCTACTCCCTTCTCTGACATTCACCCACAGTTGGCGGATCATTCTCTCCACCAACTTTCTGATAATAAAGGTCCTTGGTATGCTGATATTGTGAATTATCTTGTTTGCCAGGAAATACCACCCGGATTGACGTACTCCCAAAAGAAGAGATTCTTCAAGGAAGTACGACATTACTACTGGGATGAGCCGCTGCTATTCAAGCGCGGACCGGATGGGATGCTTCGAAGGTGCATTCCGGAAGACGAAGTTAATAGCGTCATAAAGCATTGCCACTCACTTCCATGTGGAGGGCATGCTAGCACCGATAAAACATGCGCCAAGGTATTGCGTTCCGGTTTCTTTTGGCCTACATTATTTAAGGATGTGCAATCTTTTGTTGTTTCTTGTGATGCATGCCAAAGAACAGGGAACCTATCAAGGAGGAACGAGATGCCACTTAACAACATCCAAGAAGTGGAAATCTTTGATGTATGGGGGATTGACTTCATGGGACCTTTCCCATCCTCCGGAGGAAACCTCTACATTCTCCTTGCAGTGGATTACGTCTCTAGATGGGTCGAAGCCATCGCTTCTCCCACTAACGACGCCAAGGTGGTTGTGAAGTTCTTGAATAGAACTATCTTTCCACGATTTGGAACTCCACGCATCATCATCAGCGATGGAGGAACGCATTTCATCAACCGGAAGTTTAAGGCACTTCTATCGAAGTATGGGGTAACCCACAAGGTATCAACCGCTTATCACCCTCAAACTAGTGGACAGGTCGAGATCTCAAACAGAGAAATCAAAGCAATTTTGGAGAAGACCGTCTCTAGGACGAGGAAGGATTGGTCCATGAAATTAGACGATGCTCTTTGGGCGTACAGGACCGCATTCAAGACTCCCATAGGCACCACCCCTTATAATTTGGTGTATGGGAAATCTTGCCACTTGCCCGTTGAGTTGGAGCACAAAGCGTATTGGGCTATCAAATGGTTGAACTTTGACATTAAGGAGGCTGGTGAGAAGCGACTATTGGAACTTAACGAGCTGGAAGAGCTGCGTTTGAACGCCTACGAGAATGCCAAGATCTACAAGGAAAGGACGAAGAGATGGCATGACAAGCGTATCGTTCCAAAGGAGCTTAACGAAGGAGATTTAGTTCTACTCTTCAACTCCCGCCTCCGTCTTTTTCCAGGTAAGTTGAAATCTAGATGGACCGGACCTTACGTTGTGAAACATGTCTTCCCTCATGGTGCAGTTGAGATATGGGGCGAAACTAGCGGAAGCTTCAAGGTCAACGGTCATAGACTTAAGAAGTACCAACCGGAAACGCCGGTTGAGGAGGTCGCACCGATCTACCTCCTTTGAGACGCACCATGGTCCAGCTAGCGACCTTAAATCAAGCGCTTCTTGGGAGGCAACCCAAGGTATTGCTTTCTTTCCCGTTTTCTAGTCTAGTTTAGATAGTTTTTTGTTTTTGCTTTCCTCTAGACAACAACCAGGTATTCCAAAAGGAAGGATCACAGTTCAGGAGCTACACTAGAAGAACGAAGTTTCGAGAAGTTGAGGAAACGATCTTTACTGAGATACATCTCGGGTACTGTCAGAACACCTCGACCGAGATGTACTTCGCCAACCGAGATGGTCTTATCTGGGAGCTGTTTCTTACTTCTTCATGCAGTTTAGCTATGTTCGGTGAGTATCCTGTCCTTAGACTTATTCTGACCCACTGGGACAGTGTGTCCCAAGTATGGGGTATTTGATGTACTTATTTGATGACTTTGATGTATGACTCACGCTTTATCGGATATTTCATATTTATGCTTCATTCTGCATTTATATGTTTATCTGAGATTGCATGCATACTTACAGGTTATTTGATTGAGAAAAACGTCGAAACCGAAAAAAAAATGGTTTTAAAAAAATTTTTGACCTCGACCGGGACAGTTCTGGCAAAACGAGGTGTTTCACCTCGGTTGAACCAAGAACATCTCGACCGAGGTGGGTTAACTGAGAGTTTTCGAAAACGATTTTTTTACTTATCTGGATATGATCTCAGTGAAGATCTTGTTTACCGACTGGATTTAAATTCTTTATATGTTTGAAATGTTTTATGATATGTTTAAGTTGCTAAACGCTTTGTTTGAAATTATTGGCATGTTTAATACTTTATTTTTATCCAAATTATGTTGAATTTGAAGGTTGACACCGCAGCATAAGTTCTCTCACGTTCTTCTTGGAAAGACCAAGGCAATTCATTCTTCTTCTTCTTCTTCTTCTTGATCATGCTTAGCCCCTCATATACATATTGCCTCCCTTTACCTATCCGGGAATTTGGAAGCAAGCGAAGTGGTGAAAGCAAGTCAAAAGTTGAGAAGTGGCTGAAAGTGAAAGTGTTAGAAAGCAATAATAGGTTTGGGGAAGTCAATCATGAAGATGAGTAACTCGGCACCATTCACATAGCCGGGTGTTTGTGTCTTGCCAAAGTCGGATTGAGCGATATTCCTAACGGGTCATGGTATGTGCATCAAGGGTTTGACGCATCTCAAGAAATTGATGATTGCGGATTTCCTAGGCTTCGGTTATTGTGCACCTCTATCCATGCATCCCAAAAAGTAAAGTAAAAGAGAAAAAAGTGTGAAATAAGCAAAGCTTATTGGTGGAAGATGTTGCAAGTCAAAGTGAAAGTGAAGTTCATCCTTTCCCGGATTCTAGCACCACATTACCTTACATACATCCCTACCCTACGCGTTTCTTAAACCTTTTCTTTTTGGGAAGCCCTTGAGACCTCGAGCTTGTTGATTGACTTAGCGGTTTAAATCGGATTATACATGATTAATTTTGATAATTATGATTTATTATGCATTCTATGATTTTATGCAAAGATGAACAACTTTCCTATATTTATAAAATGTTTTGATCATATTGAGTTTTTAATTTCCAGGAAGTACTCTCTTAGAGTGATCTATGATAGTTGCACACCATAAAAATATTTTTGAAGGACTTCTCATTGATTTTCTTGACTTATAATCCATTCTATCTTGATTTCTATATGAGGAACTTGCTTAGGGACAAGCAAGGGCTAAGTATGGGGTATTTTGATAGCATGAATTATAGTCTATATTTTGGGGTTTGTTTGGACGTTTTATCTTTCATAATCTGCATGTTTGTATGTACATTATGTGACTTTACTACCATTTCATCTACCTCTGCGAGAATCGAGGTCTACACCTAGTTTCGTTGTAATTGCAGGTAATATGGTACGTTTTACATCAAAAGAAGCAAAAAGGAGTCAAGAGTCATTTGGAGCTATATCCAGGAAGCATAGCCATGGATTGAAGATTTACTTTGGACCAGTTTTGAGAGATTCTACCTTCAGTTGTGAGTCACCTCGGTTGACTCGAGATTCATCTCGACCGAGGCGATCCAGAGACACCGACTCGACCGAGGCGGACACCTAGGACGCGGCGAGAATATTTTATTCTTGGCTGAGATCTTTTAAAATTGGAAAGTGATCCTATATTTTTGGGCTGAGCTTCTAGAAGGAAGGAGATATGCAGAATCATATATTTTACCTATATTTATGGGATAATATCTTCTTAAGATTTATTATCTTTGGAGGTTTATTTTTCCTATAAAAAGGGTTGATTTTCTACAATTTCGACATCACGCTATACCACCGATCAGGGTTTACAAGCGCAGCAGCCGCATCCTACTCCAATTTGGGAGATTCGAAGAACCTTTTTGAAGGTTGAAGGAAGATTGAAGACTATAGCTTTATAGCTTTTTGGAGGGTTTTGTAAGATTGTCTTCAATTCCTTTCCTTGTTGTCTTATCTTGTTGGATTGCTATCCAAGGAACGCTTTTGTTGTGATATTTGATTCAGTTATTGAAGTTTTTTTCATTAAATTCTTCTTTGTTCAAATATTCACCTTCTTCCCTTACATTTAATACTTTCATAATGATGATGAGTGGCTAATTTCCTTGTGTGATTCTAGGGTGATTGGCTGAAGGTTGTGGGAAAAACAATGATAGAATGATCTTAATCACAGTAGGATCCTGAAAGTTCGAGTCTTTAACCTTAACCCTAAGCATCTCGTTCAGTCGATGAACATCTCGGCCGGGGTGGAAACTGGCTGACCGAGGTGGCTTATCCGATCCTTAACTGAGAGTTAATGTGTTAGAGTTTGCCAAATCCTATTCTTATTATACCTTTCTGGTTCAAAGCAAGCTTAGGATGAGACTTACCCGGTAATTCCTTAGTTTGTATACTAACGATCATAAGTGTAGGTAATAAAGGCTTGTCCTTTATTGGGGTTTGAGTGTGCTTCCATCCCATCTTTGTGAGTTAGCCTGAGACTTACCCGGTAAAGGTTGATTCTATTCCCTTAGATGGTATGTTAGTTTGAGGCAATAGTTCTTTATCTTAATTCCTTGAGACTTACCCGGTAATAGGAGTTACGGTTTGGGATTAGTGTGTAGTGAGACTTACCCGGTGATCTACTCCACTTTAGAAACACCTTCCCCATGCAAAAATCTCAGCTTTGTCCGCTTATCTATAGATCTTGAGTTGGAACCACAACTAGATGCTTTAATCCCTAGAATTGCATGTTTGCTTTATTTGACATCTTATTCATCTTTGATTGTATACTTGCTCTTGTGGTTAGCATCAACACTAGCATACCGTATTGGACTTTGTTTCACTAAGTCCCTGTGATCGACCCCTGGAATTTTCTTGCTTTTACTACGATTGACCCGTACACTGCGGGTTCGCATCCTTGTTTTAAGCTTAAGTCTAGGGTTAGCATCAACACTACCACTGAGAAGGAGTTATTGGCGGTTGTATATGCTTTCGAGAAGTTTCGTTCCTATCTAGTAGGGGCGAAAGTCATTGTCTACACCGACCATGCAGCCATTCGTTACTTGTTGGCTAAGAAGGATGCAAAGCCGCGCCTTATTCGATGGATTCTCTTGCTCCAAGAGTTTGACCTAGAGATCCGCGATAAGAAGGGATCCGAGAATTCAGTTGCGGACCACCTCAGCCGGCTACCGGAATCCTCCCGCGAGCCGGATAGCCCACCCATAGACGATTCATTCCCCGACGAGCACTTGCACGTTCTGGAGCGTTTGATGGACTTACTTACTTCACCCCACGATGGAGGTGAAGTATGGGGTGAGGGAACCTCCTACCTCCTTTGAGACGCACTATGGTCCAGCTAGCGACCTTAAATCAAGCGCTTCTTGGGAGGCAACCCAAGGTATTGCTTTCTTTCCCGTTTTCTAGTCTAGTTTAGATAGTTTTTGTTTTTGCTTTGCTTTGCTTTGCTTTGTTTTTGGTGTTTTAGACAGATAACAGGAAGGAGCACTCCAGAAAAGGGAGAAGTTCGAGATTCTGAGGAAGAAAGAGGCACCTCGGTCACTGACAGAACACCTCGACCGAGTTGACTCTTGAAGCAACCGAGGCGACTAGGGTTTCTGCAGAACCACCTCGGTCCGTACCACCTCGGTCCAGTCAAGACCATCTCGACCGAGGTGACAGCAGATCTCGCGACAGTATAAAAAGGAAAATTACTTTTTCACTTTTTATTTTCACCCATTTCGACCGCGGCGACAGAGGCACCTCGTTCTCCTCCGTTTCTCGCTCTTTTTCGACGATTTCTGCTTCAAAACCGCAATTGAGGAGTAGAGGAGTCGATTGCAACTACAGATCTGCAAGAACTCTGAGTGTTTCGACCGAAACGAAGCGAAAAAGGTTCGAAAACCCTAACTCGACTCGTTTACCGCTTATTGGGCTTTGGTTGCCCTTGTTTCTGTTGAGGAAATCTATAAGTACCCCTTAGGAAGCAATTGTAGTGATTTTAGGGGGAAAAGAACTGAATTTTCTGAGAATCGAAATCGAACTGTTACGCCTCGGTCCAGTCGGCCTGCACCTCGACCGAGGTGATTTCTGGAACTTGTCAGTCGACCGAGGTGGTCTGACAGACTGTTTTGTGAAGATGAGTTCAGACAGAATACTAGCCCTGAGAGACAGATCTTCACCCTCCCCTTCCCCTTCTTCTTCCCGTCCCTACCGCCCGGCTATCCACGAGAGATGTCGGGTAGATTACGAGAGGATAGCGGGCCGTCCGGTTATCGCACCGCGATTTCTGGAGGTATCCGCTTTTGACTGCCTAGGGTTAGAGGCTGACCTTAGGAGGATGATAGCTACAGTCGGGCTGGATCAGTTTTCTGAGATCCGAGCCCCAGCCTACATAGAGCCGACACTAGAGTTCGTCAGCTCCTTCTCCTACCTACCCACAGAGGGATCTGTGAAGTACCGGCTGATGGGCCGGAACTTCCTGGTTCCATTAGAGATATTCAGAGAGATTTTCAGCTTTCCTACCCCTACAGCTGTAGACTTCCCCTCCCGATCCGTAGCTAGGGAGTTTTGGGGTCAGATCGCCCACATCACCACTCATGCAGACAGATGGCGCCCCGGAGATTCCAGGGAGAAGGTCATCTTCCACCCAGCTTTCAGACTCGCCCACCGGATATTCAGCGAGATGCTTCTGGCGCGTACTGAGACGCCCCAGAAGATCAGACAGGGGGAGCTATTTTCGCTGTACTGCATGGTTACAGGCGGCTTCCCGGACTTTGGCTTGCTCCTGGCAGAGGATCTGCACAGGATCAAGGCCAAAGGGAAGGGTGATATTTGCTGTGGAGGTCTAGTCACCCACATCGCCTCCTACCACGGGATGGATCTCAGTATCTGCACATTGGCGGCGGCTCCGAAGCCGCTGGGTCTGCAGGAGATGATCACGAGGCGGATTCTTGTTCCTCGTGGGTTGACTACTCCGTATGTTGCCATGCCTTGGGAGCGGACAGCGCCTCAGGGCATCAGATGGTCTGCACAGTTTTCGGTCTTCGACCCGCATTTTTGGCAGACAGCATGGGTCCCGCTGATGGAGGACTACAGAGAGGGAGCAGCCGCTGCTGCTGCAGCTGCTGAGGAGGCTGAGGAGGCTGATGAGGAGGATGATGACGAGACAGTTGATGAGAGAGGAGGCGGCATCCCGATGGACACAGGGACAGACACTGCTGGGACGAGCGCGCCTCCCATTATTGATCTTGATGAGGATGAGGAGGACACTGAGCCGGCGCCAGCTGAGACTTCTCCAGTCAGGCCCGCTAGGCGCAGGAGGCAGAGGGTTAGAGACAGAGCAGCACACCGACGGATTGATGACCTGACGGATCAGGTTATCGACACTTATGCTGCACTTTCTTTGGATATCCGGGAGATGCAGGAGCGGCAGCATCATCAGCACATGATGGCTCAGCTACAGTTCCAGCATGTCATGGGCTATCCCTATGACCCTACTTTGTACCCCTACATGCCACCACCACCACCGGATCAGGACTTCTGAGGAGCTGCAGGATTTTATTTATTTATTTTATTTTTATGCAGTTCGGCTCTTTATCCGGTGAGTCCTCCTTTCTTTCAGACTTTATTTACACCCACTGGGACAGTGTGTCTCAAGTATGGGGTAGTTGATGTATTATCTGACTTATTCGACTCATGATGTATTATTTGACCTTTGATGTATTATTTACCAGATATTTTCATATTTATGCTTCATTCTGCATTTATATGTTTATCTGAGATTGCATGCATACTTACAGGTTATTTGATTGAGAAAGACGTCGAAACCGAAAAAAAAAATGGTTTTAAAAAAAAAAAAAAATTTTTGACCTCGACCGGGACAGTTCTGGCAAAACGAGGTGTTTCACCTCGGTTGAACCAAGAACATCTCGACCGAGGTGGGTTAACTGAGAGTTTTCGAAAACGATTTTTTTACTTATCTGGATATGATCTCAGTGAAGATCTTGTTTACCGACTGGATTTAAATTCTTTATATGTTTGAAATGTTTTATGATATGTTTAAGTTGCTAAACGCTTTGTTTGAAATTATTGGCATGTTTAATACTTTATTTTTATCCAAATTATGTTGAATTTGAAGGTTGACACCGCAGCATAAGTTCTCTCACGTTCTTCTTGGAAAGACCAAGGCAATTCATTCTTCTTCTTCTTCTTCTTCTTGATCATGCTTAGCCCCTCATATACATATTGCCTCCCTTTACCTATCCGGGAATTTGGAAGCAAGCGAAGTGGTGAAAGCAAGTCAAAAGTTGAGAAGTGGCTGAAAGTGAAAGTGTTAGAAAGCAATAATAGGTTTGGGGAAGTCAATCATGAAGATGAGTAACTCGGCACCATTCACATAGCCGGGTGTTTGTGTCTTGCCAAAGTCGGATTGAGCGATATTCCTAACGGGTCATGGTATGTGCATCAAGGGTTTGACGCATCTCAAGAAATTGATGATTGCGGATTTCCTAGGCTTCGGTTATTGTGCACCTCTATCCATGCAT
>BSUD01000003.1:57580651-57869808 GCA_033239045.1 Fagopyrum esculentum | reverse complement strand
GGTTGAATTGATGCACACAAAAACTTATGAAAACGATTAATGCGAATGATGGGTGAATCTACACTAGGCTGATTCTAAGCATGCAATTGCTACTTTGGTGAGTTCCTTTTACAAGTTTTCAAGTAATCTCCCGTCTCGATCATATATATGTGTTGAGCCAACCGGCATCGACGCAACTTAACAAGTTAGTGTTCCGTAAACCTACAAGAACAAATAACAAGTTAGCTTTCAAACAAAGACTAAGGGATATAAAGAGAAGATTAAAACCGTCAAACTTATCTTTATATTTGTGTTCCTTTTCTTTAAGTAATTACAACCCGTTATTACTTAAAGTTACTACTAGATAAAAGACGTGAACCCGAAACCTATTAATCCTAGTTATTTGCATGCACTTTAGAAGCTAAGGTGATCAATCTCAAGCAATAGTAAACATGCACTTAGACAATGGAGATCAAGGAAACACAAAACATTACTGAATGAAAACTTATATTAAAAAGAACTTACAACCAAAGTAACAACGCAACTTCAAACCAACCCAATGTAGCAAGGGAGTTAGCAACTCATTACATAGGTAGCAAGATAATCTAAGTGGATAATTTGTTGGATAACAAGATTGGATGATTCTAGCAATCAACCAAGGACTATTTATACTACAAAAGACACTAAATGGGAGTAAATGGCCGGCCTAAAACAGCCACCTTTAATGCCATAAAGGTGGTGCAAACAGCCGGAGTAAAGCTTCTGACGTTAAACCGCAGGGGCGGCCTTCAGCTCCGCAGGGGCGGTGAAGGCAAAAACGCTTGATCTTCTTCATGACCGCAGGGGAGCTAGGCAATTCCACAGGGGCGGAACTTTAATGCTCTTCAAACGTCCGACCCTTCAACTTCCTGTTGTTTCTGATGCCGAGCCGCCGGGGCGTCCCTATGTCAATGCAGGGGCGGTGACACAGCCTCTTCGTCTTCCAGCTCCCAGGTTGAGGCGCATGCAGGGGCGCAATGGAAGGCGCAGGGGAGCTGGTCTTCGTTTCTTCAGGGCAAATCACCGCAGGGGCGGTGACACACTTCATGGCCGGCGCTGGCGAAGGCGCAGAGAGCGCTCCGGTGTAAGGCGTCACCCGCAGGGACGGGGACAAGGCTCCGCTAGGGCGGTGAGGCAACAGAAGCTTTGCTTCGTGAACGATCTTCACTCCTAAGTGCTTATAACTCATTCCTTAGCTTCTTTTAGTCTTCTTCTTTTGGACCAAGGAGTTAGTAGTATAAACCGACACAATTGCAATAAAAAGACTCTAAAAACTATCCTAAATGATAGTGGTTCCATCACCTATCAAACTCCCCCATACTTAGACCTTTTACTCGTCCCGAGTAAAATAAATGACAGCAATTTGACTCAAAGGCCTCAGGAAGCATGGGCAAACATAAAAGACAATGAAAACAAGAGAAAAGCCGAGAAAGAAAGAAGGAAAAGAGAGGAAATGTGAGAAAAAGGGAGAAACTACCATCCTTATTGCTCCAAGAGTGGCCTACCCGGACAACCTCCTTATGACTCCCCTTCTTATGTCGCCAAACGCCGGAAGGGAAACCTACACTCGGTGTCGCTCATTTTGCCAAGGCGCCCTTTCGGGTTTTCACCTTGCCATTCTTCTTCTTTTGATGATCTCACTTTAACTCACATCCCTCAAGTCCAATTTTGCACCAACCTATAGGAGCTGTGCTTGGGCAAAGAAAGGAAGGACAAACCCACGCTATCTACTACGCTAGCAAAACGCTACATGAAGCGCAGCTCAACTACGCCACTACCGAGAAAGAATTTTTAGCAATTGTATATGCATTTGAAAAGTTTCGCTCTTATCTTGTAGGTACAAAGGTGATTGTGTACACGAATCATGTTGCGATCCGGTATTTGCTTGCAAAGAAGGATGCAAAGCCAAGGCTAATTAGATGGATTCTTCTCCTACAAGAATTCGATCTAGAGATCCGTGACAAGAAAGGTTCAGAAAATTCTGTTGCGGATCATTTGAGTCGTCTACCACATCTAGAAGACGACAATCTACCTATAGATGACTCCTTTCCGGACGAGCATTTACATATCATAGAGGAGTGCATCGACGTGATCACCAAAAGTAATGAACCATGGTTTGCTGATTTTGTTAACTATTTGGTTTGCCAGGAATTACCACCCGGATTATCCTATGCACAAAGAAAGAAGTTCTTTAAGGATGTTCGGGAATACTTTTGGAATGAACCTCTCCTCTTTAAGAGAGGTCCTGACGGCATCATTCGACGATGTGTGCCGGAAGACGAGATGCAAAGTGTCATCCGTCATTGTCATTCACTACCTTGTGGAGGACACGCTAGTTCGAACAAGACTAGCGCTAAGGTATTGCAATCCGGATTCTTTTGGCCTACTTTATTTAAAGATGTGCAAACCTTTGTTTCCTGCTACGATGCTTGTCAAAGAACAGGGAACATATCTAGGAGAAACGAGATGCCTCTTAACAACATTCAAGAGGTGGAGATCTTTGACATTTGGGGAGTAGACTTCATGAGACCTTTCCCATCATCTTGTGGAAACCAATACATACTTCTAGCCGTAGATTATGTTTCGAGATGGGTTGAAGCAATTGCCTCCCCTACTAATGATGCCATGGTTGTGGTTAAGTTCTTTAACAAGACCATTTTCCCACGATTTGGGACACCACGGACTATCATTAGTGATGGAGGTTCTCACTTCATTGCCCGACGATTTGAAGCTCTATTAGCTAAGTATGGGGTAACTCACAAGATCGCCACCCCTTATCATCCACAAACTAGTGGACAAGTGGAGATCTCGAACCGGGAGATTAAAGGAATTCTAGAGAAGACGGTTTCAAGGACAAGGAAGGATTGGTCTTTGAACCTAGATGATGCATTATGGGCATACCGGACTGCGTATAAGACTCCCATTGGTACGACGTCATACAACCTAGTGTATGGGAAGTCTTGTCACTTGCCGGTAGAATTGGAACATAAAGCGTACTGGGCAATAAAGTGGCTGAACCTCGGCATGAAGGAGGCGGGAGAGAAGCGTCTCTTGGACCTTAACGAGCTTGAAGAACTCCACTTGAACGCCTACGAAAACGCCAAGATTTATAAAGAAAGAGCGAAGCGTTGACATGATAAGCATATCATTCCAAAAGACCTCAAGGAAGGACATCAAGTTCTCCTCTTCAATTCAAGACTTCGTCTCTTTCCAGGTAAGCTTAAATCTCGTTGGACTGGATCTTATCTAATCAAACGTGTTTTTTTCCATGGTGCAGTTGAAGTATGGGGTGAAAAGGGCGGAAGCTTTAAGGTGAACGGTCAACGACTCAAGAAATACTCACCGGAGCTCCAAGTTGAAGAGTTTGCACCTACCACACTTGAATAAGTGTAAGTACGGTCTAGCTACGGACCTTAAACAAGCGCTTCTTGGGAGACAACCCAAGGTATTGCACTTATGTTTTTGTTTTTGATTCGTAGATTAGGATAGTTTAGACGTTTTTGTTTTGTTTTGCCTTCTATACCTTCCGGTATGTTCGTGTTTTTGGATGTAGGATTAATGGAAGAGGTAAGGGAAAAGGAAAAGTTAGAAGAAATTGACGAAACTTGGACTTTGGCACATTACAGAGAGTTCCACGGCCAAAACCACGGCCGTGACAGCTACAGTGACCGTAATTTGCAAAAGCCTGAGAAAAATCACCAAAACCACGGTTTCGTACATTTCCACGGCCGTGGAAACCCCCGAGTGACCGTAATTTTCCAAAAATTTTACGGTTACTATATAAACCACGTCTCTTCACAAAGAACACCAAAAATACCCAATTCCACGCCCCAAAATCGCCGATTCGATCCCCCTCTCTCAAATCTCCGTTCGTTAATCGTTTAGAACGATTCTTTAACCCAAAGTGAAGCAAATTCATCCATTTACAAGATCCAAGCAACAATTCGAGTGGAAAATCACCGGAGAAGATGAAATTTGGATTTTAAAAATCCAAAACCTAGGTTTTTCTTCTCTTCTCTCACTTTGTCGATTTGATTCAGTTTTCGCAAGAATTTTTAGGAGAATTGATTAGAACTGGATTGGAATTAGTCTAGGGTTGCTGTCTGTTTATTTTGGTGTTGATTGAGTGGATTTTGAGAAATTACGAGCCGAACCACGGTCACTGGGCATTCCACGGCCGTGGAAACTGAAGAACAGGCCGTAATTTTGAACAGAAAATGGATTTGGTTAGGAGAATGTCTGCTAGGAATAAGAAGAGGAAAGGGGATGCTTCCTCCTCCTCCCAAGTACCCCCTAGTGAGCCACCATCACCCCCACCCCCTAGAATTCTAAAAATCCACAACGATTACCTCGATGCCTTAGAAAGGATCGAGAAGAGAACGGTCATAGGACCACGATATTTGCTGCTTGAGGAGTTAGAGTCACTGAATGTGGTAGGAGACCTTACTTGGTTGTTAGATAGGGCAGGCTTGATCATCTTCTCCGCCATTCGGGAAGATGCATATGAGGAGATCACTAGAGAGTTTGTGATCTCTTTTGAGCACAGTGACGTAGATAGGACAGTTTCCTTTCGGCTGATGGAGAGGAACTATGAGTTTTCGATCCGAGAGTTTGGAGCCTTCTTTGGGTTCCATGAGACCTTCAATGGTCGTTGTCCTAGCGGTGTATACGCTAAGGATTTTTGGGAGGATATTGCCATGATTTACGCCAGCGAGAACCGCTGGCAACCTGCTGATACCAAGGCTAAGCTCATCTACCACTTAGCCTTGAAGATAGCCCACCGAGTACTTTCTGAGTGTCCTCTATAGGACTGAGACTCCTCAAAAGATCAAGACTGATGAGTTGTTTTTGTTGTATTGTATGCTGCATGGTAGGCCTGCTGACTGTGGCACCCTCTTAGCTTCTACCATGAGTAAGCTAAAAAACAAGAGGGCTGGCAATATTGGATATGGTGGGATGGTCACCCACATTTCTAGACAGCTGGGTATCGACTTTTCTGCGTGCACTAGGATAGCGGCTAGACCTTTAGGACTTCAAAGCCTCATGACTAGAGGTATTATCTTTCCTAGGCATAGAGGTCCACCTACCGCTGCCATGCCTTGGGAGGGTAGAGGAGGTAGAGGTGTTACATGGCTTCCCGAGTACTCCATTATGGCTGGACGCCATAACTAGAAGGAGGCATTCGCTGCTATGCATGCGAATAGATTGGTAGCACCTCCATACGTTCCCCCAGAGATGCCAACTGCAGACGAGGAGGAGATGAGAGGAGATGACGGTTTTGAGGGAGGAGGTGAGGAGCACGACTTTGGCAGTTTTCCAGATCAGCCGGACACATTTCCCGACCTCCCTAGGCAGTCTCCCCGCCCTGCTAGACCTTCCGGTTCTTCCTCTCGCCGTGCCAGCGTGAGTGAGAGGCCGACATGGATGGCGACCCCTCCCGATTGGTATAGCACACAGCCGGAGTAGATGGGAGCTCCACCGACTTGGCATGCACAGCCACCACCTACACCAACACCATCAGATACACCAGCTTGGTACAGTCAGGCGCCGGAGTTGTACGAGCAGCTACCGGAGTGGGCCACCGACCTTTCCAGGAGAGTTGGTGCTTTGGAGATCCGGCAGGACGCTAGAGATGCACGAGCCGATGCACATGATAGGATGATGAGAAACATCTACCGCCAGCAGTTTGGGCGGAACTTCGACTCCAGCTTCTTCCTGTTTCAACCACCACCAGCTCCTCAGTGATGACCATGGATGATCATAGCATTAGCCGCTCCACCGCCGTCTTGTGAGTTCATTTTCTTTCTTTCTTTTCTTTATTTCTTTTTGAACATTAGGGACAATGTTTGTCTCAAGTATGGGGTGGGGTGTGACTATCGTTTGTAATAACTCTACTCACTTTTGCTTGCCTTGATTGAGAACACTTTGCATGTTTCATTCCATTGTCACACGTTTCATTATCGCATTGCATGAAAAAGCTTTTTGAAAAACCCATAAAAATTGAAAAATTTTGAAAATTTTGTGCTTCTAAGAATTGAGATGATTTCTATGATAATCACTACTTGTGAATTGAGTTTTTGATGATAATTGTATGCCTAAACAAATAATGAATTGAAAAGAAATTGAATGTGTTAATTATTCCTCTCTTGCAAGTTTCATAATGTGAAGAGTTTTATCTAAACCATATTGAGAAATCAAGGTTGAAATCACATGATAAGTTCTTATACTTCTTGTTGAAATGATTAAGGCAATTCGATTTTCTTTCTTCTTTCTTTGATCATTTAGCCCCTCAATGAAATAATAGCCTCCCTTACCTATCCGGGAATTTGGAGGAGTTGAATTTTGGCATGTTTGATGTGGGAGGGCCATGAAAGCAAAATTTTGCATTCAAAGAATAGAAAAAAGTTGTAGGTTTGGGGAAGTCAATCATGTCGATGAGTAACTCGGCACCATTCACATAGCCGGGTGTTTGTGTCTTGCCAAAGTCGGATCGAGCGATATTCCTAACGGATTATGGTATGTGCATCAAGGGTTTGAGGCATCTCGCAAAATTGAGAAACGCCAATTGTAACACCCCAAATACTCGGAACTCGGGGAGCTACTGGTTAGGACCTCACAATGGGTCCCGACCTTGGTTTAACAACAACTTTACTAGGATCTTACAACAAGGCACAAATGTAATTAAAACAATTTCTAAAACATAATATTTTTAATGGTATGAACGTACACATGTGACAGCCTTACAAACATATATAAAGATACATAACATGCATGACGTATGGAAGACTCCCCCGTCCCCATCTAATGAGTACGTGGACCCGGCTGACCATCCGTTCCGGATCTCTCTGCAACTGTTTATCTCTACAGATCTACAACACGGATAAACCGTTAGCTAACAATCCAAATATAAGCAGAATAACAATAGCACAAACACACGCAGAACAATTTTAAACAAACATCATGCTGGCACTCAACCGTTTATTATCTATTATTTAGGTGATTCATCTTATTCAATTTTACAGTTGTGGCACGAGAGCTATTAACAGTTCTCGCCTCCGTTCCTTATCCAACTGGGTGTAGGTCTAGCTGACCTCCGCCGGTAGCATCATTACAAACCGAGTATGGACTAGTCCCTAAAGAAACCCCCAGCGCCCGCAAGCTAACTGAGCAGAATGCCACCGCCCGTTACTCTTAGGCCAAGTATAGGTCGGTAAATATCTATCACAACCTATAACTCTAAACATCTCAATCACACACCACTATCATCATTCATGCTCGTATTTAGAAGTCAACTAAGTAAGCCCAAAGGACTTACCTGAGTCATGTCGCAACTCTCTTAATCTCAACTCGGTATGTAACCGTAGGAACTCAATTGCCTGTTATACACGACAAGGGAATCAATGATGTATCCCACATATAAAAAAAAATCGGTCAACAAGAGATTACCAAAATACCCTTTTATAGGTAAATGACCATTTTACCCCTGGTCCCGAAACTTCCAAAAATCTCGTAATATGTACTTAAATCCTTACTTGGGACTAACTATCATATTCTAACTCTTAGGGTTGAGTTTAGGTAAAGACTAGGAAATTACATACTTTCCTAACCTTCCAAAAGTCATTAGGCTTCAACTTCGGCTCCAAATATGAAGCCCGAATAAAAATATAAAAAGTCTAAAATAATTCTCTAGGTCATCTATAATATGCATGTTACCCATAGGATGAAAGAACTCCCCAAACATTCCAGCAACAAACTCTACAAAATTCTCCAAAGTTGGTTCCCAACTCACATTCTATACTTAGCCAGTTTCTGGACATGTTTCCTAACTGCACAACCATTCAACTTTGAGCCTCTATAACTCTAAATCCCACCGTTGGATTTATCCCAACTTTTGACATATTAACCTATGCATGGCACTAAACAACCTATTAAAAATTGAACGGTGGATCATGCTTCTAAGGGGTCAACAAAGAGGCTTGAACATGACTGCTTAACACATTTTTCTGTAACCTGAACATATATAGAAAGAGATCATAACTTCGAAACTCACCAGCCTCACTCAAAGATTCATTTTAGTACCCATGAGATCACAGGTTCGACCCCTGTTATGAACGAACAGAAGCATGGATTAGTCTTCATTTCCCCTCCCTAGTATCAACCTAGGAGATGAGTTGCTTATGGCTTGTCAGCAACGAACCCGGAGGCTGCCTTGGCTCAACGTCCGTAGCTCCTGGGTAGTGGTGTGTGGAGCATTGGTTGGCACCTCCTATCGTCACATTCAGAATGTAAAGGTAAGACATGAAGAACTAGGGAAGAAGAGAGTACATACAGATGCTTACTGTGGTGCAGAAGTGTGGTTCTCCTGTTATTGTCGATAGAGGGAGGTGTTTGAGTGTAGAAGCAGTCCTTGGCTGCAAGAGAGCGGAGATGTCTCTTCGGTTCACAAAGGTCTATGTGTTGCACATCGTGGTTATAAATCCGATAGGTAAAGCATGGGGAAGAAGATAGGGAGGAGCGGAGATGTCTCTGCGTGTGTGGACAGACCTGAGTGCGACCACTAGTACGGTTGAAGAGATGGGCTGCTAGTGTATACTAGGGTTGATGGCTCCTCCAGGCGTCGCTATTAGGATGGGCACAGGGTAGAACTCGGTACACCAGGAAGAAGGTGAAGGCGAAAATGGTTGGGGACGCCAGGGTTGGCAAGGTGGAGGCTAGACAGGAGAGCTCAGGCTGATTTTGAGAGCAAAGAAGGTGGCTATGCACTGCTGTTCGTTGAGGATCCAGACGTTGTTCCCGTCACCAGTGTGCGAGGCTGAGAGGGGGTATACTCGGTGGCAGGCAGGCGTGGTAATGGCTGAACGTGGACATAGGTGTAGGCAAGGAGAGTTGCAGATTTAGCGCTTGAAGGGAAGGTAACCGCTGGCGTGGTAATGATTGAAGGCGTGCGGAAGTTACAGGTGTGAGCTGTTTGTAGAGGAGGGAGATAGAGCGTAAAATCAGGCTGCTGTTGGGCGTGTATCAGCTGACTGCTTGGGCCGGCTATCTTTCTGTGTAGGGCTGCTCCATAGTTAACGCTGGGCTGAGGAAGCAAGGCTGTATGGAGTTCAATAGATCTTCTTGATGGGCTTGTATAGCAGGCTGGCGCTTCACTGTTGGGCTGGTCTAATCCGCCAGCAAGGGACAAGCCAAGGCTGGAAAAGGTAAGTACAAAAGTGGGCTGAAACAAGAGGGCAAGGTGGGCTGAGTTTTGTCAAGCCTTTGTCAATCCTCCTAGGCTTCGGTTTTTGTGCACTTCTGTCCATAACAGAGCAGAATGCCACCGCCCGTTACTCTTAGGCCAAGTATAGGTCGGTAAATATCTATCACAACCTATAACTCTAAACATCTCAATCACACACCACTATCATCATTCATGCTCGTATTTAGAAGTCAGCTAAGTAAGCCCAAAGGACTTACCTGAGTCATGTCGCAACTCTCTTAATCTCAACTCGGTATGTAACCGTAGGAACTCAATTGCCTGTTATACACGACAAGGGAATCAATGATGTATCCCACTTTCTTAGAAGTCTCCAACTTCTAAGATATAAAAAAAAATTGATCAACAAGAGATTACCAAAATACCCTTTTACAGGTAAATGACCATTTTACCCCTGGTCCCGAAATTTCCAAAAATCTCGTAATATGTACTTAAATCCTTACTTGGGACTAACTATCATATTCTAACTCTTAGGGTTGAGTTTAGGTAAAGACTAGGAAATTACATACTTTCCTAACCTTCCAAAAGTCATTAGGCTTCAACTTCGGCTCCAAATATGAAGCCCGAATAAAAATATAATAAGTCTAAAATAATTCTCTAGGTCATCTATAATATGCATGTTACCCATAGGATGAAAGAACTCCCCAAACATTCCAGCAACAAACTCTACAAAATTCTCCAAAGTTGGTTCCCAACTCACATTCTATACTTAGCCAGTTTCTGGACATGTTTCCTAACTACACAACCATTCAACTTTGAGCCTCTATTACTCTAAATCCCACCGTTGGATTTATCCCAACTTTTGACATATTAACCTATGCATGGCACTAAACAACCTATTAAAAATTGAACGGTGGATCATGCTTCTAAGGGGTCAACAAAGAGGCTTGAACATGACTGCTTAACACATTTTTCTGTAACCTGAACATATATAGAAAGAGATCATAACTTCGAAACTCACCAGCCTCACTCAAAGATTCATTTTAGTACCCATGAGATCACAGGTTCGACCCTTGTTATGAAAGAACAGAAGCATGGATTAGTCTTTATTTCCCCTCCCTAGTATCAACCTAGGAGATGAGTTGCTTATGGCTTGTCAGCAACGAACCCAGAGGCTGCCTTGGCTCAACGTCCGTAGCTCCTGGGTAGTGGTGTGTGGAGCATTGGTTGGCACCTCCTATCGTCACATTCAGAATGTAAAGGTAAGACATGAAGAACTAGGGAAGAAGAGAGTACATACAGATGCTTACTGTGGTGCAGAAGTGTGGTTCTCCTGTTATTGTCGATAGAGGGAGGTGTTTGAGTGTAGAAGCAGTCCTTGGCTGCAAGAGAGCGGAGATGTCTCTTCGGTTCACAAAGGTCTATGTGTTGCACATCGTGGTTATAAATCCGATAGGTAAAGCATGGGGAAGAAGATAGGGAGGAGCGGAGATGTCTCTGCGTGTGTGGACAGACCTGAGTGCGACCACTAGTACGGTTGAAGAGATGGGCTGCTAGTGTGTACTAGGGTTGATGGCTCCTCCAGGCGTCGCTATTAGGATGGGCACAGGGTAGAACTCGGTACACCAGGAAGAAGGTGAAGGCGAAAATGGTTGGGGACGCCAGGGTTGGCAAGGTGGAGGCTAGACAGGAGAGCGCAGGCTGATTTTGAGAGCAAAGAAGGTGGCTATGCACTGTTGTTCGTTGAGGATCCAGACGTTGTTCCCGTCACCAGTGTGCGAGGCTGAGAGGGGGTATACTCGGTGGCAGGCAGGCGTGGTAATGGCTGAACGTGGACATAGGTGTAGGCAAGGAGAGTTGCAGATTTAGCGCTTGAAGGGAAGGTAACCGCTGGCGTGGTAATGACTGAAGGCGTGCGGAAGTTACAGGTGTGAGCTGTTTGTAGGGGAGGGAGATAGAGCGTAAAATCAGGCTGTTGTTGGGCGTGTATCAGCTGACTGCTTGGGCCGGCTATCTTTCTGTGTAGGGCTGCTCCATAGTTGACGTTGGGCTAAGGAAGCAAGGCTGTATGGAGTTCAATAGATCTTCTTGATGGGCTTGTATAGCAGGCTGGCGCTTCACTGTTGGGCTGGTCTAATCCGCCAGCAAGGGACAAGCCAAGGCTGGACAAGGTAAGTACAAAAGTGGGCTGAAACAAGAGGGCAAGGTGGGATGAGTTTTGTCAAGCCTTTGTCAAAACATGTCATAGCTTTGTCAAGCCCATGCATGGCTTTGTCGTGATCTTGTCATGGTCTCGTCATAACTCGTCATGGTCTCGTCTTGGTCTCGTCAAAAGGACGTCATGACTTTGTCAAGGACATGCCATGATAAAACTAGGGTTTGATAGATTAGGGTTTGATATAAAATTCTCTCATTTTATGTGAAGTGAGGTTACATAAAATGATAAAATTTTGAGATATTATACTACTAGGTAGATAGAGGAAATCAACGGATTAAACTCCGGTTTGCTACGGAATTAAATGAAATGAAAAATTTTCGGATATTACATCAGTGCCCCCTTAAAATAAGTTTCGTCCCGAAACTTAAAAGAAGACTCGTAACATTAGAGGCCATACAAAAGAACTAAAGCGCCGGAAAGAGGTCTCAACGGTCGAGTTCTAATTTGTTTCCGAAATAGCCGAAAGAAATATTTCCGGGTATTACATCAATCCCCCCTTAGAATAAGTTTCACCCCGAAACTTAAAGTACGCCAGTCAGAAGGTCATCTCTCAAGGTACGAATCTACTGTATCAACTCGTTATCGCACAAGAGTCATCGTTTCCACATATAAGTATCCCGCATATCAAGGTCATCAATAACACACATCCTGACTACACTCAAGCATGAAATAAACAAGCAGTCAGACAACATAACACAGATATAGGTCAAGCCCTAACTCGTCGTTCCCTAGATTACAACTATCTCCACAAAGGTCTCTGAAAGGTTATGTCTCATACTATCTATAGTACTCTTGGTAGCCTCGTCGGCTTTTTCTAAAACCACTAACTCTGAAATCTTTTCATGTACAGACCTCACCAGTGCCTACTACCACGTTCTAGTATGGTAACTAGATATCCCACCGGTATCATCCGGCTTCATTGCCCGATTCTCTAAGCCGATGTCCTAACTTTTGTCTGGTAAGTATACCTCTAACTGAATCCGTAGAAAACTAGGGTTACACTCTCCAATAGGGTGAGGATTACCAATCCATCAATCACTTATAAACCACTTTACAGCCTCAAGTGGTCACATTTTGCAACTCACCTCCAGGTCCTTTGATGACCGTACATAAAATAACCTAGTCAACTTTCTTCCCTTCGTTATGTTTACTTGACTACACACTCAGGCTAAAGGTCTTGAACCTCCGCCAGCACTTCACCACGTGCCTAATGATCTTTGTATCACGACTCACTTGTCTTTTAATATGACCTAGTCATCTTATTCCTCAGGTAAGGAATCATCCCTTTACCTTTTTCCGGTCTAGTAGTGGAGACACAATCTAGTGGTCATCATCTGTATTCACTTGGCATTATTATAATATTTATGGATATCTAATATATTGTTAGCTCAACCTTAGGCTTCTCACGTATTTTTCAAGGTCTTGAGTGACATACAATATGTCCGGAATGACGGTATTAGATACAAGGTGATCTCACATCACCGTTATTTAATCACACCGCTCAATAGTTGTTAGCACTACACTGTGTCCTATAATATCCCTCTTACTCAAAGCACAACTCGACTCCGTTCCGATATAAAATTCTCCTTATACTCTACTCTTGAGATTATGTTTCCTACGTGCCCTACACAACACCTTTATTACTTCGTTACTTCCTTCCTCATTACTTTAAGAAACTCATTCTAAAGTACCCTACTAGGTACTAAATTCCAAATTCACTGGTCTGCCAACTTGTGACGAGGTCGGCATGCTTCACTTGGATCTATAATGGGATACCCCACTCTTTCTATACTTCTGTGTGCACATACTTTCTCGTCTATCTAGATGTTGACACAGTTCCTCTACAAAGTTTATTGTCAATCCATGTAGCCTATTGCACGTCCCTTCCAAACGAAATACATTTCACAAATTATCATTGTCTTAAACTTGACACGTCATTTTCAGTGCTCTCGAGTTTCTTGTTCTGTGGGTTAGGACTCATCACGCTTCTGCTGCGCTACTTTGATAATTATGTTGTCACCCGTTAATTATAAGAACATTTTCTGTGTGTCCACAATGATTGACCCTAGAACTCTCCCTCTCAATTACACCATAAGTCCTATCCGGGTAAAATGCCAAGTACCTTCCTTACTTGCCTTAAGGAACTAAGATAATGATTGTAAGACGACCTCTCCCGTTTAATTTTGGAATTCTCCTAACACGGATCAAAACTCTCTGACTCAACCGGAGTTTGATCTTAACCAGCCAATAAGAAATCTCTAACACAATTCTCTTCATGCCTTTAATTAATCAACGAAGGTTGTCATTACCTACTTGAGGAAATCCTCCAAGGCATCGGTAAGGCTGATTCATAAATCCACAGTCACGAATATCTCTTCTTAACGGCACATAACTCACCAATACCAGCAACACTTGTACGTCCTCCGTTGACATTGGTTAGTCTACAGTTGGCTTACCTTAATTTCTCGTACTCGCTCTTCTTATACTTCTACTGGCATAAAATTCCTGGTAAGCACCAACTACTTGGTTAATCCCTTTCCCTTTTGTTAGTTCGTTCTGTCTCCCTCACTTCCGTTTCCTTAGGGTCAACTCTCTTTCTCGAATCCCCTAGGTCATTCTCAGATGTTCCTTCATTAGCGTTGTTTACAATATTGCTCTGTTGAAGTCCATTGACTCGGCTACCGGCTTCCTACTCCTTTTGATACTGGCTTCGTGATTCCTCACCACTTCTTATCTCCCTGACGAGGTCAAACTTCCCTATACTTGTGGGGTTCTATCTTCGCTCTTACACTCAATTGTAAGTCTTCTTTCTGTGCATCTCTTAGTCACAAGGGTTTCTTCCGCATATATCACAGGAGAATCATCATTCTTCCTTGTATGAAATGATACGCACAATCTGTCTTGGCGGACATAGAACTTTATCTAAAGTGTATACTTCTTACTCCTCTAGTTCTCCTTTTAAAATCCGTTTGTACTAGTTGTAATATGTACCTTTTTCCTAGCCAGTAGGCAGTAAATCCCTTACACCATTCCCTTGGTCTCAATTAACATAAGGGGTTCATTCCTGTTCGCCTAATCTTTCTTCTTAAGTTCTTAATTAAAGTGACTGACGCGACTCACTCTGTGTTATTTATTAGGTAACTAGTACGTGTACCAATTTAACTTCATATTTGTCGCTGTTGATCTCTTGAAGGATCCTCCAGATGTCTATAAAATTCTTTCATAAGTCTTTGGTTATCCTCCTTATCTGTCAACCAGTTACTACTAGTTGACCCGCACGTTTTATGTCTCCGATATTACCGACCAGTCTGTAGTTGACCTTCTATAAGATTCCGGACTTACTGTTCTTCGATCTCTTTGAAGTTTGATACACTTGGTGAAATCTATCTCTTCCAATTTCTTGGTTAACACTCCTCCAACTCCTTCCAAGTCTGCACTTCTCTTGTTCTCTTATGGAATCACTATACTCTTCTGAGTCTAGTCCTAACATTCATCTGTCTTCAAAGGGTTTATTAAGTCTTCCACGATAACTTGTAAGCGTGTCTTCAATTTTTTATTTTTTTTACTTTATTTATCGTCCATTGTGGTTCTCTGATATGACTATTGATGTTGGTAACTTAGATCTTTATGTGAATGAGAAGTTATGGTGGACTTTTTAGTCCACCAAAATCACCTTCCCACATTCTTCCCTTTATCGAGTGTTTTGTCGTAACGCCACATTTATAGAATTCCGTTGTCTTTATTTCAGGCTTCTACTGTATTTGATACTTACGTCATGATTTCTTGGAACTCTTGCATCTCTGAGTAATTTAACTGTCCCTATGATGATGCAATTTATTTCACGTCTTTAAACTCATTTGTCAATGTTTGTCTTTGTACTCTCAAGACTATGCTTGCATATGGCGGCGTCCGCCTTGATTGTAACGTCCTTTACTCCTTCATTCTTGGTTGTACCCCGTTCTATATGATTCTTGTTTTTCCATTATTATCTCCATTATACGCTCTTGTCGTCTCTTGCATTGTTCTTCTAATTCATCTCTCCGCTTCATCTGACAACGTCCCTTGCATGACTTCTAATTCCTTCTATCTAGACTGACTCAGAAACTTCTTTCTCATCCAGTTGTACTGGTGGTAAAAGTTATCTGAACATCTTTACTGCTTTGCCCACCCGTTCTTCGGATGATTTATAAGGTCACCAGGACGTCCACCAGAGTATCATACCCCATCCTGGTCTGAATCCCTTATCTCGTGTGGAAACTCTTCAAATTTGTTACCGATTAATCATGAGGCGCTAATCGCTTCATGATATCACAACTAAAGAATACAAGATATCCTTTAGGATACTAACATGCCACACATACACATACATATAACCTTACACTAAAACATATCCATATAAGTCTATATACTAACTCACCTATCGTTCCAACTTGCAGAGATCCACGGAGACGATGGTGGTCCAACGTACTACTAACCCAACAACCCGACTATGCACGTGTGTAAAAACAGAAATCCGTTTAGAAAATCTTAGACTCCTTTCGGGTTCTAGTTATTTTATACATTCGGTCTTTTTAGAAGATTTCAAGTGCCATTGTTGTCAACCTGGCTCTGATACCATGTTGTAACACCCCAAATTCTCGGAACTCGGGGAGCTACTGGTTAGGACCTCACAATGGGTCCCGACCTTGGTTTAACAACAACTTTACTAGGATCTTACAACAAGGCACAAATGTAATTAAAACAATTTCTAAAACATAATATTTTTAATGGTATGAACGTACACATGTGACAGCCTTACAAACATATATAAAGATACATAACATGCATGACGTATGGAAGACTCCCCCGTCCCCATCTAATGAGTACGTGGACCCGGCTGACCATCCGTTCCGGATCTCTCTGCAACTGTCTATCTCTACAGATCTACAACACGGATAAACCGTTAGCTAACAATCCAAATATAAGCAGAATAACAATAGCACAAACACACACAGAACAATTTTAAACAAACATCATGCTGGCACTCAACCGTTTATTATCTATTATTTAGGTGATTCATCTTATTCAATTTTACAGTTGTGGCACGAGAGCTATTAACAGTTCTCGCCTCCGTTCCTTATCCAACTGGGTGTAGGTCTAGCTGACCTCCGCCGGTAGCATCACTACAAACCAAGTATGGACTAGTCCCTAAAGAAACCCCCAGCGCCCGCAAGCTAACTGAGCAGAATGCCACCGCCCGTTACTCTTAGGCCAAGTATAGGTCGGTAAATATCTATCACAACCTATAACTCTAAACATCTCAATCACACACCACTATCATCATTCATGCTCGTATTTAGAAGTCAGCTAAGTAAGCCCAAAGGACTTACCTGAGTCATGTCGCAACTCTCTTAATCTCAACTCGGTATGTAACCGTAGGAACTCAATTGCCTGTTATACACGACAAGGGAATCAATGATGTATCCCACTTTCTTAGAAGTCTCCAACTTCTAAGATATAAAAAAAAATTGATCAACAAGAGATTACCAAAATACCCTTTTACAGGTAAATGACCATTTTACCCCTGGTCCCGAAATTTCCAAAAATCTCGTAATATGTACTTAAATCCTTACTTGGGACTAACTATCATATTCTAACTCTTAGGGTTGAGTTTAGGTAAAGACTAGGAAATTACATACTTTCCTAACCTTCCAAAAGTCATTAGGCTTCAACTTCGGCTCCAAATATGAAGCCCGAATAAAAATATAATAAGTCTAAAATAATTCTCTAGGTCATCTATAATATGCATGTTACCCATAGGATGAAAGAACTCCCCAAACATTCCAGCAACAAACTCTACAAAATTCTCCAAAGTTGGTTCCCAACTCACATTCTATACTTAGCCAGTTTCTGGACATGTTTCCTAACTACACAACCATTCAACTTTGAGCCTCTATTACTCTAAATCCCACCGTTGGATTTATCCCAACTTTTGACATATTAATCTATGCATGGCACTAAACAACCTATTAAAAATTGAACGGTGGATCATGCTTCTAAGGGGTCAACAAAGAGGCTTGAACATGACTGCTTAACACATTTTTCTGTAACCTGAACATATATAGAAAGAGATCATAACTTCGAAACTCACCAGCCTCACTCAAAGATTCATTTTAGTACCCATGAGATCACAGGTTCGACCCTTGTTATGAACGAACAGAAGCATGGATTAGTCTTCATTTCCCCTCCCTAGTATCAACCTAGGAGATGAGTTGCTTATGGCTTGTCAGCAATGAACCCAGAGGCTGCCTTGGCTCAACGTCCGTAGCTCCTGGGTAGTGGTGTGTGGAGCATTGGTTGGCACCTCCTATCGTCACATTCAGAATGTAAAGGTAAGACATGAAGAACTAGGGAAGAAGAGAGTACATACAGATGCTTACTGTGGTGTAGAAGTGTGGTTCTCCTGTTATTGTCGATAGAGGGAGGTGTTTGAGTGTAGAAGCAGTCCTTGGCTGCAAGAGAGCGGAGATGTCTCTTCGGTTCACAAAGGTCTATGTGTTGCACATCGTGGTTATAAATCCGATAGGTAAAGCATGGGGAAGAAGATAGGGAGGAGCGGAGATGTCTCTGCGTGTGTGGACAGACCTGAGTGCGACCACTAGTACGGTTGAAGAGATGGGCTGCTAGTGTGTACTAGGGTTGATGGCTCCTCCAGGCGTCGCTATTAGGATGGGCACAGGGTAGAACTCGGTACACCAGGAAGAAGGTGAAGGCGAAAATGGTTGGGGACGCCAGGGTTGGCAAGGTGGAGGCTAGACAAGAGAGCGCAGGCTGATTTTGAGAGCAAAGAAGGTGGCTATGCACTGCTGTTCGTTGAGGATCCAGACATTGTTCCCGTCACCAGTGTGCGAGGCTGAGAGGGGGTATACTCGGTGGCAGGCAGGCGTGGTAATGGCTGAACGTGGACATAGGTGTAGGCAAGGAGAGTTGCAGATTTAGCGCTTGAAGGGAAGGTAACCGCTGGCGTGGTAATGACTGAAGGCGTGCGGAAGTTACAAGTGTGAGCTGTTTGTAGGGGAGGGAGATAGAGCGTAAAATCAGGCTGTTGTTGGGCGTGTATCAGCTGACTGCTTGGGCCGGCTATCTTTCTGTGTAGGGCTGCTCCATAGTTGACGCTGGGCTGAGGAAGCAAGGCTGTATGGAGTTCAATAGATCTTCTTGATGGGCTTGTATAGCAGGCTGGCGCTTCACTGTTGGGCTGGTCTAATCCGCCAGCAAGGGACAAGCCAAGGCTAGACAAGGTAAGTACAAAAGTGGGCTGAAACAAGAGGGCAAGGTGGGCTGAGTTTTGTCAAGCCTTTGTCAATCCTCCTAGGCTTCGGTTTTTGTGCACCTCTGTCCATAACTCCAAAAGTAAAGTCGAAAAATGATGTAAAAAGAGAAGAGCAAAGCTCTAAGTTGAAAGTGTTGCAAAACCGCAAGAGAAAAAGAAAAGAGTTAGTTGTCCACTTTCCCGGATTTATGCACCACATTCCTTATAGTTTCCCCTTCCTTTCCGCATTCTAGACCTTATTTGAAAGTCCTTAAGATCAAGAGAGTGTTATATGACTTGGTGATCTAAATTGAAGTTTCTTATGATTGATTTTGATAATGTTTGAAGGTTATGATGCTTACATTGAAGTTTGATCAATTCATGATGTTTCTTCCCTCTTTATTCTTTGGTTATGTATATGAGCGTCTCATGGATGAATAAAGCAAGGTTTGAGAATGATCTATTGACTAGAAGCACATTTACCTAAAAGATGTTTTGTTTTTGAGATTGCATGCATATTTCATCCTAACTTAAGTTCTAAAGCTTTTGAAAGACCTTGCTTGGGGACAAGCAAGTGGCAAGTATGGGGTATTTTGTTAGCATGAAATATTGCGATATTCTAGTCACTTTTTCTAGTTGTTTTTCATCTATTATAGTGTTCATTGATGAGGCATTGAAGCAATTGTTAGCTAATTTGTCTACATTGTCGATATAGAGGTATACATAAGCTTTGTGTTGATTATAGGTGAATAAGAGCTAAAACCGAACCAATTGAGAGAGAAAGGAGAAGATTTGAGCACATCCAAGGATTAAGGACACATCAAAGAAGCCAAGGGAGATGCTGGGATGAGGAATGGCACGAAACAAAGGAAACCACAAGCAATTTACACTCCCACGCTCTAAAATACGGTCGTAGAGAAGTCCACGCCCAAAACCACGGCCGTGGATCTTGGCAACATGAACGTGGAGTATTCCAGAGAGTTACACGGTATAAAGTACGGTCGTGGAAATCATGAAGAACCGTAATCCACTTCCACGCTCTAAACCACGGCCGTGGAACTCCATGAAACCGTGATTTAGGCGATCTTTTGACGAATAAAATATTGACATATCATTTACGTATATGGGCCGGACGGTTATTTTATCCTTCCTTATAAAAGGGCTGGAGGAGGGAGAATTCGGCACCTTCGCTTACGCTCGCTTACACGTGCCTAGGGTTTCATTGGACGTGCGGAGAATTTGCATTTTGCAAACGGAGATTTACGAAGGCTTGAAGATTTGGAAGTTGTTTGTGGCAGAAGTTGCGTCTTTGGTTCCTAGGTTTGATTTGAAGACGGATTGACATCCCGTTCTTCGTTCTTATCAAGGATTGTTATTGGTTTGTGTTTATTCCAAATCTGATATACATTATTACTCTTGTTTGTGGATTTGAGATTGATTTGAGATTTATTGAAGATTTTCGAAGGTTTTCATCTTTCATTCTTCTTAATCTTGAATTTGATATTATAATGACTGTTTTTGGCTAAAACCCTTTAGCATTTCTAAGGTGAAGGGTTGATAGTTGTGGCTTAGATAATGATAAATTGATTGTAAACATATTGGACCCTGAGAGTTAGAGAGAATCGCCGACGAACCAAAATCACGGTCTGTAGTTGAGGTTCCACGGCCGTGGAACTCAAGATCTGCCCGTAATTTACACCAGTTTACGAACTTTGCTTTTACTTTGATCCAAGTTTAAAGATTAGCTTTAACCTAGTCTTGGCTTGTCTTTTCTAGGTAGTAGTGAAGCCTCAACAACCTCTACTTCGATTTCGAGTGTCACAACCTTAATCGGTTTAATTAGTTTTGATCCTTGGGTTATAAGTTTGGGTATTTGAGATTAATTCTTGCCTTTAGATCCTTTCTATACTGAAGTCTCAACAACCTTTATAGAGAGTGTCTTTTGATAAGTTATATAAAGCCTTGGAACTTCACCGTACATTGTTTTACCTTAGCATACCTTTGCAACTCTTAACTCTGTCCTTAGTTCTTTAGTATATCTTGAATCGATTGCCACAATTAGATACCTAGATCTTTAGGGTTGCTGTTTTCCCAATATTTGCAAAGCTTATTACATTCACTTTCTTGACAATTTACAAACTGAATTTGTTCCCCCCAAATCCTTGTGTTCGATACTCTGTAATTCTTGCTTTACTACGCCGATCCGTACACTGCGAGTTCGCTTGCTTGATTCTAGTTTTATAAATTTAAAGCTTATTTGCACGCACGCTAAGTGGCGAACACCCTGCCCACACATTTTAGCAATTCTCCATTAGTGTTAAGATGGAATAGAACCAACTAAACAAGGTACAAATTAGTTCGAATATAGCAGAAGAGACATGAGGCAGTTGGTAGTGCAACTGACGTTAGATACAATGTCAAGCTCAGGCTTGTACTCGTGCTCATCAACACCAACGAAAGACATGGATTAGTGGTAAAATCCAATGTTAAATTGACAAGGGCTCCTTGAGCAGTCTTGAATGTATGATTTTGTTAACTTTCTCCTACAAAGATGATGACCTTCTTAGCACAACCCTATATACAATAAAAATGTCATAACAAAATGCATTTAAAAAATATATCAGGTGAAAAGAAAGAACAAAACATCATAATTTAGTGGCATCAAAATGAGAAGCAAGTCAAGTTAATAACATAAATGAATGAGATTACTTTAAGAGTTGCATAATCGTAAGCTGCACTACCGTGGGTCCTTTTTCTAAATACATAAATCATAGATTGGTACCAAAAAAACACCACCAAGTCATCCGTTTAACTAATCATGGAAAAACAACAGCCCATATGAAAAGACAATGACGACTAAATTGTTAACAAAAACGCAGGCTGCGTTTTTTATCCATTTGATTATTTACCATAGACAATATTCCAAGATGATGTTGTATTAGGATAAGAGGGGTCCTCTATCCACTCAATAAGACTTTCTTTGCCTGCAAATTAGGAGAATTTGAGCATCAATACAATTTAACTCATGCAGATTCCAAGTTTCAATTGCACTTTGACTACTAAAATTTGTCTAAACTTTAATGAAAAGAATGGACATTTGTGGGTATCATGTTTTTACCTGACGTGCTGCCATTATTTGGTATCTCTGAAACCGATGGTCTTCGTGTTCCTGAATACAGACCCACATGTTGTGTTCCAGCTCCTCCAAATAGGGAAGTTGTCGTAGTTGGTGTTGATGAAGATACTCATGTCGGTGTATCATATGGGTAGATCAATTAGCCTTTAATTGATGGGTTTGGGTCAAACAACAAAATGAACGATTAAACTTAATCTAGATACAATAATAAATAAGAAAATTAATTAGTAAGAAAAACATGAAAAAAATAGTTAAATGCAATTTTGTTGATCATCATTAGCAAGTTGCAACATAGATTAAACTCTTCAGTTCAGGAAAATACATGAGAAGATGCACTCAATAATTGGTGCTGGCTAAGAAGGACCTCTACATGCGAAGTAAAAGTTTCCTCCACTCAACATCTAAAATGGAAAGTTAGCACGAAACATAAAAAAAAAGGAATTTGAAAAAGGTGCTGTAGAAAAAAATAACAAACATTCATCTAGAAGTTTTACGAATATGGGAGCATTAGCAAGATTTTAGGAGGAGATAAGACCATGAACATATGAACATCACTATACAAAGCTTATAACAATGTTCATAGAAGGCTTATATATAGTATATGATATAACAGTTTTGATAACAAATGGTCCTCAAATTGCTCATTTCTTCTACTATTTGGTATGAATCTGAATATGATCAACGAAGAGAGTTTGAAACACTTGGATTTTTTTCGAGGGATTTAGCCTCCGGCGGTAAAGACTGACCTGCAATGAGCACAACAAGATTCAAAACAACACCCTGAAGGTTTTACAAAATGACCACAAGTTAGCCTAGAGAAATAAGAGACAGGTGGTGTGGGAATAAGTATTGTTGGTGAATCTTACAAAATGTTGAGCTCGGTAAGCATACCAAGCTTTGGAGAAATCGTATCAGTGAGGCTTCAGTTGTAAGAAAGGTCCCTAAGAGAAGTATTCACAACCATAAATTTAATGGGAAGCAAATACCATATTAATTCCAAAACAAGAAAAATCAAAATATAGAAATAAACTCAGAGATTTGAGCTTTGTGAGGCCTCTAATATCACCTCCCAAATTACCTTGAAGCCCCATAGTTGACAATATTCTGGCAAGTAATATATATAACTAAAAAGAAAGAAAACAAAAAAAAAAAGAATTGAAGAAGAGGTGGTGCTTACAAAGAGGTGACTCTGTAACCATTACAGGGACTCATTCCTAAGGATAGACTGTCACCTTAACCCCGCTTCATTTTCTCACGATGTTAAGAAATTTACATCTGCATGGGACAATACCAAGTAAACAAAACAAAAAATTAACAAACCTTTGCAGCAGAACAGGGGTACAGAATGCCTGGCTAACCATTTCATTGACATATTTAAGATAAAAATTAGAAAAAAACAGAAGAGAAGAATTGATACAAGAAGCAAATTTTCGTAAAGAATACATCTAATTCATTAGAGAGATGAAGATCAAACCATCACGGTAAACATCCGAAATGAAAATTGATAGGGTAAATAATCATGCTAACACTGCAAGAAGTGGGATGGTCCTTCTGAAGGTCTTTCAATTCCTTCAGGATCTGCTTCGACATCATGGGAAAAACCGTAGAACTCCACGAAACCCTAAATACAAAAAGTCACAAACTAAGAACATGATTTGTTGTTCGCTCCAAACGGTGTGTGCAAGCTTTAATATTTATAACCCAAGAAGTATGCTTGAACAAATATGCGAACCCGCAGTGTATGGGTCAATTGTAATAAAAAGCAAGAATTCCAGGGGTCGATCACAGGGACTTAGGTGAAACAAAGCACAGAATCAGGTTGTCAAATATTACAATTAACTAAAAGCAATTAAAACAATCAAAGATGATATAAATTCAGATAAGGGGAATGCGGATTCTAGGGATTAAAACATCTAGTTGTGGTTCCGACTCAAGATCTCAAAGGATAACGCTGACAAAGCTGAGGTTTGCAAAGGGAAGGTGTTTCTAAGGTGGGAATAGATCACCGGGTAAGTCTCACTACTCACTATCCCAAATCAAAGCTCCTATTACCGGGTAAGTCTTAAGGTACTAAGGAAAGGAACTATAATCTCAAACCAAGACACCACCCAAGGGAATAGAATCAACCTTTACCGGGTAAGTCTCAGGCTAACTCACAAAGATGGGATGAAGGCACACTCAAACCTCAATAAAGGATAGACCTTTATTACCTACACTCGTGATCTTGGGTAAACAAACAAAGGAATCACCGGGTAAGTCTCATCCTAGGCTTGCGTTCAACCAGAAAAGGTGTAATAAGGATAGGATTTGGCAAACTTAAACTCTTAACTCAGATAGGGTTCAGGAAAGGTTCACCTCGTTCAGTTATATTACATCTCGGCCGAGATGTTCAATGACTGACCGAGGTGTTCTACGGTTAAGGTAAAGACTCGAGCTTTCAAGGTCCTGCTGGGATTAAGATCATTCTATCATCGTCTTTCCCACAACTTTTAGCCAATCACCCTAGAATCGCATAAGAAACTTAGCCAACAATCATCATGATAACAATAATCAAATTAATAGGAAAGAAATCAATATTCGACCAAGAAAACCTTAAGAAAAAGGTCTCAATAACTTAATCAAACAATCAACAAACAAGCGTTCCTCAATCACAACTCAGCAAAGACAACAAACCAAAAGAAATCTAAGAAAATCTTACAAACTCCTTCAACAACCAACTCCAACTATGATTTCTTCCTTCCTTGAACTTCAACCTTCAACTCTTCCTTCAAACTTGCCTTCAAAAACTCCAGAAATCCTTCAGAAAATCCCTGATCCGAAGATGGGTGAATTGTAGAAAATTCAACCCTTTATATAGGAGAATTATCTTCCAATGATAAAATATCTTAAGAAGATAATTTCCTATAAAATATATCTCTCTCGCAAAATAAATCAGCCAGAAATAATATCTTCCTTCCAGAAATCCAGCCAAAAATATAAGATATCTTCTTTCCAAAAATAAAAGATCTCAACCAAAATTAAAGATCTCGCCGGCGGCAGGGTGCTCGCCTCGGTCGGGGCGCTTCTCAAGATCACCTCGGTCGAGGTGACACTGTAGCTGACCGAGTGAATCTCAACTGAATGTGAAATCTCTCGAATTTGGTCCAAAGTAAATCTTCTTAATCATGTCCATGCTTCCTGAGGACTTCCTCAAGCTCCAGAATGTAGCTCCAATGACTCCTTAGCTTCCTTAGCTTCATTTCGATGCAAAACGTCCCATTCTACCTACAATTACAACGAAACTAGGTGTAGACCTCGATTCCCACAGAGGTAGATAAAACAACAATATAATCAAAGAATATACATCCATACATGCAGATTATTGAAGATAAAACGTCTAAACTAGCCCCTAAATATAGACTATAATATATGCTATAAAAACAACTCATACTTGTTTCTTGCTTGTTCCCAAGCAAGTTCCAAATCTTAGATACAAGATAGAATGGATTATGTCAGAAAAGATCAATGAAAAGCATTTCAAAACATTTTGGTGGTGTGCTCCACTCATAGATCACTCTACGAGAATGCTTCATGGCAAATAAAATCAAGACATGATCAAAACATTATTTGAGTATAAGAAAGTTGTTCATCTTTGCATAAAATCATAGAATGCATAATAAATCATATTTATCGAAATCAATCATGTATAATCCAGTTTAAACCACCAAGTCAATCATCAAGCTCGAGGTCTCAAGGGCTTCCAAAAGAGGTCAAGAAACGTATAAGGGTGCGATGTATATAGGGTAATGTGGTGCTAAAATCCGGTAAAAGGATCTTACTTCACTTTTCTTTGAATCAAAACATCTTCCACCAATAAGCTTTGCTTATTTTACTTTACTTTTTGGGATGCATGGACAGAGGTGCACAATAACCAAAGCCTAGGAGATCAACAATCATCAATTTCTCAAGATGCCTCAAACCCTTGATGCACATACCGTGACCCGGTAGGAATATCGCTCAATCCGACTTTGGCAAAACACAAATACCCGGCTATGTGAATGGTGCCGAGTTACTCATCATCATGATTGACTTCTCCAAACCTATTTGTTTCTTTCTAATACTTTCAGCCAATATCTCAACTTCACTTTCACTTGTTTTCCTTTGCTTGCTTCCAAATTCCCGGATAGGTAAAGGGAGGCAAATATGTATATGAGGGGATAAAGCATGATCAAGAAGAAGAAGAGAAGAGGATGAATTGCCTTAATCATCCCAGGAATAATGTGATAGAACTCATCATGTGGTGTCAACCTTCAAATCCAACATAATATTGATAAAAACAAAGTATTAAACATGCTAAAACTTCAAACAAAGCATTTTGCAACTTAAACATATCATAAAACCTTTCAAGCATATAAAGATTCAAAACCAATCTGCAAACAGAATCATCACTGAGGTCATATCCAGAGAAGAAGCACAAAAACGTTTCGAAAAACTCTCAGTTAAGAACCTACCTCGGTCGAGGTGTTCTGACGTCATCCGAGGTGTCTACCTCGTCCAGTCAATAACATCCCGGTCGAGGTCAAAAGAAAAATTTCAAACCAGTTTTCGACGTTTTTTTCAAACAAAAACTTGTATGTATGCATGTAATGGCAAATAAACACATAGAGCCAAGTAAAGCAGAATAAGATCATAAATATCCGATGAAGTCATACAAACATACACACATAGTCAAATAATACATCCAAATACCCCCATAATTGGGACACATTGTCTCAATGGGTCAAAATAGAAGTCTAGAATCAGGAAACTCACCGGACCTAGCTGAACTGCATAATAAATAAATAAAGAAGATCCATGCAGCTCTAATCCTCGTTAGGTGGTGGTGGACGTGGAAGATAGGGGTGCTGGGATGGATCAAAGGGAATACTCATGATATGCTGGTGTTGGATCTCCATCATATGTCTAGTATAGTGCTGACTCTCCAACATCTGTTGCGTCCAACTCTCAATCCCTCGACGTTGGTCCTCGAAATGCTCATGGATGTCAACTGTCAGGGCGGCGTAAGCATCGACCATCTGATCAGTGAGGTCATCAATCCTCTGGTGTGCCTCCTTATCTCTGAACCTACGACGAGACCTGCGCTGAGGTGGTGGTGGTGGTGATGTTTCCTCCTCCTCTGTCGCCTCGTCATCAAGGTCGACAACTAGAATACTAGGGCCGCCGGTATCAGTACCGGTCTCCATGGTAGCTCCTCCATCAAACTCCTCCTCATCATCATCAGCATCGTCTCTGGCGCCCTTCATGTAAGGAAGCCAAGCAGAAGACCAATACTGTCGGTCAAAGACGGAGAACTGAGATGACCATAAGATGCCCTGTGGAGCTGTCGTCTCCCATGGCATAGTGACATATGGCGTGCTGAGACCACGAGGGACAAGAATACGCCTCATGATCATCTCTTGTAATCCCAGCGGCTTCGCAGCCGCAACCAACGTACAAGGAGACAAGTCTAGACCCATAGCAGTAGCAATATGGGTCACTAAGCCTCCACAACAAATATCTCCCTTGGAATTGCCCTTGATCCCATCCAAGTCCTCGGCTAGCATCCCTCCAAAGTCAGGAACTCCACCTGTAACCATGCAAAATAAACTCAAAAGATCCCCCTGACGGACCTTCTAGGGTGTCTCAGTACGCGCCAGAAGAGTCTCGCTGAATATCCGGTGAGCTAGGCGGAAGGCGAGGTGAAAAATGATGCGCTCTCTAGAATCTCCCGGTCTCCATCTATCACTGTGCTTAACAGCATGGGCTATCTCGCCCCAGAAGTCTCAAGCTATGGCTCGGGAAGGAAAGTCAGTCACTGTGGGGTAGGAAAACCAAAGATCTCTCTAATCTGATCCATGGGTACAATTTAGTTCTGCAACCGTTACTTGATGTTGTTGCATTCCGGGACGTGAGTAACAAAACTCACAAACTCCATGGTCGGCTGTAAGTAAGTCGGCGCTCGAATCTCCATAAACTCCTCCAGCCCCACCATCGATATCATATTCCTCAAGTCATCCGCCACGTGGAGGCACACGAAGGCAGCAACATCCAAAAACCGCGGGGCAATAATGGGACGCCCGCAAATACGGTCATAATCATCCTGGTGACGCTCGTGGATCACCGGGATCGAATACTGTGAAGAAGAAGGGGAAGAACTACTGGGTCTATCCCTCAAAACAAGCTGACGATCAGATCTGCTACTCATGACTTTTGACAGATGAACACCTCGGTTGCTCCGACAATCACCTCGGCCGAGATACAACCGACTAGACCGAGGCGAAGTGGTGTTCGATCGAACTCTCAGATTTTCAAGTTATTTTCCCCCAAATCACTACCAAATGCTTCCTATGGGGTACTTATATCCTTTTCAGCAATAATGAGTGGCAACCAGAGCCAGATCTGTCCTAATTCAGTGAAAGAAAGAAGAGTTAGGATTTTCGAACGAAATACTTTGATTCTGCAGATTTGGAGCGTTTTTTCTCGTTGTTTGATGCTTGAAAACCGATCCTCTTGCCTCCTCCGGTGTAATCAAACCAAAAATCGTGGAAAACGAGCAAGAAACGAGGAAACGAGGCTAGGGCACCGCCGCGGTCGAGGCTCGATTTAGGAGGGAAAAGTGAGGAGAGAGAAAAACCATCTCGCCTTTTATACCCCTCGCTGAATTTGATTTCACCTCGGTCGAGGTGGTCCCGACCGGACCGAGGTGTCTGACTGGATGTCAGACCTAGTCGCCTCGGTTGCCCCAAGAACATCTCGGTCGAGGTGCTGTGATAGCAACCGAGATGTGTCTCAGTCAAACTTCGTCTTCTCAATTTTTCGAACTTCTGTCCTTCCAGTGTAGCTCCTAAGCTGTAATCCTTCCTTAGAAAGTACTTGGTTTCTGTCTAGAGGACGCCAAAGCAAAACAACGCAAACTATCTAAAACTAAGCTAGAAAAAAGAAAAGAAAGCAATACCTTGGGTTGCCTCCCAAGAAGCGCTTGATTTAAGGTCGCTAGTTGGACCGTACATCGTCCCTAAATAAGGTGTAGTGGTGCAATCTCCTCAACCTGGAGTTCCGGTCGGTACTTCTTCAGCCTATGACCATTGACCTTAAAGCTTCCGCTTGTTTCTCCCCAAATCTCAACTGCACCATAGGGGAAAACATTTTTCACAACGTAAGCTCTTGTCCATCTAGATTTCAACTTACCTGGAAAGAGGCGGAGACGGGAGTTGAAGAGTAGAACTAGATCTCCTTCTTTGAATTCCTTAGGAATGATATGCTTGTCATGTCATCTCTTCGTTCTTTCCTTGTAGATCTTGGCATTCTCATAAGCGTTTAAGCGCAACTCTTCCAACTCATTGATGTCCAATAGTCTCTTCTCTCCTGCTTCCTTGATGTCGAAATTAAACCACTTGATTGCCCAATATGCCTTGTGCTCTAACTCAACGGGTAGATGACAAGACTTCTCATATACCAAATTGTAAGGGATGGTACCAATGGGAGTCTTGAATGCGGTCCTATAAGCCCAAAGAGCATCGTCCAACTTTATGGACCAATCCTTCCTCGTCCTAGAGACGGACTTCTCTAGAATTGCTTTGATTTCTCTATTTGAGATCTCGACCTGTCCACTAGTTTGAGGGTGATAAGGGGTTGCTACCTTGTGGGTTACCCCATACTTCGATAGAAGTGCCTTAAACTTCCGGTTGATGAAATGTGTCCCTCCATCGCTGATGATGATGCGTGGTGTCCCAAAACGTGGAAAGATAGTCCGATTGAAGAACTTCACAACCACCATGACGTCATTAGTGGGGGAGACGATGACTTCCACCAATCTAGAAACGTAATCAACAGCTAGGAGAATATAGAGGTTCCCTGCGGATGATGGGAAAGGTCCCATGAAATCGACTCCCCATACATCAAAAATTAACCTCCTGAATATTGTTGAGTGGCATCTCGTTCCTTCTAGATAAATTCCCTGTTCTTTGGCATGCATCATAAGAAACAACAAAAGGTTGCACATCCTTAAACAATGTAGGCCAAAAGAAACCAGAACTTAATACCTTAGCGCATGTCTTGTGAGCACTAGCATGTCCTCCATAAGGAAGCGAGTGGCAATGCCATATAACACTAGCAATTTCATCCTCCGGAATGCATCGTCGAAGCATCCCATCCGGACCTCTCTTAAACAGTAGAGCTTCATTCCAGTAGTAGTGGCGTACATCCTTGAAGAATTTCTTCCTTTGAGCGTACATCAATCCGGGCGGTATTTCCTGGCAAACAAGGTAATTAACAATATCAGCATACCAAGGCTCTTTACCATCAGAAGCTTGGTGGAGCCAGTGCTCCACCAATTGTAAATGATTCTCAAAAAAAGGATTAGGAAGTTTGTTGTCCTCAGTTGAAAACATCTCGCTTGTTATCTCGGTCAGTGTCCGAGGTGGGTGACCGAGATGTTCTTCAGATAAGAACACCTCGCTTGGTCCAAATAGTGTCTCGGTCGAGGTACTGGAACTGAGACCGAAACCTAAATTGCTCTTCTTCCCTTGAATTAGTCTCTCAATCTTAGCTCCTAGATCTACTTCTAATGCCTTTAAGCTCCTTATATTTGCATCACAAGAAACATCTTTACCTTCCTGCATTAAACTACAACTAAGAACTCTTTCAAGAGGGTCATTAATAAGGATAGAGCTTACCAATTCCCTTGATTCTTCATCATCATAGATGTCAAAGATATCCTCCTCCAGCGGCTCTCCTTTCATTGCAGCAAGCAATGCAAACTCCACTTGATCTCCACCAATGTTGAATTTCAACTTGGCGTTCTTACAATCAACGTTGCAACCCAAAGTTGCTAGAAATGGTCTCCCGAGAATGATAGGAACGGGATAATCTGCGGGTATGTCAAGTACAACAAAATCTATAGGTAAATAGAAATTACCTAACTTGACGGGAACGTCTTCCAAGATGCCTACGAGATGGGTAATGGAGCGATCCGCCATGTATAGCCTTATCTTCACCGGCTTGGGCTCTCCAACTCCGATTTTCTGACATAGCTCCAGCGGGATGATACTCACGATGGCTCCTAGATTACACAATGCCTCATAAGTTACATCTCCAACTTGAATGGGAATGCAAAATGAACCGGGATCTCTCAATTTGGGTGGCATCTTCTCCTTCATGATTTGAATGAGATCCGAGGACTTAGATGTCATCCTTACTTCTCCAAAATCTTCCAGCTTCCTCTTTCTTGAAAGATTCTCTTTCAGAAACTTCCCATAGGCGGGCATCCCTAGAATGGCATCAAGGAAGGGGATGTTAATGTGTAGTTTATTCATTAGGTCTAGAAACTTACAAAAATGCTTGTCTAGATGTGCTTTGGCCCTTGACTAAGGGAATGGAAGTGGTGGTTTATAAGCAGCAGGTGGAACATAAACTTCAGATTTATCCTTCACTTTCTGGGGCTCCACCTCGGTTGGCACCTCGACCGAAGTGTTCCTCGTCTGATCCTGGACTGAGGTGTTCTTCGTCTGGATTGGCACCGACCGAGGTACTGGATCTGTAGTTTTCAGTCCACTTCATGTCGTTATTGCCATAATTTGTCCCTTAGGGTTTCTCTCTGTCCTTGCTGGGAGCTTCCCTGGATCTCTTGGCGCTTCGTTCGCCTTGTTGAAGAATTGTTGCTCTAAGGCTTTTTGTGCCTTCGAAAATGAATTCATTGATGTCTCCATAGCGTTGAGCTTGATCACAATTGCTTCCAGTACTGCATCTTTCTTCTCTGGCTGGGACGAACTCAATCCAGGCTCCTGGCTTCTCAATAGAGTAGAAGAAGAAGGGGAGAGTTAAGAGCATTATGAGCATGAGAATAAGGGTTACCGGGATTTTGTTGATTAGATCTCCAATTGTTGTTGTTGGAGTTTCTATTGTTGTTGTAATTGTTGTTCCGTGGCCCTTGGTAGTTGTTACTTCCTTGATATCCTCCATCTTCTTCCTTCTTTGTTTGAGCTACTAAAAGCTCCTTCAATGCCTTTACCTCATTGCTAAGCGAGATGAGTTGAACTCCATTTGATGATGTTTCCTGGAAGCTAACTCTCCTTGCTCCATTCTCGGTTCCTTGATGGGAGTACTTCTCCATATGCAAAGCTTTCTTTTCAATGAACTCCCAAGCTTCGTCTATCGGCATATCCATGAATGTGCCGGTTGAAAGTAGTTGGAGATTGAATTGAGTAGCTCCATCCAATCCCTTGAAGTAAATCTCGAGCAACTCGATCTTTGGAATCTCATGATGTGGGCAATCCAATAGAACATCCTTGAATCTCTCCCATGACTTGGACAGACTCTCCTTGTCCTTCTTGATAAAAGCATTGATCTTTCACCTCATTTCAGCGGTCTTAGAGGGAGGAAAGAACTTAGTTAAAAACTTATCCGTCATCTCTTCCCAAGTGTTGATCTTTTCGGGCGGAAGAGATTGACACCAAGCAAGCGCCTTGTCTTTCAAAGAGAAATAGAAAGGCCTTAAATTGTAGTTGTTGTTTTCCAATCTTGAAGTTCTCAAGGTCTCCATCAGAATCTCATAGTTTTACAAATGCTGATGCGGAGACTCACTTTCTAAACCTCCAAATTGACATTGTTGGATCATGGATAGAACTTGCGTTCGAAGTTCATAATCAAGCTCAGCTGGATCACTTAGGTTGACTCCTGAACGCCTCACTTGCTGATTAGGGTCCATCCTCTGTCCTAGGGTTTGTGGAACTCCTGCAAAAAGAACATCTCGGATAAGCATCCGATGTGGTAGGTGCACATCGGCCGGGGTAATTGGGACTGGGTCTTGCCTCGGTCGAGGATCTGGGATCGGTCGAGGCAGAAACTGGGCCCTTAGAGCGGACATATCTGCTTCAATTCATTTAGTTCTTGCGCGAGTCTCTTCTCTCTCTCTCGCTGCAGTTCTTCTCTATTGAGGTGTAGTTGTTCCAATGCCTCCTTCAATTCGGCCTTAAGATCGCGATCATCTTGATTGGCCATCTTAGCTTCTCTTAATCTTCGCGTGTATGTCTTTTCTGGTTCGGGATCGTAAGGAACGATTTCCATTCCAGCACGGGTTTTTCGCATAAACCTAAGAAAAGAACCTGCAAAAACACTCAAGTAGAGTGGTTAATAGCAACAAGGGCAATAGCCCCGAAAGACAACCGAAACCGGCTTGGTCTAGACCAAGTCTCAGGCAATGGCGCCAAAAACTTGTTCGCTCCAAACGGTGTGTGCAAGCTTTAATATTTATTACCCAAGAAGTATGCTTGAACAAATATGCGAACCCGCAATGTACGGGTCAATTGTAATAAAAGCAAGAATTCTAGGGGTCGATCACAAGGACTTAGGTGAAACAAAGCACAGAATCAGGTTGTCAAATATTGCAATTAACTAAAAGCAATTAAAGCAATCAAAGATGATATAAAGTCAGATAAAGGGAATGTAGATTCTAGGGATTAAAACATCTAGTTGTGGTTCCGACTCAAGATCTCAAAGGATAACGCGGACAAAGCTGATGTTTGCAAAGGGAAGGTGTTTCTAAGGTGGGAATAGATCACCGGGTAAGTCTCACTACTCACTATCCCAAACCAAAGCTCCTATTACCGGATAAGTCTTAAGGTACTAAGGAAAGAAACTATAATCTCAAACCAACACACCACCCAAGGGAATAGAATCAACCTTTACCGGGTAAGTCTCAGGCTAACTCACAAAGATGGGATGAAGGCACACTCAAACCCCAATAAAGGATAGACCTTTATTACCTACACTCATGATCTTGGGTAAACAAACAAAGGAATCACCGGGTAAGCCTCATCCTAGGCTTGCGTTGAACCAGGAAAGGTGTAATAAGGATAGGATTTGGCAAACTTAAACTCTTAACTAAGATAGGGTTCACGAAAGGTTCACCTCGTTCAGTTATATTCCATCCCGGCCGAGATGTTCAATGACTGACCGAGGTGTTCTACGGTTAAGGTAAAAACTCGAGCTTTCAGGGTCCTGCTGGGATTAAGATCATTCTATCATCGTCTTTCTAACAACTTTTAGCCAATCACCCTAAAATCGCATAAGAAACTTAGCCAACAATCATCATGATAACAATAATCAAATTAATAGGAAAGGAATCAATATTCGCACAAGAAAACCTTAAGAAAAAGGTCTCAATAACTGAATCAAACAATCAACAAACAAGTGTTCCTCAATCACAACTCAGCAAAGACAACAAACCAAAAGAAATCTAAGAAAATCTTACAAACTCCTTCAAAAGTCAACTCCAACTATGATTCCTTCCTTCCTTGAACTTCAACCTTCAACTCTTCCTTCAAACTTGCCTTCAAAAACTCCAGAAATCCTTCAGAAAATCCTTGATCCGAAGATGGGTGAATTGTAGAAAATCCAACCCTTTATATAGGAGAATTATCTTCCAAAGATAAAATATCTTAAAAAGATAATTTCCTATAAAATATGTCTCTCTCTCAAAATAAATCAGCCAAAAATAATATCTTCCTTCTAGAAATCCAGCCAAAAATATAAGATATCTTATTTCCAAAAATAAAAGATCTCAACCAAAATTAAAGATCTCGCCGGCGGTAGGATGTTCGCCTCAGTCGGGAATCTCCTCAAGATCACCTCGGTCGAGGTGACACTGTAGCTGACCGAGGTGAATCTCAACTGAATGTGAAATCCCTCAAATCTGGTCCAAAGTAAATCTTCTTAATCATTTCCATACTTCTTGAGGTGTGTTCGCCACTTAGCGTGCGTGCAAATAAGTCTTAAATTTATAAAACTAGAATCAAGCAAGCGAACCCGCAGTGTACGGATCAGCGTAGTAAAGCAAGAATTCCAAAGTATTGAACACAGGGATTTGGGGGGAACAAATTCAATTTGTAAATTGTCAAGCAAGTAAATGTATGAGCTTTGCAAATATTGGGAAAACAACAACCCTAAAGATCCAGGTGTCTAATTGTGGCAATCGATTCAAGATATACTAAAGAATTAAGGACAGAGTTTAGAGTTGCAAAGGTATACTAAGGCAAAGCAATGTACGGTGAAGTTCCAAAACTTTATATGACTTATCTAAAGACACTCTCTATAAAGGTTGTTGAGGCTTCAATATAGAAAGGATCTAAAGACAAGAATTAATTTCAACTACCTAAACTTGTAACCCAAGGATCAAGACTAACTAAACCGATTAAGGTTGTGACACTCGAAATCGAAGTAGAGGTTGTTGAGGCTTCACTACTACCTAGAAAAGGACAGGCCAAGACTAGATTAAAGCTAATCTTTAACCTTGGATCAAAGTAAAAGCAAAGTTCGTAAACTGGTGTAAATTACGGGCAGATCTTGAGTTCCACGGCCGTGGAACCTCAAGAACAGACCGTGATTTTGGTTCGTCGGCGAATCTCTCTAACTCTCAAGGTCCAATCTGTTTACGATCGATCTATCATCATCTAAGCCACAACTATCAACCCTTCACCTTAGAATTGCTAAAGGGTTTTAGCCAATAACAGTCATTATAATATCAAATTCAAGATTAAGAAGAATGAAAGATGAAAACCTTCAAAAACCTTCAATAAATCTCAAATCAATCTCAAATCCACAACGAGGATAATAATATATATATCAAATTTGGAATAAACACAAACCAATAACAATCCTCGATAAGAACGAAGAACGGGATGTCAATCCGTCTTCTAATCAAACCTAAGGACAAAAGGCGCAACTTCCGCCACAAACAACTTCTAAATCTTCCAACCCTCGTGAATCTCCGTTTGCAAAATGCAAATCTCCGGACGTCCAATGCAGCCCTAAACGCGTGTAAGCCGAAGTGCCGAAATCTCTCTCTTCCAGCCCTTTTATAAGGAAGGGTAAAATAACCGTCCGGCCCATATGCGTAAATGATGTGTCAATATTTTATTCGCCAAAAGATCGCCTAAATCACGGTTTCCTGGAGTTCCACGGCCGTGGTTTAGAGCGTGGAAGTGGATTACGGTTCTTCATGATTTCCACGACCGTACTTTATACCGTGTAACTCTCTGGAATACTCCACGTTCATGTTACCAAGATCCACGGCCGTGGTTTTGGGCGTGGACTTCTCTACGACCGTATTTTAGAGCGTGGAAGTGTAAATTGCTTGTGATTTCCTTTGTGTCGTGTCATTCCTCATCCTAGCATATCCCTTGGCTTCTTTGATGTGTCCTTAATCCTTGGATGTGCTCAAATCTTCTTCTTTCTCTCTCAATTGGTTCGGTTTTAGCTCTTATTCACCTATAATCAACACAAAGCTTATGTAGACCTCTATATCGACAATATAGACAAACTAGCTAACAATTGCTTCAATGCTTTATCAATGAACACTATAATGGATGAAAAACAATTAGAAAAAGTGCCTAGAATATCGCAATATTTCATGCTAACAAGGTCTTCCTTAAGCTCCAAAATGTAGCTCCAATGACTCCTTAGCTTCCTTAGCTCCATTTCGATGCAAAACGTGCCATTTTACCTACAATTACAACGAAACTAGGTGTAAACCCCGATTCCCGTAAAGGTAGACAAAACAACAATATAATCAAAGAATATACATCGATACATGCAGATTATTGAAGATAAAATGTCTAAACCAGCCCCTAAATATAGACTATAGTACATGCTATCATCTGCTTAGGCTACAGAAAGAGAATGGGCAAGTACCTGAGTGGACATATCAGAGCTTGTAGAACGGACAAACGTGCTCGAATGTGTTAATCCCTTAACTCGGAGTTTCCTGGTGTGCTATCGGTATCCCCAACCGCAAGCAGTTCTTCCGGCGAAGGAGAGAGTTATGACAACAGCTAGATTTCATTTTTTTATCGTTGTTGGTGAGGGTTTTCGAACCATAACTTCAAGCACTTTCCAATTAATAGTTATTGGGGAGGGTTTTCAAACCCGAACGCCTCCTCCCCTATCAGATCTGAAAAGGGGAAAACCCTAGATCTAATAGAGGAACGTCACGAATGTAGCAGAGGAAGAAAATCTGGATGAAAGGGCGAACGATTCATGTTTGTTCGGGGATAGAGATGAAGACGACACCGAGCATATGATGACATGCCATAAAATTGCGCTACTTAGGTATTTGTAGACTAAGATCGAGGGCAGAAAGAGAGGAGAATCTGCAAAATTAGAGAACATCCGTCAAGCAGAAGAAGCGGCCATCGAAGCGGTGAAGATAAAGGAAATAGGGGTCGGTGAGAGAATAGATAAGAAGAAGAAGAATGCTCACGAGTCGGATGGCTTATGGAGGAAGATGGACGAGTCGGATGGCTTATGGAGGAAGATGGAAGAGACGGTGGTATCTATTGAAGCTACGCTACACGTGTTCCCATTTTAGGGTTTACTGAAAATGAAGATACGGGATATCAAACACGTAAGGTCACCCATTCAAGACTTAAAAAATGAGGCAATTTTTTTTTAAAAAAAGAGAAGGGTGTAAGGGTGTTATGGGAAATTGACTATTCATTGGGAAAACTCCCTCTTTTATTATAGTAAAGATATAAAGTTTATAAATTTAATTAATTACCCACATTTATATAAAACGTTACTCTAAAATACTACTTTTCTCAATATGACATGTTCGGAAAATATATAATGTACTTCTATCGAAAAGTATATAAAATAGAGATTTAAACACTCTAAAAGCTGCAGTTTGTAAAATAGATATACCCTTACGGTGAATCGGAGTCCAAAAGTAACTCGGGGTTGAGAACAAGCAATTAATGCGCTAATAACGATTAAATTTATTTTAATTGCGATTAACTAGGATTGAAATTCTTATATTTTACTCCTGCATCAACAATTCATTCGTTTAATTAATTCTAAGGACAACGAGTGCATGTGAGAGAAGTATGGACTTGTTGCAATTTTGGAAGTTTATTATGAGACACAAGAATCACAAGATGAATGACAATAGTAGTTATATGCATTTTGTTCTTGACTATACTTTCTTTTCTTGTTTTTTTTAGCTTTTAAAATAGATAACGGGAAAATTTGATTCTATGATAATCTCATTTACTCATTTAAAGAAGGAATTTTATCATATAAAAGGGATCAACAAACCATACAAACTTCTAATAAATATCGATTATGCTATGGCTAGAAGAAACTTTGTTGTGAAATCAAACCTTTCATGGATAACTCTACATTCATATAGTATTGTCTGTTGTAAGAATTACTATATATGATTAGGCAATTCGCTTATATATGAAAGTAACGAGGAAAAGAGTGCAAATATGTCAACTAATCTTAAAAGGTGAAATGAGTTATATCTGATTAGGAGATTTGCTTCTCGTACAATGCAAAATTCTATTGGATGAGAATGAGCTATAGCCTTCTATAAATTTCTATGAGATGAGAATGAACGGTAGGAGAACAAAAAGCAAAAAGTGACATGATGATGAGATGCTTGAAGAAACCATTGCCTTTTACTTGCTGAAGCATTTGACATATTCGAGTCTTTCTCCCCCATAATGCATGTCAGTGACACTAGAATGTGTAGAGCTTTCTAAATTTCTTAATCTTGAGACCCAATTGAAAAGAATTTGTGTTATGTTCTAGTAAATGAACAGCCATAAGTATTAACATGCCGTAGAAAATTGTTGAACTCTCTAATGTTAGTGAAGGCAAGGACTCCTCCATGTACAGTTTTTTTTCAATTCGAGTTCAACAAAGTGTTAATACGTCTATATAGATTTTTTTTGAAACTCAATGTGGTTTTCAAACCATAACTTTATAATAACTATACAAGTATTCTTATAGATTTTATTTATATTTATTATTTTAAATTAAAATTTTTATCATATATGAGATGACATGGGCCTAGCGAGATGAAGATGTTAAGACCCATATCTCGTCCCAAATAGTTTTTAACGGGACGGATTCGGGACGGGACCGAGATGGGTAGGATTTGTGCCCATCCCTAATACATACTCATACAATGTGGCTAATATAATTTGAGTTTCGCTCAATATTGTTAAGGCTTATCATGCTAGTGCAGACGGATTATATTGTGAATTTTTATAATGTATCTTAAAACAAATAGCATTCAATTTGACCAATATTTATGTTACGTTTAGTCATGTTAATCCATTAGGTAAACTTTAGACATGTTTCTTTAGGCGTGGATTGGGATTTTAGGTTAAGCAGGGTTTTGGTCTCCTCCTCCCTCTCTCACTTCCCATCATCTCCGACTCTCAGCATGAATCTCAAACAGTTGCTGTCTAAGCAATCACTCCACCATTTTAACAGATTGAAACATAGAAAATCCACTTTCCAATTCGTCTGTTCTTCGTATAATGCTTCCACAATTCCATATATCAAATCTTCATCTCCTAGCGTCCATGGCGACTCCTCAGTTTCCGATCCCTCCAGATCCTCCTTCTCCAGGAGGCAATTCCATTCTTCTACAGCACTGAAATCAACATCCCTCGCCGCCAACCTAGACTCAGTCTACAGCGATTCAGAAGAATCTGATGACACCATGAACGAGTTCCTATCCCGATTCGTCTACATAATGCGCGGTAATCTCAACGCAGCCTATCCGGAATGCGACAAGCAAACGGTCGACGGAATGCTGCTGATAATCGTTGAGAAGGTCGTCTCGGAGATGGAGAAAGGAACCCTAGGTTCGATGCTGAGCGATGCGTCATCAAACGCGACTGCTTCGAAGGATTTCAGTGACGATCTATGGAAGACGGTATCGGAGGTGAGCAATAGGGTGTGCGAAGATATGGATAAAGAGAGAAAGAAGGAGCAGATGAAGAAGTTCTTGCAGTCCGAAGCGGTGAAGAAGATGGCGAGGTTCGCTAGCGAGGTCGGCATCCGAGGGGATATGCTCAGAGAGCTCAAGTTCAAGTGGGCGAGGGAGCAAATGGAGGAGAGCGAGTTCTACGAGAGCTTGAGGGAGTTGAAGGAGGAAGAGTCACCCGGCGAGCTGGAAACGGTAGGTGAAGAGTCTGAGAATGGTGGCTCTACTTCTAGGGCTGAAGAGAAAGAAAAAATTGTTGGTCTTCCCAAAAGGAAAGGGAAGATTAGTTATAAGATTTATGGGTTAGATTTGTCTGATCCCAAGTGGAAGGATGTAGCTGATAAGATTCACGATGCAGGGGAGGTTATGTGGCCTAAGCTGGCAAAGCCGATCACAGGGAAATGCAAGCTGGTGACTGAGAAAATTTTGGCAATGGAGGAAGAAGAGGATCCTTCTCCTCTTTTGGCTGAATGGGTAGAGTTGCATCAACCTACTAGGGTTGATTGGGAGAGTCTACTTAACAGGCTGCAGGAGCGCAATGCCACTTTATATTTCAAGGTATGAGCTTCGTTGAATAATATGAGGTTATTTTTTGAGTTGAATCTTGATGTTACAATGTATATACTTCGAACACGATGAGCTCATTGTTTGATTTGGATCTGGATGTTGTTTATTTTGATTTGATTCAAATGTCATCAAGCTGTAGACATGTTATCATGGCATTATAGATAGAAGACCAATAGGAAAATTGGTTACGCTATGCTATAGCGATTCATGCATGTGGATGTTATGTGAGAGTCCCCGTGATCTGAATTTCATTGGGTTCTGATTTCTGACAGGCTTCGTAGTCGTCTATTCTTGTAGGAAACAGCTGTTTGGTAGCCTTGTCATTTCTTGTGGTGACAATGGTCTTTAATTAATTGTCTTATTTGCTTTGTAGGTTGCAGAATGCGTGTTAAACGAGCCTTCCTTTGAAACAAACATCCGGGACTTCTCAAGGCTTATAGATGCATATGCTCAAAAGAACCAGGTGGAGGATGTAGAGAGAATCTTGGCGAAGATGGATGAAAGCGGCATAGAACCTGATATCCTTACCCTAACCATTCTTGTTCACATGTACAGCAAAACAGGCAATACGAACCGTGCTACACAAGTATTTGAGGCGTTGAGGAATCAGGGATTTAAGCCAAACATGCAGGTCTACACCTCCATGATCATGGCATATGCAGCAGCCGGTGAGCCTAAGTCAGGTGAAATTTTAATGAGGGAGATGGAAAGCAGGAGGTTTCAACCCACAGAGGAAATATACATGGCACTTCTTCGGGCTTTTGCTCAACAAGGAAATGGTTACTCAGCTCGGCGAATCACAACTTCTATTCAACTTGCCGGTATTCAGCCTAGTTTAGAGTCCTACACCTTGCTTGTGCAGGCATATGGACTAGCTGGTGATGTAAATCAGGCAAGAATTAACTTTGATTCCATTGTGAAACTAGGACTTAAGCCTGATGATAAGGCCGTTGCTACTATGTTGGCTGCATACCAGAGAAAGAATGTGTTCGACAAAGCCCTAGATCTGTTATTAGAGCTGGAAAAGCAGGGGTTTGAACGAGGGGTTGCTACCTACACAGTTTTGCTTGATTGGCTGAGTGAGCTGCAAATGGTTGACGAAGCTGAGAAAATATTAGATAAAATTTCTGTTTTGGGCGAGGCTCCTCCTTTGAAGATTCATGTAAGCCTGTGCGATATGTATTCAAGAGCTAAAAATGAGAAGAAAGCACTTCAAGCCTTGGGGGTTTTAGAAGCTAACAAAGATGAGCTAGGGCAAGCTGATTTTGAGAGAATCATTAAGGGGCTTAGGATCGGTGGTTTTGCACAGCATTCAAAAAGAATGGAGGAGTTGATGAAATCTTTAGGGTTTGCCAAATCTGAACCGTTCCAAGTTTTCCTGTCAGCACATTCCAGGTAAACGCAGGCCGCTGATTAGAATGAGGTAGCTATATTCTTCATATTCAAGTTGTTGTAGGCATGCTGCATGCAGAGAAATGTTATAAGTTTTCACATCTGCACGCTCCCTGTAGACGCAGGCTCGTTATTAGAATCAGGTAGTTTCATTCTTGGTATTCGAGTTGATCGTTGTGCACTGTAGGCTTGCTGCATGCAGAGACAAGTCGACAGGGTCAGGACTCACCCAGCTTCAGGCCCTTTCGTTTTCATGTGCAAATTCTGTGTGTGAAACAATTCTAGTTTGCAATATTTCCTCATGACTTCAACTAGAGTCACTGCATGGTATGGCATTTTCAGGGATGGGGGTTTTGCATCATGGGTTAGCTTGTCAAAATCAATTTCTTGTCAAACGGAGTTGGAAAGCAACAATAAGATTTGTAAAGTTACTCCTCCAAAATGCTGCATAAGTCGTGGTTTAGAAGCATTTTTGTCCTCCCCTATGTAAGCAAGAACGTAAGATGTATCAATTCTTGGAGTTGGAAAGATCACCTTAATTTTTCTTTTTTAAATTTAATTTAAGCTCTGTAATCTTAATGCAGGATAGAAATTACAGGCTTCATACGGGCTTACCAATGCCCGAATAAGATATTTTGGGTCTATTCTCGAAAAAGAGAGAAGTTGTATGATAAGTTGTCGCGGGATGGCAACTCCCGAAGGACGTGAAAGAAGTTGCAAGTTTTCTTGGATGGGTTGGTCATTACCGGATTTGTGGAGAGATTCTCCAAGTAACACCATCTATGGCTAACCTACTCCGGATGACAATGAAGTATTGAGTGGGATTGCATTGAGAATGACCCGAGAAGGAAGTTAAGTTTTCGATATATCAGACCTTTTTGAGATCTTAGCGCGAGTTAGAAAAACGGTTTACCGGTTGGCGTGGCCGCCGAGAGTAGAGTGTGGTGTTTCATGGGTATGACTCAAGACGAATGGTCAGTCATGGTGGTTTATTAGCAGACGAGGAACCGATGAGGCTAACTAGAAGACGGGGGAGTATCTTTGGTTGAGTTTTACGCTGAGTTAGTGATATCGATAGAATTGACGGGTTAGACCCCGTGCGGGAATGAGTTTTACGACCGGTTATAGTTATATTGCGATGGTGGTTGGAGCAGTTTTAGTGTATATAGATTAGAAGGTCTAGCCTTCTTTGTTTGAGAGTTTATACCTCGCCCTTAGGGACCGAGAAGTTCGACGTATAGGACGAAACTTATTTTTAGGGGATCTAATGTACGCCCCGTTTATTGGGAGCGTTTCCGATATTTATTTTTTTCGACTTTTATCGATAATTTATTAACCTAAATTTTTCTACGGGTATTTTCACAGTGGAAATTAAATTTTTATGAGTTTATATATTTTAATTTATATATCTATTCCGTATTTTTATTTATTTTCGGAAAATTTTGAAGAGGTTTTCCGAACCGAAAATCTCGTTCCGGTATTTTTCTTTGGATCGAGTTTACTTTTTATTATTATTTTACTTCCCTTCTATTTTTATTTTTGATTTCTTTCTCTTTCTTCTCTTGGACGCAAGCGCCTCCTCGTTCCCTAATGGCTGCTTCTCTTCCCAATGACCAACAACCCGACTGACTATGCTTGCAGCCCTGCTACACTCGACCCCTCACCCTCCTCTGCTCCCTATCACTTCAGACCTCACCCAACCCCTCTCTTCCTTACTTGAGTCGAAACCATCCCTCCCCTGTTCCTTCTCGGCCCTCTGTGTCATCCTGCACAGCAGATCACCTCTACTTCCTAGCAACCATCTGCTTCCTCTCAAACTTGTAGCAACATCAACTCTCCCTCCCTCATCATGTTGCAAGCCTGCAACCCGTCCTCAACCTGCTTTGCCGTCCTTTTGTCGAGCCGCAACCTCAGGGATCTACTACTGCCTCCTCTATTTTCCGTATCTCTTTGGGTCCTCGCAGCAGCCTCTGCAACCTCCCCCCATGCCACCTGCACGCCACCGGAGGGAGCTAACGAATTCGCCGTCGTCTGCTCGCCTTCGCACCCTGCCGGAGGACCACCTGCTAGCCTCGCCGCCCTTTTCCCCCTTCTTCCGGTTTCTGTCGCATCAAAGCACATCGCAGGAGGGCATTTCCTTCGCTGACCTTCGAACTCCTCCGGGCAGGGAGAATGCCCTAGTCGCCGCCTGCAACCACCACCCTCGCCGGACTTCGAACCCCTCCGGGCAGGGAGAACGCCCCAACCGCAACTTGTACTCACCGGCCGCCGTAAAAGCTGAAACAGCAACCTCAGTAAACCCTAACTAAATTCAAATCGGGCCCCCTCTCTTTTGGATAATTGTAAATGGAACCTAGTGTTTTGTTTACATTTTTAACCCAGACTTGGAAAATTGCAGATCTCCCCTTTATTGAATTAATTACAGATTTGACCCAGAATTTTGGAATGTAACAATTATATCCTCCTGCAGAATTTATTTACATATTATGGCCCAAGGAATTAATTACGGATTATTGACCATAGTTTTGGAACGGGATAGTTTGCCCCGGAAATGTGTTAACGGTTTCTAACCTCGGGTTTTTAATTATGGAGATATTCTTATGATTATATATACTATATATGTTATGCCTTTGTTGGATTTATTTCGGATTAATGACCCAAAGTTTATTTCAAGAAATGGCCAAGTTTCGAGAGTTTCTTAGTTGCCCGGAAAGTTGTTTTGGTTTTGACCCGTATTTATAAATTGTTGTGATCACCCCGGAAAATGCTTTGCGTGTTTTACCCTTGTTTCGAAAGCGGGGCTTCCTTAGATTTTTATATGCGTTAATCTCCCTTCCAAAATTAGCGTTTAAGCTAATTTTGTGTAGCTTTGGTTTTAGGTCCGGAAGCGCCCCGATAAAGGCCTAACGAGTCCAAGTTCGACATCCGTCTTGACGTCGTGTGAGTATTCTCTTCCTCGATTTAGTTATGTTTAGTATTAGTATTCTATTCCTCGATTTTTATATGCGTTAATCTTCATGGAGTTGATGAACAATATCTTAATTGACTTCCTAGATCAGTTTGTGGTGGTCTTTATTGACGACATACTGGTATACTCTCGTAGCAGAGAGGAGCATGCCGGTCATCTGAGGACGGTTTTGTAGATTTTGAGGTATAGAGAGTTGTATGCCAAGCTCTCTAAGTGCGAGTTCTGGATGTCTGAGGCTGCTTTCCTTGGGCATATCATCTCCGCCGACGAGATTATGGTTGACCCGGCGAAGATTGAGTCTGTTGCTACATGGACGACAACGACGAACGTCAAGGAAGTGCGTAGCTCTCTTGGCCTAACCGGATATTACTGACGCTTTGTGGAGGGATTTTTTGTGATTGCCCTCCCACTTACGAGTCTTCTGAGGAAGAATACCAGTTTTGTGTGGACCGACCAGTGTGCCCAGAGTTTTGAGGAGTAGAAGAGATGTTTGACTTCTGCTCCTGTCTTGGCACAGCCAGAGGATTCTAATGATTTTGTGGTCTACAATGATGCATCCAAGCTAGGCTTGGGATGTGTGTTGATGTAGAGAGGCAGAGTGATTGCTTATGCGTCTAGACAGCTGAAGATGTATGAGGAGAACTACCCGACTCATGATCTGGAGTTGGCAGCGGTAGTTCATGCTTTGAAGATCTGGAGACATTACCTGTATGGTGCTACATGTCAATTCTTCACAGACCATAAGAGTCTGAAATATATTTTCACGCAGCGGGAGTTGAATAACCGCCAGCGTCGATGGATTGAGTTGATCAAGGACTTTGACCTTGAGATTTTGTATCATCTTGGAAAGGTGAATGTTGTAGCTGACGCCTTGAGCAAGAATACGCCTCGAGAGAAAGCGATTGCCAGATTGACAATACAACCTCAGCTTCAGAGAGATCCAGCTTGGATAGAGCTGGACATTCAGTTCCCTAATGAGGATGTCCAGTTATATGCTTTAGAGCTTTTACCTGGTCGGTTGGATGAGATCCAACAGAAGGAGGGGACCTGCCTGACCTTGACGAGGATCAGAGAGAGGATGTCTCGTGGAGAGGCACCACAGTTCTCTATTGAAGCAGATGGATTGATGAGGCGACATGATCGCATTTGTGTACCTGCAGATGCAGAATTGAGACAGAGGATCTTAAAGGAGACTCACTATACACCTTACTCTGTACATCCAGGTACGAGTAAGATGTACCATGATGTGAGACGCTCATATTGGTGGGGAGGGCTGAAGCACGATGTAGCCAGATTTGTGGCTCAGTGTGCGACATGTTAGCAGGTCAAGATAGAGCATTGCAGACCTGGAGGTGAGCTCCATCCATTGCCAGTACCGTAGTGGAAGTGGGAGGACGTCTCCATGGATTTTGTGACCGGTTTGAGAAATCAGGGAGACGTGGCCATTGAGTAGATTAGCTGAGGAGTAGACTAGGCAGATAGTGAGATTCCATGGTGTACCGAGGACGATCGTCTCTGATCGAGATGGACGGTTTACCTTGAGGTTTTGGTAGCAGATTCAGACTGCTTTGGGGACGAGTCTACACTTCACGACTGCGTTTCACCCCCAGACAGATAGTCAGTCTGAGAGGACCATCCAAACCTTGGAGGATATGCTGCGAGCTTGTGTGTTGGATTGGGGACAGGGATAGTCTGGTTACCTCCCACTTGTTGAGTTCTCATACAACAACAGCTGGCATGCATTTATTGGGATGACTCTTTATGAGGCACTATATGGACGTAGGTGCCGTACACCTTTATGCTGGATGAGCCTAGCAGTATCATTGGGATAGCGCCAGAGCAGATTCAGGATGATATGGCTCGAGTAGCGCTAGTTAGAGAGAGAATGCTGGCTGCACAGAGTCGCCAGAAGTCATATGTAGACAGGAGGCGTCGACCTCTAGAGTTCAAGGTAGGAGCTCATGTCTGGTCGAGAGTATCTCCGACGCGAGGCGTAAGACGTTTTGGCATAAAGGGGAAGCTGAGTCCCCGATATGTCGGTTCTTTTGAGATACTGGATAGAGTTGGCTGGGCAGCTTACAGATTAGCTTTGCCTCCGAGGTTAGAGGGTGTTCATCTTGTGTTCCATGTGTCTCAGCTGAGAGAGTACATACCGGATCCGAGGCACATTGTGAGTTATGATGACTTGGTGGTTGAGCCGGACCACACCTTTGTTGAACATCCTATTGCAGTCTTAGAGCGAGGTGTGAGACGCCTGCGTTCGAAGGATATTCTCATGATGAGGATACAGTGGTCTAGGCGTGGACCTGAGAAGGCTACATGGGAGATTGAGGATAGTATCCAGACAGAGTTATATGCTGAGATAGATGCATCTAGGGTCGATGAGTAGATCTTAGTGCTATCTTGGTGAGTATGTGATGATGTGCTTACATGCCTTGATATGCTATTCCATGCTAGTTATGATGTGTTTTATGATCTTATTAGATCTTGCTGTACTAGCATCATGTGTGTTATAGCTGGAGATGATTACTCCCTCCATGCTATTTGAGTCTGATGTCTGTTATAGCTGGAGATGGTTCTTTCCTCCATGCTATCTGAGTTGATTATGATTCAGTTGGAGATGATTCTTTCCGCCATTGTTGTTGTTGGCCAAGTAGCCAACATCCTTTCCTTGTTGCTTTGGAAAGTTGGTCTTGATAGCCTCCTTCAACTCTTTAATCTCATTGTTGAGAGAAAAGATTTGAATTTGAGCTTCATGTGTGAGCTTTGCTCCTTGCTCCACACGATTTCCCACCACTTTCCGGAGGGAATACTTCTCTATGACTCTTGCTTGCTTCTCAATGAAGTCCCAAGCGTCATCTTCCCTCATGTCCATGAATGTACCACATGAGAGGGATTGGAGCTTGAATTGTGTCTCCACATCCAGCCCCTTATAGTAAATCTCCAACAATGCAAGCTCGGATATGCCATGATGAGGGCAATCCAATAACAAGTCCTGAAATCTTTCCCATGATTGAAACAAACTTTCGTTAGATCTCATGGAAAATGCATTGATCTTACCTCTAAGTTCCGCCGTTTTGGATGGCGGAAAGAATTTGGTGAGGAACTCCGCGGAAAGGTCTTCTCACGTGTCTAGTTTCCCACTAGGAAGAGCTTGATACCAAGACAACGCTTTCCCCTTCAAGGAGAAGAAGAAAGGCTTGAGCTTATAGTTGTTGGTAGTAGCATTCTTCGGTCTCATTGTCTCCATCATACACTCAAAGTTTTGCAAGTGTTGGTGTGGAGATTCAGCGCTTGTCCCGCCAAATTGGTTTTGGCGAACAAGAGTAATAACTTGAGGGTTGAAGCTAAACCCTTGTACATCTTTAGCATCAAAATTCACGCCCAAGCGGCGCGGTTGTTGTGTTGGATCCATTCTTTGGCCAAGAGTTCTTGGCTCATCATCCACACGTTCGATCCTCGCATTCCTAGGTGGAATGCGGCGATTAGCAGCTCCCCGTGGATGGAAAGGATTCACATTGATCGTGGGATCAATTTCCTCTAGTGGTGGCATGGAAGAATCGCTATCATCGGCGGATGAATGACTTCTTCTTCTTGATCTTGATGTCCGTCTTGAGGATTTCTTGCTTCCCTTATTCTTAAGGTTGCTTAGTTCTATCCTCATCTGGAACATCATATCCTTTAGATCGTTAACTTGAGATTGATGACGATCCATTTCATCCCGACGAATATTCTCATTCCATTGGAGTTGAGCTTCTTTCTCCGCCAACTCCGCTTGAAGATCACGTTCTTGTTCTTCATCCATCTTCTTTTCCTTGCGCTTTTGCCTTAGAGTCCTCTCAAGCTCTTGATCAAGAGGTAAGAGGTCCTTGGTGTTCCTAGACCTGCGCATGCACTCAAAGAAATATCAAATAACGAGAGCAAGCTCCCAAGCTTGACAACCGGCAACCGAATTCGGCCGAAACCAAATCCCCGGCAACGGCGCCAAAAACTTGTTCGCCCCTAAACGTGCGTGCAAATAAGCTTTAATTATAAAACTAGAATTAAGCAAGCGAACCCGCAATGTACGGATCGATATAGTTAAGCAAGAATTCCAGAGTATCGAACTTAGGGATTTGGGTGGGAACAAATTCAATTGCAGATTATCAAGCGAGTAAATGTAAGAAGCTTTGCAAATTATTGGGAAACAACAATCCTAAAGATCCAAGTATCCAGCTGTGGCAATCGATTCAAGATATACTAATGATATAAGGACAGAGTTAAGATATGCAAAGGTATGCTAATGTAAGGTAATCGTACGGTGAAGTTCCAAAAACCTTATATGACTCACCTACAAGACACTCTCTATACAGGTTGTTGAGGCTTCAATATAGAAAGATTTTAAAGGTAAGAATTAATGTCAAATACCCAAACTTGTAATCCAAGGTTCAAGACTAACTTAACCGATTAAGGTTGTGACACTCACAATCGAGGTAGAGGTTGTTGAGGCTTCACTACCACCTAGAAAAGGCAAGCCTAAACTAAGTTAAAGCAAATCTTTAACTTTGGATTAAAGTAAAAGCAGGTTCGTAAACTTAAGGGAAATCATGGTTAGTTCTTGAGGTTCCACGGCCGTGGACTCAAGAACAGGCCGTAATTTAGGATTCGTCGGCGATTCTTTCTAACTCTCAGGGTCCAGTCTGTTTATGATCGATCTATCATCATCTAAGCCACAACTATCAACCCTTCACCTTAGAATTGTTAAGGGTTTTTAGCCAACAATAGTCATATCGATATCAAATTCAAAGATTAAAAGATTGAAAGATGAAAACTTCCGAAAACTTTCAATAAACTTCAAACCAATCTCAATGTCACAATCAAGAACAAATATCGTCATAAGATTCGGAATAGAACAAACAAACACAATCGTAGATAAGAAGGAAGAACGGGATGTCAATCCGTCTTCTAAATCAAACCTAAACATGAAGAGGAATCTTCTTGCGAACAGTCTTCCGAATCTTTGATCTTCCGTCAATCCGGAAATCTCAACAGCAATCTCCAACCAAAGTGCGAGATTAGGGCAAATTTCAGCGTAAACGTAGGATGCGTCTATGCGTAAGCAAAGGTGACGGAATCTCTCTTCGTCCGTCCTTTTATAGGGCAAGATAAAATATCAGCCCGGCCCAATCTTCCAAAAGATCGTGGCTTAAAATGTGGCGAAAAGAATCGCCAAGATCACGGTCGTGGAAGGTTCCACGACCGTAATTTAGAGCGTGGAAATCAACACGGTTTGAACACATGATTCCACGACCGTAGAAGTTACTAGAATGAATCACGCTTCTCCTGCATGGTTCCACGGCCGTGGAACTGAACGTGGAATGTAGTACGGCCGTATTTTAGAGCGTGGTTTAGGGCAATAACGTGATTCTTCCCTAGCCTCGTGCATTCTCCAAGTTGAACTCCTTTTTGCTCCTAAGAATGCCCTCAATCCATGGACATGTCAAACAACTTCATCTTTGCTCAATCCTGTTTGGAAATGGCTCTCAATCACCTATAATCAACATAAAGCTTGTGTAGACATTCATATCGACAATATAGACAAACTAGCTCACAAATGCAACAATGCTCAATCAATGACTATCAATATGAATCAAATACACTTAGAAAACGTGCCTAAAATATCACAATATTTCATGCTAACAAATAACCCCATACTTGCCGCTTGCTTGTCCCTAAGCAAGGTCTTTCAAAAGCTTTAAAACAAGAGTTAGGATGAAATATGTGTACCTTCTCAAAGCAATACTTCTTTTGGATGAATGTGCCTACTAAACAATAGATCATTCTCAAATCTTGCTTCATTCGTTTATAAGACTTTCATACACTTAAACAAAGAGTAAGGGCAAAGAAAACTCATGAATCAATTAAACTTCCATACAAACATCATAACCTTCAAACATTATCAAAATCAATCATAAGAAACTTCAATTTAGATCACCAAGTCATATAACATTCTTTTGATCTTAAGGACTTTCAAAGAAAAAGGTCTAGAATGTGGAAAGGGAAGGAAACTTTTAGGAATGTGGTGCATGAATCCGGGAAAATGGACAACTACTCTTTCTTTTTCTCTTGCGGTTTCCGCACATCTTCAACTTAGAGCTTCGCTCTCTTCCTTTCATTTTTCGACTTTACTTTTGGAGTTATGGATAGAGGTGCACAAAAACCGAAGCCTAGGAGATTGGCGTCTCTCAATTTTTATGAGATGCCTCAAACCCTTAGCGCACATACCATAATCCGCTAGGAATATCGCTCAATCCGACTTTGGCAAGACACAAACACCCGGCTATGTGAATGGTGCTGAGTTACTCATCGTCATGATTGACTTCCCCAAACCTACAATTTCTTTCTATTCTTTTGATTGCAAATAATTGCTCTCATGGCCCTCCCACATCAAATACGCCTTTTTCATTCACTTCTCCAAATTCCCGGATAGGTAAGGAGGTCAATATTTCAATGAGGAGCTAAATGATCAAAGAAAGAAGAAAGAAGAATCGAATTGCCTTAATCATCTCAACAAGAAGCATAGGAACTTGTAATGTGATTTCAACTTCAATTTCTCAACATGATTTAGGTAACATTCATCACATTATGAAACTTGCAAAAAGAGGCATAATCGACACATTCAATTTCTTTTCAATTCACTAATCGTTTAAGCATGCAATGTCATCAAACTCAATTCACAAGTAGCGATTATCATAGAAATCATCTCAATTCCTTAGAAGCACAAAATTTTCAATTTTTTATGGGTTTTTCAAGTTCTTTTTCATGCAATGCAATAATGAAACGTGCAACAATATAATGAACATGCAAGATAGTCTCGAATAGAAGCAAACATAGTGAGTAAGAGTTATTACAAACTTTTAGTCACACCCCACCCCATACTTGGAACAAACATTGTCCCTAATGTTCAAATAAAAGAAAGAAAAGAAGAAAAGAAAAAAGAAACTCACAAAATGGCGGTGGAGCGGCTAAAACAAACGGTCATGCAAATCATCATCACTGCAGCGCTGGTGGAGGCGGGAATGGAGAGAAGCTAGGATCATAAAACCGCCCAAACTGCTGGTGGTAGACATCTCTCATCATGTGATCGAGGTCGTCCATGCGTCCATCTCTAGCATCGGCTCGAATCTCCAATGCTCCTACTCTCTCCGAAAGACCAGTAGCTCAATCCGGCATCTGCTCATACCATCTCGGAGCATGACTGTACCATGCTGGAGCGTCGGACGGTGCTGGTGCTGGTGCTGATGCAGATGGTACCTGTGTAGACCATGGAGGTGGAGCTCCATACCATGCAGGAGGTGTGTCAGCCCATGTGGGTCTCTCACTCACGCTGGCGCGGCGAGAAGACGAGCCTGAAGCTCTGGCTGGACGTGGAGAACGTCTAGGCACATCGGGGGCCGCATCCGGCTGATCCGGAAACGATCCAAACTCTTGCTCGGCTCCTCCTCCACCCTCAAACTGATCCCTCATCTCCTCCTCCTCAACAACGGGCGGTGGTGGAACATATGGGGGAGCTGCAATCCTGTTCGCATGCATAGCAGCGAATGTCTCCTTCCAATTATGGCGTCCTGCCATAATGGAGTACTCCTGTAGCCACTCAATACCCCTACCCGTCCTGCTCTCCCAAGGCATGGACGCATAAGGCGGACCTCTATGTGTGGGGAAGATGAGACCTCTAGTCATGAAGGCATGAAGTCCTAAGGGAACGGCCGGTATACGGGTACATGCAGAAAAATTAACTCCCAAACTCCTAGCAAGGTGGGTAACTATCCCACCATATCCAATGTTGCCCTTTCTCTTGTTCTTAAGCTTGCTCATAATAGCAACTAAGAGGGTGGCACAGTCAGCTCGGCGCCCATACAGCATAGAATATAGCAAAAAGAGCTCATCCGTCTTGATCTTTTGGGGCGTCTCCGTCCTAGGGAAGAGATACTCCGAAAGAACACGGTGAGCAATCTTCAAGGCTAAGTGGTACATCAACTTAGCCTTGGTGTCAGCTAGTTGCCAGCGGTCCTCACTGGCGTAAACCATAGCAACCTCCTCCCAAAAATCTTTGGCGTAAACGCCACTAGGAAAACGACCGTTAAAGGTCTCATGGAACCCAAAGAAGGTCCCGAACTCACGGATGGAAAAATCATAGTTTCTTTCCATAAGACGGAAAGAAACGGTCCTATCCACATGGCTGTGCTGAAAAGACGTCACAACCTCCCTCGTAATCTCCTCATAAGCGTCTTCTCGGATAGCCGAGAAGACAAGTAGTCCGGCTCTATCCAAGAGCCAAGTAAGGTCCTCTATGATGTTAAGAGGAGCTAGATCCTCTAACAACAAGTACCTAGGTCCAATCACAACCCTCTCTTGGATCCTCTCAAATGCATCGAGGTGATCCTCATGAATAGTCGGTACTCTAGGGCTAGGAGGTGCGGGTGATGAAGGAGATGATGGAGGTGAAGGGGAAGAAGGTGGTGGTGCTCTAGATGATGAAGAAGAAGAGGGATTACCCTTCCTCTTCTTGTTCTGGTCATTCTTTTTCTCCTTAATCCTCCCTAAAACTCTCCTCACGAAATCCATCACTGTTCAAAATTACGGGCTGTTCTTGCCTTTCCACGGCCGTGGTTCTGTCAGGAACCGTGGTTTGTCTGGTTTTTTTCGCAAATCTCAGAAATCAACACTCAAACTCAGCAATCAGGCAACCCTAGTCTAATTTCTTCCAATTTCAATCAGTTCTTCCTAAAATTTCTAACAAAAACGAACCAAATTGACAAAGATCAAGAAGAGTGGAAAAACCTAGGTTTCGGATTTTAAAATCCGAATTAAGCGTTCCTTGGTGATTTGCCGCTCGATTAGTTGCTTGGATCTTGTTGGTGGTTGAATTTGCTTCAATTTGGGAAGAAGAATCGTTGAAAACGATTAAGGAACGAAGATTTGGGAGGAGGGTCATGGATTCCGCGTTTTGGGTCGTGGAATGGGTTTTGTGGAGTGATTTTTGTGAAGAACGTGGTTTATATAGTGACAGGCAAAATTTGGAAAATCACGGTCTGTCGGGGGGTTCCACGGCCGTGGAATTGTATGGAACCGTGGTTTTGGTGATTTTTCAAAGGCTTTTGGAAATTACGGTCGCTGTAGCTGTCACGACCGTGGTTTAGGCCGTGGAACTCTCTGTAAAGCTCCAAAGTCCAAGTTTCGTCACTTTTCTTCAACATTACCTTTCCCTTTTCCTTTTTCATCGTTCCTACATCCAAAAACACGAACATACCGGAAGGAATCGAAGGCAAAACAAAGCAAAAATGTCTAAACTAAGCTAAACTATGAATCGAAAAACAAAAACAAAAATGCAATACCTTGGGTTGCCTCCCAAGAAGCGCTTTGTTTAAGGTCCGTAGCTAGACCAATCTCGCACTTATTCGAGTGCGGTAGGCGCGAACTCTTCAGCTTGGAGTTCCGGCGTATACTTCTTGAGTCGTTGGCCGTTCACCTTAAAGCTTCCGCCCGCTTCATCCCATACTTCAACTGCACCATGGGGGAAAATACGCTTAATTAGAAAAGGTCCGGTCCAACGAGATTTAAGCTTACCTGGAAAGAGACGAAGCCTTGAATTAAAGAGGAGAACTTGATCTCCTTCTTTGAAGTCCATTGGAATGATATGCTTATCATGCCAACGCTTTGCTCTCTCCTTATAGATCTTAGCGTTTTCATAAGCATTCAAGCGGAGTTCGTCCAGCTCATTAAGGTCTAGGAGACGCTTCTCTCCCGCTTCCTTCATGCTGAAATTCAGCCACTTGATAGCCCAAAACGCCTTGTGCTCCAACTCCACCGGCAAGTGACAAGACTTCCCATACACAAGGTTGTATGGTGTGGTTCCTATGGGTGTCTTGTACGCAGTCCGGTATGCCCACAATGCGTCATCAAGTTTCAAAGACCAATCCTTCCTAGTCCTTGAAACCGTCTTCTCTAAGATTCCTTTGATCTCCCTATTTGAGATCTCAACTTGTCCACTTGTTTGTGGATGATAAGGGGTGTCGATCTTGTGAGTAACCCCATACTTAGCTAGAAGAGCTTCAAAGCGCCGGGCAATGAAGTGAGAACCTCCATCACTAATGATTGTCCTTGACGTCCCAAATCGTGGGAAGATGGTTTTGTTGAAGAACTTAACCACAACCATGGCATCATTGGTGGGAGAGGCAATTGCTTCCACCTATCTAGAAACATAATCTACCGCCAATAGTATGTATTGGTTTCCACAAGAGGATGGGAATGGTCCCATGAAGTCTACTCCCCAAACGTCGAAAATCTCCACCTCTTGGATGTTGTTGAGGGGCATCTCATTCCTCTTAGAGATATTACCTGTTCTTTGACAAGCATCGCAGCAAGAAACAAAGGATTGCACATCTCTAAACAAAGTAGGCCAAAAGAATCCAGATTGCAATACCTTTGCGCTAGTCTTGTTCGAACTAGCGTGTCCTCCACAAGGTAGTGAATGACAATGGCGGATGACACTTTGCATCTCATCTTCCGGGACACATCGCCGAATGATGCCATCCGGACCTCTCTTAAAGAGGAGAGGCTCGTTCCAAAAGTATTCCCGGACATCCTTAAAGAACTTCCTTTGTGCGTAGGATAATCCGGGTGGTATCTCCTGACAAACCAAATAGTTAACAAAATCAGCAAACCATGGTTCGTTACCTTTGGAGATCACGTCGATGCACTCCTCTATAATGTGTAGGTGTTCGTCCGGAAAGGAGTCATCGATGGGTAAATGGTCGTCCTCTAGATGTGTTAGGCGACTCAAGTGATCCGCAACAGAATTTTCTGAACCTTTCTTGTCGCGGATCTCAAGATCGAATTCTTGTAGGAGAAGAATCCATCTAATTAGCCTTGGCTTCGCATCTTTCTTCGCAAGGAGGTACCGGATCGCATCATGATCCGTGTAGACTATCACCTTTGCACCCACAAGATAAGAGCGAAACTTATCAATAGCATAGACAATGGCTAAAAACTCTTTTTCGGTAGTGGCGTAATTGAGCTGCGCTTCATCTAGTGTCTTGCTAGCATAGTATATGGCATGGGTTCGCCCTTCTTTTCGTTGTCCAAGAACAGCTCCTATTGCTACGTCACTAGCATCGCACATAACCTCAAAGGGAAGAGTCCAATCCGGAGGTTGGATAATAGGTGCTGAAATTAGAGCTTGCCGAATTGTGTTAAATGCATCCAAGCATTCCTGCGAAAACTCAAAAACTGCATCCTTCATCAATAGATTAGTGAGCGGTTTTGATATCTTAGAGAAGTCTTTAATGAAACGTCTATAAAATCCAGCATGTCCTAGGAAACTTCTTATCCCTTTCACCGAAGTTGGGGGAGGAAGTTTCTCTATGGTCTCTATTTTAGCTTTATCTACTTCTATCCCTCTATTAGAGATTAAGTGACCTAATACAATTCCTTCCTTAACCATAAATTGACACTTTTCCCAATTTAGAACTAGGTTAGTGTCTTCACACCTTTGTAAAACAAGAGAAAGGTTAGAAAGGCAATCGTTAAAAGAGGAACCATATACGGAGAAGTCGTCCATGAAGACCTCCATGATTTCCTCAATGTATTCGGAGAAGATGGCCATGATGCACCTTTGAAAGGTGGTTGGGGCGTTGCATAGCCCGAACGGCATTCTCCTATAAGCAAACGTACCCCATGGGCACGTAAATGTGGTCTTTTCCTGATCGTCCGGGTGTATCGGAATCTGAAAGAAACCACTATAACCGTCAAGATAGCAAAAATGTGAATGTTGTGCTAACCTTTCAAGCATTTGATCGATGAATGGCAATGGGAAGTGATCCTTCCTCGTTGCATTGTTGAGCTTGCGGTAGTCTATGCACATCCGCCATCCCGTTACGGTTCGGGTAGGAATGAGTTCGTTGTTCTTGTTGGTGATGACCGTCATTCCTCCCTTCTTTGGAACTACTTGAACCGGACTCACCCACTTACTATCGGAGATAGGGTAGATGATACCTGCATCAAGAAGTTTAAGAATTTCCTTCTTGACAACCTCCTTCATGGTCGGATTCAACCGCCTTTGAGGTTGTCTTGAAGTTCTAAAATCTTCCTCCATTAGTATCTTATGCATGCATAGGGAGGGTTTAATTCCTACTAAGTCCTCAATAGTGTAGCCTAGAGCTTTCCTATGTTTCCTAAGGACAATCATGAGCTGATTATGTTCATCTATGCTTAGATCGGAACTAACAATAACCGGAAAGGTAGAATTAGGTCCTAGAAAAGCGTACCTTAGATTAGTAGGAAGTGGTTTTAGTTCCATCGCTTTTGGAGCTTCCAATGATCCTTGAGGAGCATCCGATGTTTCCTTAGAAGTTTCTAAGGGTGTTGAATGTGTGGGAGAAGAATCGAAAGAAGTTGAAGAAGTGTCTCGATCACCCCTTTCCACAGCCAAAATTACGGGTTCCTCATGTCCTCCACGGCCGTGGTTTAGGGCGTGGAAGGGAAATACGGGTGTCATGTTTTCTCCACGACCGTATAACTCTCTAGAGTGGGACACGGTTTTGTTTGTGAAATCCACGGCCGTGGAATATAGTGTATGGCCGTGGATTCTCACGTTTTCTGCCTCATCGTGGAGTTTTTCAAACTCCACTTCATGCATCTCTTCTTGTGCTTCCAAGGCTTCAATTGCCTCATTGCACTCCTCTTCTTCCCCTACATTTGTTAGACTCATAGTGATAACCTTTTGTAAAGGATCGTTGAAAAGAATAGCACTTACCTCCTCCCTAGACAACCCTTCTTCATCTTGGATATTGAATATATCCTCATCAAAGATTGGCTCCTTCACTAGAGTGGAAAGAACGAACTCTACTTTCTCTTCTCCTATATCAATAGCGAGTCTCCCATTCTTGCAATCGACTATGCAGCCGGAAGTTGCAAGAAACGGTCTTCCGAGTATGATCGGGACCGGACTATCTGCAGGAATGTCAAGCACGACAAAATCAATGGGAACAAAGAATTTACCTAGCTTGACCGGGACGTCTTCTACAATACCGACGGGGCGAGTAATGGATCGATCCGCCATGTACAACGTCATCTTTACCGGTTTAGGGTCACCTAAACCGATCTTCCTGCACAATGCAAGTGGTATGATGCTCACACTTGCTCCTAAGTCACATAATGCATCGTATGTGACATCTCCCACTCCTATGGGAATGCAAAATGACCCCGGATCCTTCAGCTTTGGGGGCATTTTCTCCTTCATGGTCTTGATGAGATCCGAAGAATCCGAACTCATCTTAACCTCACCGAAATCTTCTAGCTTCCTCTTGTTAGAGAGGAGCTCCTTCAAGAACTTGTCATAAGCCGGCATACCTACAATAGCATCAATAAAGGGTATATTAATATGCAGCTTGTTCATGAGTTCTATAAACTTACCGAATTGTTTATCTAGGCGCGCTCTCGCTCTAGATTGGGGAAATGGTAGGGGAGGTTTGGAAGCTGGAGGAGGAACGTAGACATCTTCCTTCTCCTTCCCCTTCTCTTTCTCCTTGTCCTTTTCTACGGAGACTTCAACAAACTTAGGCTGTGGATCGGTGGTAGTCACTCTGCTCCTAGTTTTGATTGCCATAACCCTTCCCTTAGGGTTGTCCTCCGTCTTTCCTGGAAGTTTCCCTTGATTCCTAGGGACTTCCTCCGCATGGCTGAACATTTGGTTTTCTAAAACCTTTTGGGCTTTATCAACCTTAGAAATTTGATCATCAACCTTAATGATGCGGTTCTCCAACCCTTGTAGCTTTCCCAAGATCGTTTCCAACATGGGATCGGGCTTTTCCTTCCCCAAAGTGTTTCCTCCATTAGATGATTGCCCCTGGCTTTTCAAAGGAGTAGAGGAAGAGGAGGGTGGAGTTAGTTAATTAGAATTGGAAGGATAAGAGTTACCGGAATTTTGTTGATTGGAGCGCCAATTGTTGTTGTTTGAACCCCTATTGTTGTTCCAATTGTTGTTCCGGTTGTTGTTGTTTCCATTCCAATTGTTCCGGTTGTTGTTCCGGTTATTGTTGTTGTTGTTGCGGTTTGTGTTATCACCGCCATTGTTGTTGTTGGCCAAGTAGCCAACATCCTTTCCTTGTTGCTTTGGAAAGTTGGTCTTGATAGCCTCCTTCAACTCTTTAATCTCATTGTTGAGAGAAAAGATTTGAGTTTGAGCTTCATGTGTGAGCTTTGCTCCTTGCTCCACACGATTTCCCTCCACTTTCCGGTGGGAATACTTCTCTATGACTCTTGCTTGCTTCTCAATGAAGTCCCAAGCGTCATCTTCCCTCATGTACATGAATGTACCACATGAGAGGGATTGGAGCTTGAATTGTGTCTCCACATCCAGCCCCTTATAGTAAATCTCCAGCAATGCAAGCTTGGATATGCCATGATGAGGGCAATCCAATAATAAGTCTTGAAATCTTTCCCATGATTGAAACAAACTTTCGTTATATCTCATGGAAAATGCATTGATCTTACCTCTAAGTTCCGCCGTTTTGGATGGCGGAAAGAATTTGGTGAGGAACTCCGCGGAAAGGTCTTCCCACGTGTCTAGTTTCCCACTAGGAAGAGCTTGATACCAAGACAACGCTTTCCCCTTCAAGGAGAAGAAGAAAGGCTTGAGCTTATAGTTGTTGGTAGTAGCATTCTTCGGTCTCATTGTCTCCATCATACACTCAAAGTTTTGCAAGTGTTGGTGTGGAGATTCAGCGCTTGTCCCGCCAAATTGGTTATGGCGAACAAGAGTAATAACTTGAGGGTTGAAGCTAAACCCTTGTACATCTTCAGCATCAAAATTCACGCCCAAGCGGCGCGGTTGTTGTGTTGGATCCATTCTTTGGCCAAGAGTTCTTGGCTCATCATCCACACGTTCGATCCTCGCATTCCTAGGTGGAATGCGGCGATTAGCAGCTCCCCGTGGATGGAAAGGATTCACATTGATCGTGGGATCAATTTCCTCTAGTGGTGGCATGGAAGAATCGCTATCATCGGCGGATGAATGACTTCTTCTTCTTGATCTTGATGTCCGTCTTGAGGATTTCTTGCTTCCCTTATTCTTAAGGTTGCTTAGTTCTATCCTCATCTGGAACATCATATCCTTTAGATCGTTAACTTGAGATTGATGACGATCCATTTCATCCCGACGAATATTCTCATTCCATTGGAGTTGAGCTTCTTTCTCCGCTAACTCCGCTTGAAGATCACGTTCTTGTTCTTCAGCCATCTTCTTTTCCTTGCGCTTTTGCCTTAGATTCCTCTCAAGCTCTTGATCAAGAGGTAAGAGGTCCTTGGTGTTCCTAGACCTGCGCATGCACTCAAAGAAATATCAAATAACGAGAGCAAGCTCCCAAGCTTGACAACCGGCAACCGAATTCGGCCGAAACCAAATCCCCGGCAACGGCGCCAAAAACTTGTTCGCCCCTAAACGTGCGAGCAAATAAGCTTTAATTATAAAACTAGAATTAAGCAAGCGAACCCGCAGTGTACGGATCGATATAGTTAAGCAAGAATTCCAGAGTATCGAACTCAGGGATTTGGGTGGGAACAAATTCAATTGCAGATTATCAAGCAAGTAAATGTAAGAAGCTTTGCAAATTATTGGGAAACAACAATCCTAAAGATCCAAGTATCCAGCTGTGGCAATCGATTCAAGATATACTAATGATATAAGGACAGAGTTAAGATATGCAAAGGTATGCTAATGTAAGGTAATCGTACGGTGAAGTACCAAAAACCTTATATGACTCACCTACAAGACACTCTCTATACATGTTGTTGAGGCTTCAATATAGAAAGATTCTAAAGGTAAGAATTAATGTCAAATACCCAAACTTGTAATCCAAGGTTCAAGACTAACTTAACCGATTAAGGTTGTGACACTCACAATCGAGGTAGAGGTTGTTGAGGCTTCACTACCACCTAGAAAAGGCAAGCCTAAACTAAGTTAAAGCAAATCTTTAACTTTGGATTAAAGTAAAAGCAGGTTCGTAAACTTAAGGGAAATCACGGTTAGTTCTTGAGGTTCCACGGCCGTGGACTCAAGAACAGGCCGTAATTTAGGGTTCGTCGGCGATTCTTTCTAACTCTCAGGGTCCAGTCTGTTTATGATCGATCTATCATCATCTAAGCCACAACTATCAACCCTTCACCTTAGAATTGTTAAGGGTTTTTAGCCAACAATAGTCATATCGATATCAAATTCAAAGATTGAAAGATGAAAACTTCCGAAAACTTTCAATAAAATTCAAACCAATCTCAATGTCACAATCAAGAACAAATATCGTCACAAGATTCGGAATAGAACAAACAAACACAATCGTAGATAGGAAGGAAGAACGGGATGTCAATCCGTCTTCTAAATCAAACCTAAACAAGAAGAGGAATCTTCTTGCGAATAGTCTTCCGAATCTTTGATCTTCCGTCAATCCGGAAATCTCAACAGCAATCTCCAACCAAAGTGCGAGATTAGGGCAAATTTCAGCGTAAACGTAGGATGCGTCTATGCGTAAGCGAAGGTGACGGAATCTCTCTTCGTCCGTCCTTTTATAGGGCAAGATAAAATATCGGCCCGGTCCAATCTTCCAAAAGATCGTGGCTTAAAATGTGGCGAAAGGAATCGCCAAGATCACGGTCGTGGAAGGTTCTACGACCGTAATTTAGACCGTGGAAATCAACACGGTTTGAACACATGATTCCACGACCGTAGAAGTTACTGGAATGAATCACGCTTCTCCTGCATGGTTCCACGGCCGTGGAACTAAACGTGGAATGTAGTACGACCGTATTTTAGAGCGTGGTTTAGGGCAAGAACGTGATTCTTCCCTAGCCTCGTGCATTCTCCAAGTTGAACTCCTTTTTGCTCTTAAGAATGCCCTCAATCCATGGACATGTCAAACAACTTCATCTTTGCTCAATTCCGTTCGGAAATGGCTCTCAATCACCTATAATCAACATAAAGCTTGTGTAGACATCCATATCGACAATATAGGCAAACTAGCTCACAAATGCAACAATGCTCAATCAATGACTATCAATATGAATCAAATACACTTAGAAAACGTGCCTAAAATATCACAATATTTCATGCTAACACATTGAACCAGGAAAGGTGTAATAAGAATAGGATTTGGCAAACTCTAACACTTAACTCTCAGTATCGGATCAGATAAGTCACCTCGGTCAGCCAAATTCCACCCCGGCCGAGATGTTCATCGACTGAACGAGATGCTTAGGGTTAAGGTTAAAGACTCGAACTTTCAGGGTCCTACTGGAATCTAAGATTATTCTATCATTGTTTTTCCCACAACCTTCAGCCAATCACCCTAGAATCACACAAAGAGATTAGCCACTCATCATCATAAAAGTATTAATCAAGTATATGGGAAGAGGGTGAATATTTGAACAAGAAGAATTTAATGAAAAGACTTCAATAACTAAATCAAATATCACAACAAAAGCGTTCCTTGGATAGAAATCCAACAAGCAAGACAATAAGGAAGAGAATCTAAGGTGATCTTACAAGAAAACCTTCAAAAAGCTATAAAAGCTACAATCTTCCTTCTTCAACCTTCAAAAAGGTTCTTCAAATCTCCCAACTGGAGTATGGCTGCAGCGTGTTTTTCGGTGTAAGCGGGATGTCGGATTTGTGGAAATCCGACCCTTCTTATAGGAAAATAACTCTCCAAAGATAAGATATCTTAGAAAGATCTCTTCCCATAAAAATAGGTAAAATATAAGATCTAGTATATCTTCTTCCTTCCAGGAGTCAAGCCCAAAAATATAAGATCTCAGCCAAGAATAAAATATTCTCGCCGCGTCCTAGGTGTTCGCCTCGGTCGAGTCGACTCCTCTGGATCACCTCGGTCGAGGTGAATCTGTGGTCAACCGAGGTGAGTAACAACCGAATGTGAAATCTCTCAAATCAGGTCCAAAGTGAATCTCTAATCCATGGCTATGCTTCCTGGATGGTTCCTTATGTTCCTGAATGTAGCTCCAATGACTCCATAGCTCCTTTTTGATGCAAAACGTGCCATTTTACCTACGATTACAACAAAACTAAGTGTAGACCTCGATTCCCGCAAAGGTAGATGAAACAGTAATATAATCACATATTATACATACAAACATGCAGATTATTGAAGATAAAACGTCCAAACAAACCCCAAAATATAGACTATAATTCATGCTATCATTTAGGTAGTGAGTTTAGGTTGAGGATGATCCTATGGATCCCTTTGGGTCTAGGTGTGACCCTTGTGTTGTTAGGAGATTGATATATCTTCTTATGACCTGTTTATAGGTTGTGTTGTCCCTCCAGTGTAGAGATGATCGTGGTTGAGTTTGATCGAGGTTGAGGTAAGTCCATAGGACTTACTTAGCTACCATCCTTATATTGGGTGTATGCATGAGTGTTGTGTGCTTTATATGTTTGCTATGATAGCATGAGATGTCGTTTATACCGACTTATGTTTTATTGATTGCCCCGTATGTGTGGTTATGATAACCTTTTCCTTTCATCCTGCCGTGGAGTCTGGGAGGTTCTCTGACGTTAAGCCAGACTGACTTTACAGGAAGGGCGCAATCCACTCCCTTAGGGTACACGGATTGTGTGACCGATGCTTGTGCAACTGGTTAGCAGGCTCAGAGGCGAGGATGTATCGGTCCTCGTGTCACGTACTTTCATATATCTATATATATACGATTTGAGTGAATGCCTATTATATAGATGATAAACTGGGTAAATGTGTGATATCATGCTGATGTGTTTATCCTTATATGATTGTGTTTGTGCTTATGCATTACTGTGTATACGTATGGTTAGCTAATGGTTTATTACCATGTTGTAAATGCCCCACAGGATAAGCGTGCTGCTGAGTAATCTAGAAGAGTGGCAGGCCGAGGACCTCTCGTACATAGGATGTTGTGGGCTTTTGGGTTTGTTACCTTTCCCTCCTACGCGAGGATAATCTTTTGTTACCTCCTGTGTGAGGCAGTTGTGGTTTATACTCGGCTATGTTGTTTTACCTTTTGGTTGTACAGTTTATACGGTTTTATATATTTGTTTTTATATCTGTCAGTGCCATGTTGTAAGGTCCAGTGAACTTGTTGTCAGGCTAGGATCAGGATCCATTGTAAGATCCTAGCCCAATGTGGCACTCCGAGTCTCGTGAATTCGGGGTGTTACAGATTTCCACCGAGATTTTCTTTAGTTGAGGTTTGATAATTACGTTCCACAACGGAGATCAATGAATGAGGATGATGGGCGTTCACGTGTTCCATATAGAAATCCACCCCCAAAATTACCTCCAAAAATCCTTCATGAGCAAGGTATGAGATATTCGAATTCCCGTTATAATACGCCTAACATTTTGGAGTTTGTTAATTCTCAGGAGTTCGAAAATAAGAATGATTTGAATAAAGAAAGCATATGGAGAGATTATCATAGACATGGTCCATATTCCAGGAGAATTCCATAACAATCTAGGCTTCATCACAAGCATGATGGAGTAGGAACAAGAACGATTAAGTTTCCGATTCCATAATCTTGGCCCCCGAATCTCACCCCTTCCCGGCCATGATTTCAGTCGAGATCCGTGTTGGAGGAAGTGCGTAACCAGTTGAAAGCATTTGAGGCACGACTTTGTTGGAATTTCGGTGTCCGGTTTTAGACCAAAGGTCCGTAGTCTCACTTATGTGAGTAGACGGTTCTCCCAATTGCCAATCAATTTAATAAAATTATCTTGAACTAAAAGCAAATTATTAACCAAGGGTTTGTAATCTCCACAAAGGAGTAGACAAAACCCAATCAAGAGTTTGTAGTCTCCAAAGGAGTAGACAAAACTCAACCAAGAGTTTGTAGTCTCCAAAGGAGTATACAAAATTCAACCAAAAAGAGTTTGTAATCTCCAAAGGAGTAGACAAAACTCAACCAAGAGTTTGTAATCTCCGAGAAGGAGTAGACAAAACTCTAATAAAAGTTAAGTTCAATTGCACGTCTTATAAACCGGTTGTTATATGTTAAAACCATTGACTTGGATAATGTAATGAGTCATTCATAAATGAATTTTCCTTTTAAGTATATTCTCCCCTACACCGGGAATATCCAAATACCTTAGTGGGATAAAACGTTACACGTTACAAAGACTAAGTAAGAGACTTACTTGTCTAACTTTGTAGAAAGGGTATTCCTAGGTTTTGTCAATACAAAACCAAACTAAGATGGATGCCTATCCTTTATCAATACAAAGGAACTATACTGGTCTTTCGAGTTTTGCAAACAAGCTTATAAGAAGGCCTATCCAATGTCAATACAATGGAACTAAAAGCTTTATTGTTGCAAAAACAAATGTTCAATCAAGTGCAAATGGCTCTCCCTTTTATAGGCATATAGGGCCACAGTTTTGGGGAGTTAAAAGAGGTTAAAATCGGTTATGGAAGTTACGTGGAAGTTACTTGGAAGATGGGCCTTAAAGCCCTAAAAGCCCGAGGCCCGAGGCCCACATAGGGAGCCCAAAACCGCTCCCCGGAGCTAGCTTAGAGCTAGCTTATTTTTCTTGGTCCAAACACTTCCAATGAGCTTCATTCACTTTAATATAGCTAGGGTAAGCTCCAAAATCCTCAAACACGCAATATCTTAGCTCAAGCTAGTGTAGCTCCTTAAGAAGCTCACTAGCTGCTTCATTGACATTCACTAAGCATTTGAGCTTGGATTGCTCCCAATTTTTAACCACATATTCTTTAGCCAATATAAGGCCTAAGAACCAAAGGTGTGTCGATAAAATGTGGCTAAAAATCCCCAAACGCCGGCCTTCTAAAAGCTAGCACAAGTTGACCTTGTCGTGAATCACCTTGCTTTGATTCGACTCCCCTTATAATACTAGTTGTTCTTAGTGCCGGTCACTTGTCTTGCCTCCCGCAACCCGGACCATAGTGACACACATGTGAACAACTCATTGCACCTTGTCTCAAGACAAGCTCAACGGTTACGATGAAGACTTCGCCAAAATCTCCAACATTCCTCCCCCATTTGAGCAAATTCAAGAAACTTTTAATAGACATACATCCAAACAAAATATTCGCATAATCATAAATATCTTTTGATTGAATATATTGAATTAGTATAATTACACATTCTGCACTAAAGAATTGTGGTGTCTTAATGGATTGAACCACTTAACTTGTTTAAGTACATGAAGGCAACATACACGAAATTTACATTTCCTTTACAAATAAATGACACATTTAAAGGCTATTGTGTCCTAATCTTTTAATGAACATATAGGCGAGTCGACCATCTACTCCCTTGAAGAAGCCTTGACACTTCACGTTCACGTAGCCAACTCTCTTTTGATCTTGCACCTATAATTGCAATTTTTCAAAAGAGTTTTAAAGAAATTACATATTTCAAACTATACATATTATATAGGCATAGAGCATTACCTTGGATGGACATTTTATACTCACAACTTCTTGGAATGGGCTTTCCTCATTGAATTCGGCTAAGGCATCAAGCCATAGGCAAATTGGGTGTCCCATGACAAGTCGTTTTCAATTTAGGCCGTTAACCCCATCCCCTTGGCTGACTTTTGAACTAAGTCCCTAGCCAAGCTCTTGGTTAAGTGATCGGCTAGATTATTGTGTGTTCTCACAAAACCGACCGATATTATACCGTGAGTTATGAGCTCTCTAACTGAGCTATGTCTCACACCAAGATGTCTTGATTTTCCATTGTACGTTTGGCTATAAGCTTTAGCCAACGTAGCTGTACTATCACAATGAATTGAGATAGGAGAAACCGGTTTTGGCCATAGAGGAATTTCTAGAACCAAATTTCTTAGCCATTCAGCTTCCTTACCGGCAGCGGCAAGTGCCACAAACTCATACTCCATGGTCAAGGTTGTGGTGCATGTTTGCTTCTTTGAAGCCCACGAAATGGCACCACCACCTAACAAGAAAACCCATCCTGTGGTGGATGAGTTATCATCTAGATTAGTGATCCATGACGCATCCGAGTAGCCTTCTATCACTGAAGGATACTTATTGTACAAGATGCCAAAACCCATGGTCCCCTTGAGGTACCTAAGCACACGCCTTAGTGCCTTCCAATGTTGTGAGCTAGGACAACTTGTGTACTTACTCAATTTATCAATAGCAAAAGCAATATCTGGCCTAGTGCTAGTCATTACATACATGCAACATCCTATTACTTGTGCATACTCAAGTTGAGAGACAACTGATCCTTGGTTGGGCATCAATTTTTCACTTGAGTCCATAGGAGTACTAACAGTTGAACTTTTATCACATTGGAAGCGTTTGGCAATCTTCTCAATGTAGTGTGATTGCGTGAGGCTTAAGCCTTTAGCATCACGTTTGATTCTTATGCCTAGAATCACACCCGTCTCACCTAAGTCTTTCATAGAAAACTTAGTGGACAAGAAATCCTTAGTGAGATCTACTTGTCTTTGGTTTGTTCCAAAGATCAACATGTCATCAACATATAAGCATATGATCACACCTTGACCGGTATGATCAAACTTACTATAGATACACTTGTCAGCTTGATTTATCTTAAATCCATTACATCATCAAACTTTTGATGCCATTATTTTGGAGCTTGCTTTATTCCATACAAGAATTTGACCAAGCGACATACTTTGTGCTCTTGTCCTTTAAAAACAAACCCTTCAGGTTGTCTCATATACACTTCCTCATCTAGATCACCATTAAGGAATGTTGTCTTGACATCTATTTGATGAATCACTAGATTATGTATAGCCACCATAGCTATTAATAACCTAATGGTTGCAATCCTAGCCACCGGAGCATATGTGTTAAAGTAATCGACGCCTTCCCTTTGTCTTAAGTCTTGGATGACCAAGCGTGCTTTAAACTTGTCAATGGAACCGTCAACTTTCATCTTCCTCTTGAAGATCCATTTGCATCCCAAAGGTTTACAACCGGAAGGAAGGTTGGCTAACTCCCATGTATGGTTACCCATAATGGAGTCCATCTCCTCTTGGACTGCTTCCTTCCAGAAGGCAACATCTTGAGACTTCATGGCCTCGTCAAATGTCTTTGGATCCTCATCTATATGAAAGTAAGAGTGACGATCCATTTCATTATCCCTTGACCCTTCAACCAAGAACACTTGGATAATCGATTTCTGGTACAAATTAGTGCTCATAGGAGCAATCTCTGGCAAGTCAAGCCCGTGGGATGCTTGTCGGGATTCATCTTGAATCCTATGATGCTTGTTTGGGTATTCCTCATCTAAGGTCATGTTGATCACTTCCCTAGGCCTAGGAGCCAAGGTGAAGTGATCTTCATCAAAGATGGCATCCCTAGACTCTATTACGGTATTAACCGAGATGAAGTCATTTGGTTCTATCACATAGAACCTATAAGCTTTGGAGTGTTCGGCATCCCTGTAAATGTAATGTTTTTTTTGTATTTTTTTTTATTGTAAGTAGATGACATATTGACTTTGTTTTTATCGCTATTTTATTTTCCTAGATATATTTATCGAAAATAAAATTTCGCCCCCCCCCCCTTTTAAAATCCTGCAGCCGCCACTGCTCGTAAGTAATGTAGGTTTGGTTTCCTTTTGAACCATAGTTCGTAAGGAGTCTTCTTGCTTCTTTTGTTTGGAACACGATTAATCAAGTAGTTTGCCGTGAGCATATCTTCATCCCAAAACGAATTCTTAAGACCCGAGTAAGACAACATGGCATTGACCATCTCTTTAAGCACTCGGTTCTTTCGTTCGGCCACACCATTTGATTGTGGTGTGTAAGGTGCGGTCTCATGTATGATCCCGATACTCTCAAAGTATTCCTTATCCATAATTTCACCACCACGATCCGTGCATTGTCTTTTTATTAAGGTACCTTGTTGCAACTCAGATTCATTCTTGAATACATAGAATTTGTCTAACGCATCACTCTTTGCAAAGAGTAAATATACGTAACAATAACTAGAGTAATCATCTATGAATGTTACGTAATACTTCTTCTTTCCTAATGAAGGAGTAGAGTGCAAGTCGCCTAGATCCGAGTGGACTAAGCCTGTTAGCATGAAATATTGTGATATTTTAGGCACGTTTTCTAAACGTATTTGATTCATATTGATAGTCTTTGATTGATCTTTATGCATATGTGAGCTAGTATTACCTCTATTGTCGATATGGATGTCTACACTAGTTCTATGTTGATTATAGGTGATTTGGAGCTATTTCCGAACGGAATCGAGCAAAGGAGAGTTGAGTTGATATATCCATAGATCGAGGACACTTTTTGGAAGCAATTTGGAGTCTTAGATTGAGGAATGCACGAGTTTAGGGAAGAATCACGTTCTTGCCCTAAATTACGCCCTAAAATACGGCCGTATCACAAACCACGTTCAGAATTACGGCCGTGGATTTGGAGTCAGAAATTCATGTTCATTCCAGGGGATTACACGGACGTGGAACATACGTTGCAAACCGTATTTTTTTCCACGCTCTAAATTACGGTCGTGGAACACTTCCACGACCGTGATCTTGGCGAATCTTTTCGCCACACTTCGAAGCCACGATCTTTTGAAGATTGGGCCGGGCCGACACTTTGCCCTGCATTATAAAAAGACGGAAGAAAGGAGATTCCGTCATCTTCGCTTACCCTCAGTCATCATCGCTTAGATCCTCGCTTACGCCGGCTTACAATCGTCGCACATCGACGTTTAGACGAAGACTCTTCGCTAGTTTTGCGGGGAAGCAATTGACGTCTCTTGGAGAGATCGAAGTTCGTGTTTTGGAATTCCCTAATCTCGCACTTTAGGTGGAGATTGCTGTGGAGATCTCCGGATTTGCGGAAGATTATAGTTCTTGGAAGATTTTGCAAGAAGATCTCTCTTCTTGATTAGGTTTGATTTGGAAAACGGATTGACATCCCGTTTTCTCTTCTTTCCTAAGGTGGTGATTGTTTGTTATACTTTGAATCTTTTGACATTACTTGTTCTCTTTGTGACTTTGAGATTAAATTAAAGATCGTTGAAAGTTCTTGAAAGTTTTCATCTTTTTATCTTTTAATTCTTGAATTGAAATCAACATGACTGTTATTGGCTAAAAACACTTAACAATTCTAAGGTGAAGGGTTGATAGTTGTGGCTTAGATGATGATAGATTGATCGCAAACAGATTAGACCCTGAGAGTTAGAGAAATATCGTCGACAACCCCAAATTACGGGCTGTTCTTGAATTCCACGACCGTGGAATCTCAAGATCCAACCGTAATTTCCCTCAAGTTTACGAACCTGCTTTTACTTTAATCCAAAGTTAAAGATTTGCTTTAGCTTAGTTTAGACTTGTCTTTTCTAGGTGGTAGTGAGCCTCAACAACCTCTACCTCGATTGTGAGCCTCAACAACCTCAATCGGTTAAGTTAGTCTTGATCTTTAGGTTATAAGTTTGGGTATTTGATACTAATTCTCGCCTTTAGAATCTTTCTATATTGAGCCTCAACAACCTGTATAGAGAGTGCCTTGTAGGTGAGTCACAAAAGGTTTTTGGAACTTCACCGTACGATTACCTTACATTAGTATACCTTTGCATATCTCAACTCTGTCTTTACATCATTAAGTATATCTTGAATCGATTGCCACAGCTGGATACCGGGATCTTTAGGATTGTTGTTTTCCCAATATTTGCAAAACTCTCATATTTACTTGCTTGATAACCTGCAATCAAGTTCGTTCCCACCCAAATCCCTGTGTTCGATACTCTAGAATTCTTGCTTAACTACGTCGATCCGTACACTGCGGGTTCGCTTGCTTGATTCTAGTTTTATAAATTTAAAGCTTATTTGCACACACCTCTAGGGGCGAACAAGTTTTTGGCGCCGTTGCCGGGGATTTGGTTTCGGCCGAATCCGGTAGCCGGTTGTCAAGCTTGGGAGCTTGCTCTCGTTGTTTGATTTTACTTTGAGTGCATGCGCAGGTCTAGGAACACCGAAGATCTCTTGCCTCTTGATCAAGAGCTAGAGAAAACCTTAAGGCAAAAGCGCAAGGAAAAGATGATGGCCGAAGAAAACGAACGTAATCTTCAAACGGAGTTGGCGGAGAAAGAAGCTCAACTCCGATGGAATGAGACTCTCCGCCAAGATGAGATGGATCGTCATCAATCTCAAGTTAACGGTCTACAAGACATGATCTTCCAGATGAGGGTAGAGATGAGCGACCTTAAGAATAAGGGAAGCAAGAAATCCTCAAGAAGGAGATCAAGGTCTAGAAGGAAAAGTCACTCATCCGCTGATGATAGTGACTCTTCCATGCCACCATTAGAAGAGATTGATCCCACGATCAATATGAATCCTTTCCATCCACAAGGAGCTGCTAATCGCCGCATCCCACCTAGGAATGCGAGGATCGAACGTGTGGATAATGAGCCAAGAACTCTTGGCCAACGGATCGATCCAACACAACAACCACGCCGCTTAGGTGTGAATTTTGATGCTGAAGATGTTCAAGGGTTTAGCTTTAACCCTCAAGTTATCACTCTTGTTCGCCAAAACCAATTTGGCGGTACAAGTGCTGAATCTCCACACCAACACTTGCAAAACTTTGAGTGTATGATGGAGACGATGAGACCAAAGAACGCCACTACCAACAGCTATAAGCTAAAGCCTTTCTTTTTCTCCTTGAAAGGGAAAGCGTTATCTTGGTACCAAGCTCTTCCTAATGGGAAACTAAACACGTGGGAAGACCTTTCCGCGGAGTTTCTCACCAAGTTCTTTCCGCCTTTCAAAACGGCGGAACTTAGAGGTAAGATTTATGCTTTTTCTATGAGACCTAACGAAAGTTTGTTTCAGTCATGGGAAAGATTTCAGGATTTGCTCTTGGATTGCCCTCATCATGGCATATCCAAGCTTGCCTTGTTGGAGATTTACTACAAGGGGCCGGATGCGGGAACGCAATTCAACCTCCAATCCCTCTCATGTGGAACGTTCATGGACATGAGAGAAGATGACGCTTGGGACTTCATCGAGAAGCAGGCAAGAGTCATAGAGAAGTATTCCCACCGGAAAATGGAGGGAAATCGTGTGGAGCAAGGAGCGAAGCTCACACATGAAGCTCAAAATCAGATTTTCTCCCTCAACAATGAGATCAAAGAGTTGAAGGAGGCTATCAAGACCAACTTTCCAAAGCAACAAGGGAAGGATGTTGGTTATTTGGGCAACAATAATGGCGGCAACAACAATAATCGGGGTAACAACTGGAATGGAAACAACAACAACCGGAAAAATGATTGGAACAACAATCGGGGTTCAAGCAACAACAATTGGCGCTCCAATCAACAAAATTCCGGTAACTCTTATCCTTCCAATTCTAATACACTAACTCCACCTTCCTCTTCCTCTACTCCTTTGAAAAGCCAGGGGCAATCATCTAATGGAGGAAACAATACGGGAAAGGAGAAGCCCGATCCCATATTGGAAACGATCTTGGGAAAGCTTCAAGGGTTGGAGAACCGCCTCATCAAGGTTGATGATCAAGTTTCTAAGGTTGACAAAGCTCAAAAAGTTTTGGAAAACCAAATGTTCAACCATGCGGAGGAAGTTCCTAGAAATCAAGGGAAACTTCCAGGAAAGACAGAGGACAACCCTAAAGGAAGGGTAATGGCGATTACAACTAGGAGCGGAGTGACTACCACCGATCCGCAACCTACGTTCGTTGAAGTCCCCGTAGAGAAAGAAAAAGGAAAGGGAAAGGAGAAGGAAGATGTCTATGTTCCTCCTCCAGCTTTCAAACCTCCCCTACCGTTCCCTCAATCTAGAGCGCGAGCACGCCTAGACAAACAATTCGGTAAGTTCATAGAACTCATGAGTAAGCTGCATATTAATATACCTTTCATTGATGCTATTGTAGGTATACCAGCTTACGGCAAGTTCTTGAAAGAGCTCCTTTCCAACAAGAGGAAGCTAGAAGACTTCGGAGAGGTCAAGATGAGTTCAGATTCTTCGGATCTCATCAAGACCATGAAGGAGAAAATGCCCCCAAAGTTGAAGGATCCGGGGTCATTTTGCATTCCCATTGGAGTGCGAGATGTCACATACGACGCTTTATGTGACTTGGGAGCAAGTGTGAGCATCATACCACTTGCACTATGTAGGAAGATCGGTTTAGGCGATCCTAAACCGGTAAAGATGACGTTATACATGGCGGATCGATCCATCACTCGCCCCGTCGGTATTGTAGAAGACGTCCCGGTCAAGCTAGGTAAATTCTTTGTTCCCATTGATTTTGTCGTGCTTGACATCCCTGCAGATAGTCCGGTCCCGATTATACTCGGAAGACCGTTTCTTGCAACTTCCGGCTGCATGGTCGATTGCAAGAATGGAAGACTCGCTTTTGATATTGGAGAAGAGAAAGTAGAGTTCGTTCTTTCCACTCTAGTGAAGGAGCCAATCTTTGACGAGGATATCTACGATATCCAAGACGAAGAAGGTTTGTCTAGGGAGGAGGTAAGTGCGATTCTCTTTAACGATCCTTTACAAAAGGTTATCGCTATGAGTCTAACCAATGAAGGAGAAGAAGAAGAGTACAAAGAGGAAATTGAAGCCTTAGAAGCACAAGAAGAGATGTATGAATTGGAGTTTGAGAAACTCCACGATGAGGCTGAAAATGTAAGAATCCACGGTCACACCCTGTATTCCACGAACGTGGATTTCACAACCAAATTCGACCTCCATTCCAGGAGATTACACGGCCGTGGAACACACGAGGAGGCCGTAATTCTGACCGTGGAAGAGGGTAACCGGCAAACTTCTTCAACTTCTTCTAATTCTTCTCCAAACCACTCAACACCCTTAGAAACTTCTAAGGAAACATCGGACGCTCCTCAAGGATCATTGGAGGCTCCGAAGGTAATGGAACTCAAACCACTTCCTACTCATCTAAGGTACGCTTTTCTTGGATCTAATTCTACCTTTCCGGTTATCGTTAGCTCCGAATTAAGCGTAGATGAACATGAACAGCTCATGATTGTCCTTAGGAGACATAGAAAAGCCATAGGCTATACTATTGAGGACTTAGTAGGAATTAAACCCTCCTTATGCAGTCATAAGATACTAATGGAGGAGGACTTTAGAACTTCAAGACAACCTCAAAGGCGGTTGAATCCGACCATGAAGGAGGTTGTGAAGAAGGAAATTCTTAAACTTCTTGATGCAGGTATCATCTATCCTATCTCCGATAGCAAATGGGTGAGTCCAGTTCAAGTAGTTCCGAAGAAGGGAGGAATGACGGTCATCACCAACAAGAACAACAAACTCATTCCTACCCGAACCGTGACTGGATGGCGGATGTGCATAGACTACCGCAAGCTCAACAACGCAACGCGGAAGGATCACTTTCCATTGCCATTCATCGATCAAATGCTTGAAAGGTTAGCACAACATTCACATTTTTGCTACCTTGACGGTTATAGTGGTTTCTTTCAGATTCCGATACATCCGGATGATCAAGAGAAGACCACATTCACGTGCCCTTGGGGTACGTTCGCCTATAGGAGAATTCCGTTCGGGCTTTGCAACGCCCCAGCCACCTTTCAACGGTGCATGATGGCCATCTTCTCCGTAGAGGAAATCATGGAAGTCTTCATGGACGACTTCTCCGTATACGGTTCCTCTTTTAACGATTGCCTTTCTAACCTTTCTCTCGTTCTACAACGTTGTGAAGATACTAACCTAGTTCTTAATTGGGAGAAGTGTCAATTCATGGTTAAAGAAGGAATCGTATTAGGTCACTTAGTCTCTAGTAGAGGGATAGAGGTAGACAAGGCTAAAATTAAAAGACCATAGAGAAACTTCCTCCCCCAATTTCGGTGAAAGGGATAAGAAGTTTCCTAGGACATGCTGGGTTTTATAGACGTTTCATTAAGGACTTTTCTAAGATATCAAAACCTCTCACTAATCTATTGATGAAGGATGCGGTTTTTGAGTTTTCGCATGAATGTTTGGATGCGTTTAACACCATTCGGCAAGCTCTAATTTCAGCACCTATTATCCAACCTCCAGATTGGACTCTCCCCTTCGAGATTATGTGCGATGCTAGTGACGTAGCTATTGGAGCTGTTCTTGGACAACGAAAAGAAGGACGAACCCACGCCATATACTACGCTAGCAAGACGCTAGACGAAGCTCAGCTCAACTACGCCACTACAGAAAAAGAATTTCTAGCCATTGTCTACGCTATTGACAAGTTTCGCTCTTATCTTGTAGGTGCAAAGGTGATTGTCTACACGGATCATGCTGCGATCCGGTACCTCCTTGCAAAGAAAGACGCGAAGCCAAGGCTAATTAGATGGATTCTTCTCCTACAAGAATTCGATCTTGAGATCCGCGACAAGAAAGGCTCAGAAAATTCTGTTGCGGATCATTTGAGTCGCCTCACACATCTAGAGGACGACCATCTACCCATTGATGACTCCTTTCCAGACGAACACCTACACATCATAGAGGAGTGCATCAACGAGATCTCCAAAGGTAACGAACCATGGTTTGCTGATTTTGTTAACTATTTGGTTTGCCAGGAGATACCGCCCGGACTATCCTACGCACAAAGGAAGAAGTTCTTAAAAAGACGTCCGGGAATACTATTGGAACGAGCCTCTCCTCTTTAAGAGAGGTCCGGATGGCATCATCCGGCGATGTGTGCCGGAAGACGAGATGCAAAGTGTCATCCGCCATTGTCATTCACTACCTTGTGGAGGACACGCTAGTTCGAACAAGACTAGCGCAAAGGTATTGCAATCAGGATTCTATTGGCCTACTTTATTTAGAGATGTGCAATCCTTTGTCTCTTGTTGCGATGCTTGTCAAAGAACAGGCAATATTTCTAGAAGGAACGAGATGCCCCTCAACAACATCCAAGAGGTGGAGATTTTCGACGTTTGGGGAGTCGATTTCATGGGACCATTCCCATCTTCTTGTGGAAACCAATACATATTATTGGCGGTAGACTACGTTTCTAGATGGGTGGAAGCAATTGCCTCTCCCACAAATGATGCCATGGTGGTGGTTAAGTTCTTCAACAAGACCATTTTTCCACGATTCGGGACGCCAAGGACGATCATTAGTGATGGAGGTTCTCACTTCATAGCCCGTCGCTTTGAAGCTCTTCTAGCCAAGTATGGGGTTACTCACAAGATCGCTACCCCTTACCATCCACAAACGAGTGAACAAGTTGAGATCTCAAATAGGGAGATCAAGGGAATTCTAGAGAAGACGGTTTCAAGGACTAGGAAGGATTGGTCCTTGAAACTAGATGATGCATTATGGGCGTACCGGACTGCGTACAAGACTCCCATAGGAACCACACCATACAACCTTGTGTATGGGAAGTCTTGTCATTTGCCGGTAGAGCTGGAGCACAAAGCGTTTTGGGCTATCAAGTGGCTGAATTTCGGCATGAAGGAAGCGGGAGAGAAGCGTCTCCTAGACATCAACAAGCTAGATGAACTCCGTTTGAACGCCTACGAAAACGCTAAGATCTACAAGGAAAGAGCAAAGCGTTGGCATGATAAGTATATCATTCCAAAGGACTTCAAAGAAGGAGATCAAGTTCTCCTCTTCAATTTAAGACTTCGCCTCTTTCCAGGTAAGCTTAAATCTCGTTGGAATGGACCTTTTCTAATTAAGCGCATTTTCCCCCATGGTGCAGTTGAAGTATGGGGTGAAGCTAGCGGAAGTTTTAAGGTGAACGGCCAACGACTCAAGAACTATACGCCGGAACTCCAAGCTGAGGAGTTTGCGCCTACCGCACTCGAATAAGTGCGAGATTGGTCTAGCTACGGACCTTAAACAAAGCGCTTCTTGGGAGGCAACCCAAGGTATTGCATTCTCGTTTTTGTTTTCGATTCATAGATTAGTTTAGAATAGACGTTTTTGCTTTGTTTTGCCTCGATTTTCTTCCGGTATGTTCATGTTTTTGGTTGTAGGATCGATGGAAAAGGAGAAAGGGAGGATAATGTCGAAGAAAAGTGACGAAATTTGGACTTTGAAGCTTTACAGAAGGTTCCACGGTCTAAATTACGGTCGTCATAGCTACAATGGCCGTAATTCTCAAAAGCCTTTGAAAAATCATCAAAACCACGGTTCCGTACACTTCCACGGCCGTGGAATGCCCCGACAGACCGTAATTTTTGGAAATTTTGCCGGCCACTATATAAGCCACATTCTTCACAAACTTAACCAAAATTTTCCCCCTTTCCACGACCTAGATACCGAAAACCCTCCACCTCTCCCAATTCTTCATTCTCTAATCGTTTCCAACGATTCTTCGTCCTAAACTGCAGCAAATCCAACCACGAACAGGATCCAAGCAACAAATCGAGTGGAAATCGATCAACAAACACGCATTTTGGGTTTTTCAATTCGAAAAAGAGGTTATTTCTTTCTTCTTGATTTTAGCGGATTTAGTTCGTTTTTGCTATAGATCTTTAGGAAGAACTGACAAAGACTGGAAGGAATTAGATTAGGATTGCTTGTTGTGGTGATTGTTGGTGAATTTGCTGAGATTCACGAGTTTCTGAGACGAATCACGGTCTCTGGGTAAACCACGGCCGTAATTTCCCAAGAACAGACCGTAATTTTGCTGAAAAATGGATTTCGTAAGGAGAGTGTCAGGAAGGATAAAGGAGAAGAAAGGAGAACAAAATAAAAAAGAAAGGGCAATCCCTCCACCTCTAGGGCACCACCACCCTCATCTCCCTCACTACCATCCTCAGCTTTACCTCCATCTTCACCTCCTCACCCTAGCATCCCCACCATACATGAGAACCACCTTGTTGCACTAGACCGGATCAAGGAGAGGACAGTGATAGGTCCTAGGTATTTGTTGTTGGAGGATCTACATCCTCTCAACATAGTTGAGGATCTTACATGACTCTTGGATAGAGCCGGATTGATTGTCTTCACGAACATTCGTGAAGACGCCTATGAGGAGATTACCCGAGAGGTTGTGACGTCTTTCGAGCACAGCCACGTTGATAGGACCGTCTCCTTCCGTCTCATGGAACGAGACTATCATTTGAGTATTGTTGAGTTTGGGACCATTTTCGGGTTTCATGAGACCTACAATGGTCGATTCCCGAGCGGTATTTACCCTAAAGATTTCTGGAAGGAAGTTGCGATGATTTACGCCGACGAGGACCGTTGGCAACCCGCCGATACCAAGGCTAGATTGATGTACCATCTAGCCTTGAAGATAGCTCACCGTGTTCTTTCGGAGTGTCTCTTTCCTAGGACGGAGACGCCCCAAAAGATCAAGACGGATGAGCTATTCTTGCTCTATTGTATGCTTTATGGACGCCGTGCAGATTGTGCTACCCTCTTGGCTGCTACGATGAGCAAGCTCAAGAACAAGAAGAAGGGGAACATTGGGTATGGTGGGATAGTGACCCACATTGCTAGGACGTTTGGTGTGGATTTTTCCGCTTGCACCCGTATACCGGCGGTTCCCTTAGGGCTACATGCTTTTATGGTTAGGGGACTCATCTTCCCCACACATAGAGGTCCGCCTTATGCGGGCATGCCTTGGGAGACTAGGACGGGTAGGGGTATTGAGTGGCTGCCGGAGTATTCCATTGTGGCGGGACGCCACAATTGGAAGGAGACGTTCGCTGCGATGCATGCGAACAGGCTAGTAGCTCCCCCTTACGTTCCACCACCTGTTGTAGATGAGGAGGACATGGGAGATCAGTACGAGAGTGGTGGAGGAGCGGAGCAGGAGTTCGGCACGTTTCCGGATCAGCCGGAGGCGGCCCCGGATGTACCTAGGCGCTCTCCACGCCCAGCTAGAGCTTCAGGCTCGTTATCTCGCCGCGCTAGCGTGAGTGAGAGGCCCACGTGGATGACTACACCTCCCACTTGGTACGACACACCCCCTCCTTGGTCCACGACGCAGCCAGCAGCACCACCGCCACCACCAGCGCCAGCACCGGCCGATGCCCCCGCATGGTATGATCACGCCCCGGGATGGTATGAGAGGATGCCGGATTGGGCTACCGGACTTTCAGAGAGAGTAGGAGCGCTAGAGATCCGGGCGGATGCTAGAGACGGACGCCTAGACGACCTTGACCACATGATGAGGGACGTCTACCGCCAGCAGTTTGGGCGGTTCTATGATCCGAGTTTCTCTCCATTCCCACCTCCGCCGGCGCCGCAGTGATTGATGCATGATCGTTGTTTTAGACATTCCCGCCACCACTTGTGAGTTTCTTTTCTTTCTTTTGTTCTTTCTTTTGAACATTAGGGACAATGTTCGTCCTAAGTATGGGGTGGGATGTACTAAAAATTTGTAATAACTCTACTCTCTATGCTGCTTTCATTTCGAGACTATCATTGCATGTTCATTATGTGTTACACGTTTCATTCTCGCATTGCATGAAAAAGAACTTTAAAAACCCATAAAAATTGAAAAATTTTGAAAATTTTGTGCTTCTAATGAATTGAGATGATTTCCATGATAATCACTACTTGCGAATTGAGTTTGATGACAATTGCATGCTTAAAAGGATTGTGAATTGAAAAGGATTTGAATGAATAAATTTTACCTCTTTTGCAAGTTTTATAATGTGAAAATGTTACCTAAATCATGCTAGAAAATTAAAGTTGAAATCACATTATAAGTTCCTATACTTCTTGTTGAAATGATTAAGGCAATTCGATACTTTCTTTCTTCTTTCTTTGATCATCTAACTCCTCATTGAAATATTAGCCTCCTTTACCTATCCGGGAATTTGGAAGAAGTGAATGAGAAAAAGGCATGTTTGATGTGGGAGGGCCATGAGAGCAATTATTTGCAATCAATTGAATAGAAAGAAATTGTAGGTTTGGGGAAGTCCATCATGACGATGAGTAACTCGGCACCATTCACATAGCCGGGTGTTTGTGTCTTGCCAAAGTCGAATTGAGCGATATTCCTAGCGGATTATGGTATGTGCGCTAAGGGTTTGAGGCATCTCTTGCAAATTTGAGAAACGCCGATCTCCTAGGCTTCGGTTTTTGTGCACCTCTATCCATAACTCCAAAAGTAAAGTCGAAAAATGAAAGGAAGAGAGCGAAGCTCTAAGTTGAAGTGTTGCGGGAACCGCATAAGAAGAAGAAGGTAGTTGTCCACTTTCCCGGATTTATGCACCACTTTCCCTTAAAGTTTTCCCTTCCCTTCCATATTCTAGACCTTTTCTTTGAAAGTCCTTAAGATCAAAAGAATGATATATGACTTGGTGATCTAAATTAAAGTTTCTTGTGATTGATTTTGATAATGTTTGAAGGTTATAATGCTTGTTTAGAAGTTAAATCGGTTCATGAATTTTCCTTGCCTTTTACTCTTTGATTAAGTGTGTGAAAGTTTGAAAAACGATTGAAGCAAGGTTTGAGAATGATCTATTCCTTAGAAGTCACATTCATCCAAAAGAAGGTACACATATTTCATCCTAACTCTTGTTTTAAAGCTTTTTTAAAGACCTTGCTTAGGGACAAGCAAGTGTTAAGTATGGGGTTATTTGTTAGCATGAAATATTGTGATATTTTAGGCACGTTTTCTAAACGTATTTGATTCATATTTATAGTCTTTGATTGATCTTTATGCATATGTGAGCTAGTATTACCTATATTGTCGATATGGATGTCTACACTAGTTCTATGTTGATTATAGGTGATTTGGAGCTATTTCCGAACGGAATCGAGCAAAGGAGAGTTGAGTTGATATATCCATAGATCGAGGACACTTTTTGGAAGCAATTTGGAGTCTTAGATTGAGGAATGCACGAGTTTAGGGAAGAATCACGTTCTTGCCCTAAATTACGCCCTAAAGTACGGCCGTATCACAAACCACGTTTAGAATTACGGCCGTGGATTTGGAGTCAGAAATTCATGTTCATTCCAGGGGATTACACGGACGTGGAACATACGTTGCAAACCGTATTTGTTTCCACGCTCTAAATTACGGTCGTGGAACACTTCCACGACCGTGATCTTGGCGAATCTTTTCGCCACACTTCGAAGCCACGATCTTTTGAAGATTGGGCCGGGCCGAAACTTTGCCCTGCATTATAAAAAGACGGAAGAAAGGAGATTCCGTCATCTTCGCTTACCCTCAGTCAGCATCGCTTAGATCCTCGCTTACGCCGGCTTACAATCGTCGCACATCGACGTTTAGACGAAGACTCTTCACTAGTTTTGCGGGGAAGCAATTGACGTCTCTTGGAGAGATCGAAGTTCGTGTTTTGGAATTCCCTAATCTCGCACTTTAGGTGGAGATTGCTGTGGAGATCTCCGGATTTGCGGAAGATTGAAGTTCTTGGAAGATTTTGCAAGAAGATCTCTCTTCTTGATTAGGTTTGATTTGGAAAACGGATTGACATCCCGTTTTCTCTTCTTTCCTAAGGTGGTGATAGTTTGTTATACTTTGAATCTTTTGACATTACTTGTTCTCTTTGTGACTTTGAGATTAAATTAAAGATCGTTGAAAGTTCTTGAAAGTTTTCATCTTTTTATCTTTTAATTCTTGAATTGAAATCAACATGACTGTTATTGGCTAAAAACCCTTAACAATTCTAAGGTGAAGGGTTGATAGTTGTGGCTTAGATGATGATAGATTGATCGCAAACAGATTAGACCCTGAGAGTTAGAGAAATATCGTCGACAACCCCAAATTACGGGCTGTTCTTGAATTCCACGACCGTGGAATCTCAAGATCCAACCGTAATTTCCCTCAAGTTTACGAACCTGCTTTTACTTTAATCCAAAGTTAAAGATTTGCTTTAGCTTAGTTTAGACTTGTCTTTTCTAGGTGGTAGTGAGCCTCAACAACCTCTACCTCGATTGTGAGCCTCAACAACCTCAATCGGTTAAGTTAGTCTTGATCTTTAGGTTATAAGCCGAGTATTGATTAGTATTAGAAACTATTCTTGTTTATATTAGTATTAGAAAGTTTATTACATAAAGAGAGAAGAAACATATTATTGTTCCAATGGCCAAAGCCTACAAATGTTACTCTCCTAGATAATGCATAGCGGTCGGCTTCTATGACTTGTTTGAAGCCAAGCCTATTGAGTACACCATCAGAAACCACATTCTTTCTAATGGCCAATGCATGTAGTACATTTCACAAGACTAGAGTCTTTCCACTTGTGAAGTATAGATCAACCCGTCCTCTTCCTAGAACGGGGGTGGTAGACTCGTTTCCTATATGTATGAGTGCTCCATCGTTAGCAACAGCGTATGTCTTGAACCAACGCCAATCTTTGAAAACATGAGTTGTTGCACCCGAGTCCATCCACCATCCAAGGTCATCATCCTGCATGGACAAACATTCAAAAGTCAATGACACATAATTCAAATCAGAATTTATATCAAAGTTAGAATCAAGACTCATAAGTGAGTCACCTTGGTTTGAGGGGTTTTGGCCACTTTGGCCTCCACCCTTGGATCCATTGTCCTTAACCTTGCAATCTCGTTTGAAGTGGCCAGACTTGCCACAATTCCAACAAGAACCTTTTGGTTTCTTGTCAATATTATCCTTCTTGGACTTCTTGGACTTATTTCCCTTGTCCTTGTCTTTGTCCTTTCCTTTGAACCTCTTCCTTTTGCCCTTTCCATCCATCATGTTGGCCTCGTGGGAAGTAGAAGTTTTATCCTCCTTCTTGAGTCCCCCTTCTTGTGCCCTAAGACCTTGTTCAATTTGAAGGTGAGAGCCAAGTTCTACCAACGTGAGTTCTTCCTTCTTGTGCTTTAGCACATGGCGGAAGTCCTTCCAAGAAGGGGGGAGCTTATCCATTATAGACGAAACCGCAATGGCCTCATCCATATGCATGGCATGTTGATTGAACTGCCCAAGAATCCGGAGCAATTCAATGTATTGTTCCATTACCGGCCTTGATTCCACCATTTTACATGAGTTAAAATCCGAGACTAAGAATTTGCGAGATGAAGCATCCTCCGCCATGTACTTAGACTCCAGTTGATCCCACATTGATGTTGATGACTCTACACTTTGGTAGACATCAAACAATGCATCACTCATGCCATTGAGAATATGACCACGACATATGTAGTCATCATTATCCCATTTGCCCCTTCGTCGGACAACCTCTATCTCCTCTACCATATCATCAACCGGCTCAGCCGGTCTAGGTGTAGTGAGTACATAAGCGACTTTTAGTGTAGTCAAGAGGAAGTGCATTTTCTTTTGCCACCTCCTAAAGTCTACACCCTCAAACTTATCCAACTTTCAAAAACGAGAAGTCATTTCTGTCATTAACGTCTTACTCATTATTGATCAATCAAATCCTACAAAACAATTAACAATACATACACTTAGAAGATTGTTGGAATTTCGGTGTCCGGTTTTTGACCAAAGGGCCGTAGTCTCACTTATGTGGGTAGACGGTTCTCCAAATTGCCAATCAATTTAATATAATTATCTTGAACTAAAAACAAATTATTAACCAAGGGTTTGTAATCTCTACAAAGGAGTAGACAAAACCCAATCAAGAGTTTGTAGTCTCCAAAGGAGTAGACAAAACTCAACCAAGAGTTTGTAGTCTCCAAAGGAGTAGACAAAATTCAACCAAAAAGAGTTTGTAATCTCCAAAGGAGTAGACAAAACTCAACCAAGAGTTTGTAATCTCCGAAAAGGAGTAGACAAAACTCTAATAGAAGTTAAGTTCAATTGCACGTCTTATAAACCGGTTGTTATATGTTAAAACCATTGACTTGGATAATGTAATGAGTCATTCATAATTGAATTTTCCTTCTAAGTGTATTCTCCCCTACACCGGGAATATCCAAATACCTTAGTGGGATAAAATGTTACACGTTACAAAGACTAAGTAAGAGACTTACTTGTCTTACTTTGTAGAAAGGGTATTCCTAGGTTTTGTCAATACAAAACCAAACTAAGATCCGCTTACATGAGAAAGGCAATTGGCCATCCTTTGTCAATACAAAGGAACTATACTGGTCTTTCGAGTTTTGCAAACAAGCTTATAAGAAGGCCTATCCAATGTCAATACAATGGAACTAAAAGCTTTATTGTTGCAAAAACGAATGTTCAATCAAGTGCAAATGGCTCTCCCTTTTATAGGCATAGGGAGCCACGGTTTTGGGGAGTTAAAAGAGGTTAAAATCGGTTATGGAATTTACGTGGAGGTTACTTGGAAGATGGGTCTTGAAGCCCTAGAAAGCTCGAGGCCTGAGGCCTACATAGGGAGCCCAAAACCGCTCCCCGGAGCTAGCTTAGAGCTAGCTTATTTTTCTTGGTCCAAACACTTTCAATGAGCTTCATTCACTATAATATAGCTAGGGTAAGCTCCAAGATCCTCAAACACGCAATATCTTAGCTCAAGCTAGTGTAGCTCCTTAAGAAGCTCACTAGCTACTTCATTGACATTCACTAAGCATTTGAGCTTGGATTGCTCCCAATTTTTAACCACATATTCTTTAGCCAATATAAGGCCTAAGAACCAAAGGTGTGCCGATAAAATATCGCTAAAAATCCCCAAACGTCGGCCTTCTAAAAGCTAGCACAAGTTGACCTTGTCGTGAATCACCTTGTTTTGAATCGACTCCCCTTATAATACTAGTTGTTCTTAGTGCTGGTCACTTGTCTTGCCACCCGCAACCCGGACCATAGTGACACACATGTGAACAACTCATTGCATCTTGTCTCAAGACAAGCTCAACGGTTACAATGAAGACTTAGCCCAAATCTCCAACAGACTTCTCCAGCCCCGGAAAGAGAAACCACCGATGGAGGTTATCCAAACTGTAAATGTCATTGATTCTAACCCTGCTAATTATAAGCTTATTGAATTAATTGCATAAGAATCTAAGTTTTTATTTAGGATTGTTCGGTCTCTTGATGATCATTTAGATTTATTAATATCAGAATCTACTCTTGTGTAACACGCTAAGATTAGTATGAAAACCCATTAGCATGATTCTAGTTTAGTAAATAAATTTGATGATTATGAGAATGACATATATGCAAGTGACTTGTATGCACATGATCTTGGTTTAGATGATGCTATTGATTGTGATGTGCATAATCATAACATGATTAACCTTGATTGCAATATGCATGAGCATCCTATGAATGATTTTGAAGTATATGTGGATAAATCTGAATTAGAGAGTGTTAATTCTCTTGATGATGATACTACTTCTTCGTTATTGTGTTCATCTTTGGATTGTCCTTTAGCATGGATTCAAGAATCGTTACCAACGGAGATACCTTTTGTTGTGCCTTTAGTAGAGGACAAAGACCAGCCTAAAACCCCCAGGATTAAGTTAGAAGCGAATTGTGTGGTGCAATCTCAAGTTGTGACTTTGTTAGCTCCTTATAGGCGATGCATTAAGGATGAGATTATAGTACCACCATATGTAGAGTTTGTTAGTTCTTGGATTTTCAACTCATGTTTATCCTTGAAGTATTATGACTTTGTTGATTCTTTGTTCCCCTCAACTAATGTTACTCTTGCACCGTTACCCATGAGAAAGTGAGTGAGTTTAATTGTAGGTCTGCAAGTTGAAGGCATTAAAAGGAAGGAAAAACACGAAATCAATGTTCTCGAGATGCCGAAGGATTATGGCGAAGAGAGTCCTATCATAATTAGGACAAAACCTTGGCATATGAAAGCAAAGTTTCACACCAGGAAAGAAATCTCGGCCAAATACCATAAATCTCGCTTGTGATTTAGCCTGAAGCCCGAGATTTGCCACTGTCAAAGATTATTTCGATTCCAAACTGCAGAACCTCTCCCCAACCCTTCAATCTAAGGAGATCCACTCATTAACGTCGCTCCTAGAAGTTTGGATCAAAAATTAATTATGTGGAAGAAAGCACCAAGGAAAGATCTTACTGTGAGCTTATTTGAGGAGTTAACTAAAGCTAAGAAGGGGAGAAACTACACTTTTGAAATTGCATTGTTATCTCCTATTAGTTGTGCTTACTCTATGAGTTGTGATCCATATTTAGCTTTAAACTATAATGACTTTGTAATTAAGTTATTCTCCATAACTTTCTTTGATCTTATATTGTTACCTTTAGTGGAGCGAGTAAAGTTGATGTGCAGGAAAACAAGACGACATTGTCACAACGATACATGAGGAATCATGCAAGAAGCTAGAGGGAAAGCGGAGAGTAGTTGCAGATAAAGATCCTCAAGTCCGCAAGGAAATACCATTCGAACCAAGAAATCCAGCTTGGTTGAACCTAGGAGAAGGAAAGCTCCAAGAATACATCAAGTTTTCATCATCCAAGACAAGTTGTGGATCCACATTGAAAATCTCGGCCCTAGTTGTGAAATCTCACCCCCCAAGATTTGAGGATCAGAACCGAGATTCATCACCGTTGCATGAAATGGTGAAAATTTTCAAACCCCGAGTAATACAAAGTTCGAGAGACCTTCCAGGGGAGTCACAAAAATTTGAGTTTTCACCACCCGAACATTTGTATCTATTTGTATCGATTAATGTACCCCCTAGTGTACATGTCGAGAAAGAACGGATAAGGAAGGAGAAGCTGATATCTTCATCCCATAGAGTTGATCCAGTCCAGAAGCTACCATACTTGAGACATTGTGTGATTAGTGATGAGCAAGGCTTTGACTCGAGGTCGAATCATTTTCAAGAAGGGGAGTATGATGTGGGACTATCAGTGATAACACCTACATTACACGGAACCATCACTAAGTCTAGAACATGAGACACTCAAGGAAAGGTTGCTTGCAAGCTACAAAGATGGAAGGATCCGAGATAATGGAGGATTGCATGGAAGATGCAAAATCTCGGTCAACACAATAAAATCTCGGACAAGATTTATGATTCGAGACCGAGATTCTCGACTGTTGCGTGTGATCGAATAGATCTCGATCAGAGGGATATTATCCTTTACTTATCATTTATTATTTTGATACATTTAAGGCTCTAAAATATTCTAAAGGTATTTGTTAATTAATGATCCTATTTTTTGTATTATATTTAAGTTAGATATCTTATCTTTTGTATGAGAATCTTCCCTATAAATAGCCTTAGTGAGGAAGATTATTAGGTAGACTGAATTTGATTAATATTTTCCACAATGTTGTGTGAATTCGTAGCTTCGCTAAAGAAGTTTGTGTTTTATTCATTTTTATTCAATCAAAGAGAGAGATTTGATTGAATCGTTGTGAGTCCTTGCTAGATTGTGTTTGTGTGTGTTAATCTTCTTAAAGGTTGGTGCTCCTGGTAAGTTCTAGTCCCTCCTTGTGCTTGTCTTACTTAGAAGGCTTGTGTAAGGTTAAAAAAGTGAGGATTAAGGTAAGCTCTTTGTTAAGGGATTTTGACACATAATTGGTCAAGGTTCTTTGTGGGAATATCTTGGTTCGCATCTTCCTATATTCCATCAATTTTAATCCATATTATCATCTTCATATTTTTCCATTATCATTCCATCTACTCATGTTTTTTGGTTCGAAGATACATAAATCTTGGCCAAACAGGAATCTCGACCGAGATTCGTGACCAAGATTCATTATCTGAGACTGTTCGTGGACTTTCAATCTAGATCAGGCAATCGCGGCTTCAACCCCAAGGCCGGCTTCCCATCTCCATCTACAAGTCGAAACACTCTTACTAAAGGTGTAAATACCCTCAAAGTCATGCTAACACCACTCCAAAATGTAGAGGACAAAATGGTAGCACAAGCCTCTTTCCCTTTTTTGATCTTTGACCATTTAGTGCTTTCCCACTCTTTTGAGATGACCATTTGCTCCAATGCCTCTATCTTCTCAAGTAAACTTTGCAATGACAAGAAAGACGAGGCAAATCTAGTCACTCCTGGACTGTCTATCTCTTTAAGTGTACGGCTTATCATTAATGTCAATGTCTTGTGATGAGAGTACATGAATACGGTAAAATAATTTGCTTTTGTAATTGAAACTTTGCAAAGTGGGAGCTTACCAATGGCTTCAAGCATGATTTTGATAGAGTAGGTAGCATAAGGAGTCCAAAATATTCGAGGTCTCTTCTCAAGCAATAGATTTGAAGCCGCAATATTGTTTGAAGCATTATCGGTCACCACTTTGGCCATATTCTTCTCCCTAATCGTTTCATTGCACTCATCAACATACTCAAAATTATGTAATGTCCGGTATGTGCATCTACAGAAGCCTCTTTGGAGCTAAGAAAGGTAGTCAAACCTCCGGAGTTAACACACAATTTCATAATGCTTCTCCTCTTTCTATCGCTCCAAGGATCTGTCATGATAGAACACCCATCTTTCTCCCATGCTTCCTCATGAATCTTGAGTGACTTTTTCATCTTTTCAAATTCACCCTTCAGAAGAGGTTCTCTTAGTTGATATTGAGATGGAGGTTGGTAACCTAGACTAAACTGTCCAACCACCTTAAAAAAAATTTGAATGTGAAGAACCGAATAGGTGAATAATAAGGATATAAATATTCTAGAAGGGGGGTTGAATAGAGTATGAGAACTTTTTGCAATATCGTATATCAAGGCTTTGAAACTAATCTCAAGGTCATGTAGTCGATTTCTGCGCTTAGTGACAAAACTGTTTCTCAAGGCTTAGAAGTGGATCTCAAATCCTTGACTTCGAAACCTGCAGAAAGTTGTTAGTCAAAATAAAGCGTGATAATAAGTGCGGAATGTAAAAGATCGACACAACGATATATTTACGAAGTTCGGCCCTAACAGCATACTCTCCGCCTAGGGTTTCTAACCCTAGGATTCTAACTATCTATTATCTGTTGTTGTGAGTCCTAGATACAACCTAGAAGAACTTCCCTTCTTCTCTCAATGTAGCCTCAATGTTACGATCTAGTCAACTCTGTTCTAGTAATAATATCCTGGTTACTTCGCAGAGTAACACACTCGACATAACACTATAATGATATGTCAATGGAGCTCTTGTGTTTATCTCACTCTAAGGAATAAACTAATGTAAGTGAAGAACCGTTAGGTGAATATAAAGAATAAAAGATACTCTAGAAGGGGGGTTGAATAGAGTATGGGAACTTTTTGCAAAAACCTATCTCAAGGCTTTGAAACTTATTTCAAAGGCCTTGATGTCGATTTGAGCTCATTGTGACACACTTTGATATCAAGGGCTTTAAAACTGATTTCAAGGGTCTTGACTTTGTTCACCTGCAAAACAAAGTTGGTCACAGTAAAGCAAATAAAGTGCGGAATGTAAGAGATCGACACGAGGATATGTTTACAAAGTTCGGCTCTAAATAGCCTACTCTCTATCCCAGGGTATAGCCGTAGGATCTAACTATCTATTATCAGCTTCAAAGAGTCCTATATACAAACTAGAAGAAATCCCCTTCGTCTCTCATTGTAGCCAACGCTACGATCTAGCTCCAACTCTTCACCTTGGTATAATAGCCTAGTTACTTCGCAGAGTAACACACACACACTCTAGTATAACACTCTTTAGATATTCCAATGGAGCTCTTGAGTTTATCTCTCTCTAGGGGATAACACTTTATGTAAAAGAGAGAAAGAAAAACTTGTTTGATCGAATGAAGATGCTTTGGATCGCTTGAAGACTTTGGATGTTTCCATGTAAGCTTGTGTCTTGTTCTTCAATCGACATCTTCATTTATAGTCTTCTATGGAGAGGTATTCTAGTCGTTTGGGAAGATGACCGTTGAAGATGATTCTTCTTCTCCATGAATTCTGCTTCTTGGTTGAGATGTGGTAGACGTTGTAGATCTTCTATCTTCATCTCCTTAAAGCATGTTGATCTCCCTTGTCCGTAATCTTCTCATACTTGTGTTGTGAAGATATTTGAATTTTGTTGAGAGAGGATCTTTGCGCTTTCGGTTGAGGATCTTTGTGAGATTTTGGTTCGAATCAAATCTTCTTTGGTCGGTTGAGATCTTCTTTGAGTGTATCTTCTTGTTGGGCATATATCTTTAAAAGATCTTCTTTGATACTTGGTAGATTTGGTTTGTTGAAGTTTGAACTCCTTTCAGCCTCGTGCGTTGTTTTAATTTTGATTTCAAGACCTTGGCTTATGGTCCCTTGAAATGGCTTTGAAGGCCTCCGTCTTGAATCTCTCTAAACTCATCGTTTGTCCTTGTATCTGATTTCAAGGCCTCCGAAGGTCCCTTGAAATGTGTTTCAAGACCTGCACATATTCTAAACAAACCACAAAACCAAACCAAGCAACTCGATATATAATCGATAAATTGTTAGTATATAAACCACTTCATTTGTGCTTAAGTCTTCCATCATCATCACCTATACAAATATATAATCAAGGTGGAGTTTTCAATCTCCCCCTTGATGGAAGACAACAAAAATATCGTACATGTATTGTAAAGTTAGTGATGCATATATGAATATCAAAACAAACTTAAAATGCAGAATGCAAAAATATCGAAATGTCGGATCATTTATTTTCCCCCCTTTGTCTTTCAACAAGGGAGAAAAATAATTAAAGCACGAAAGTTTTACAGATTACAACCCCAGAAAAGTATTTCAAAAAAAACCACAAAACAAATCAAGTCTTTCAAAACAAGGCCTTGGTATCAGAATCAAGGTCCTTGAAATTCATGGTCAGCAAGATAAACTTCATTCATGATACCATTTTGAATTAAGATTCCCCTTCCCTAAATGCTCCCTCATGCACATATTTCTCCATCGATTTGCAGCATTCGAGATGTCATGAATCTTGAGGGAAATGTCGGTACGTCTTTGATCAGAATCTTCTTTGTATTTCTTGACAACCCCAAATTCTTCAATTTGCAGGACGTTGGGATCCTCAGATGATAGTTGACCAATGGGGTGATCCTTGATAATTTTGTAGCACTGAGTCATGACTTTTTCAGCATCTTTAGTGGTGGCTTGACCATCTTCTTCAGTTAAAGGCTTGATGTTGTTGGTTGTTGTAAGAGAAAGAGCATTCACATGAAACATCTGGATAATCTTCTGGTTTAAGATTCCCAGTAAGTCTTGTGTTTCATCCAGACGATCAGTTACTGCAGATCGGAAGGTGATAAGATTATGTTGCATTGGATCCAGCCCTCGTTCTACAGCCTCCAGTCGTTGCACAATGGTATAGTTCCAGGCCGGTTGCTCTTTCAAAACCCATTCCCCTGTTGTAGTTTTCTTAATTACCATGAGGTAGAAAAATTCCTCATCCAGTTCTCCAACCACATAATGTTGTTCCTCATCAAAGTAATCAATCGAAAAATATCGAAAGATTTTAGGGAGAAAGTTTCCATATGGTAAATGTGAATCACTGGGAGAAGTGATGGTGTGAAGCATATGGGATAAGATAATTTCTAGAAGGTTAACATCTAACCCATTTAGCACATGATATAGAAAAGAAAGCAGTTGATTTGTCAGCACATCCCTGTTATTAATCCTTGGTACCACACATCTAACCAGCAGTGTACAAACAATTCTGGCTTCAAGGGTTAAACATGTGGTGGTAGGTTGTGGCAGTGCGTTGGGTAGAAGAAATTGTTCTTTGGCCATTTTAACAGTTCTAGAGGGGGTAGGGTGGTCGAAAGAGTTGTAGCGAGGTAGCCCTAGAATTTCAGCAATAATCTCAGAGGAAACAGTAATTTTTTTACCTTTAACAACTGATTCCAGGACAAGTCCCCCCCCCCCCCTTTCTCTTCGGGATGTCAGGTTGACGTAGAACAGACTGGTTAACCTTGGAAAAGTTGTCTTCCCAGGGTTGAGAATGATCCAGATTGAACTAGCTTGAAGCACCTCGAGGCCTGGTAGAGAAAGACAGGTAAGGAGCTCTCGATCAAATAATTCACACATGCACAGACCCCGTTCGTTGAACCCCTCAAGCCACTTCTTGATTGCGATTTGGCTTCTAAACCAGTGTGAAGGAAGACTAGTTTTGGTACAGATGTTTGCATCGTTCATGTGGAATGGGGAACTGGAGCTTGAGTCGGAGTCGGATGAGATATGAACTACCCTCTGGCGTTTGGGGGCAGAGGATGCAACATCATCAACTGAAGATCTCTTGGAAGCGATGAATATTTTTGAAAAAAGAGATGAAGCAATTTTGTGAAAAACGAAAGAGTAAGCAAGAGGATTTTGCAAAGAGAAGATGAAGCGGAAGAGATAAAGAAGGAAGAGAAGTGGTATTTAAGGGAAGAAGTCACATCAACGTAAGTTCACTAGGATCTTGAGAGACTCAAAATCTTGGGAGAATCACTTTTGATTAGAATTCTTTTCATAAATTTTGTTACCACTTTTCAAAATTCTTTGAAAATCTGAAAATAAAGCTTTTTGAAATCTCTTTTAAAACTCTTTCTTTAAAGAATTTAGGAATTAAAATATCTAAAAGATATTAATCCCCAAATAGATCCGTGAAATTCAATTTACTCTTTGAATCTTGTTTCAAGGCCCTTGAAAACAAAAAGTGGGCTGCATAAGAAGGAGAAAATAAAACAATTTACTCCCCCTACGTTAATGCTTCCTTGTTCAACAGTCCAAGCTCTAAACGAATAAAATTGAATTGATCTTAAGGTAGAGGCTTGGTAAAGATATCTACAAGCTGCAAGTCAGATGATATAAAAAAGATCGAAACATCACCTTTCTCAACATGATCACGTATGAAGTGATGCCTTACATCGATATGCTTAATCCTTGAATGCTGCACAAGATTTTTAGTAATTGAAATAGTACTAGTATTATCACATTTTATAGGAATACCTTTCAAATCAAAGCCAAGATCACAAAGTTTTTGAGCTATCCATAGAATTTGTGTACAATAGGCTCCCGTAGCTATATATTCGGCTTTAGTTGTGGATAGGGCGACAGAGTTTTGCTTCTTGGAGTGCCAACTAATTAGGGATGCCCCTAAGAATTGGCAACATCCAGAAGTGCTCTTTCTATCGACCTTATAACCTGCAAAGTCTGCATCTGAATAGCCAACAAGGTGAAATGAACTTTGACGTTGGTACCATAACCCTAGATCCTTAGTGCCATTGAGATGCCGAAAAATTCGTTTCACAGCTATCAAGTGTGACTCTTTAGGATCAGCTTAAAATCTTGCACACATGCACACGCTAAACATAATGTCAGGTCGACTACCGGTTAAATATAACAATGAACCGATCATACCTCGATACTCCTTTTGTACAACATTTTTGCCATCTTTGTCAAGGTCAAGAGAAAGTATCGAACTCATAGGAGTCTATTAAGCTCATTTCGAATTCCCTACACATGATATCTGAATATTCCTTGCATAGGGAATCATTAGTAGCACCGAAAAATATATCATCAACATAAATATGTACTACTAAAATATCGTTGCCTCTGGTTTTGATAAATAAATTTTTATCAATCAAACCTCTTTTGAAAGTTTTTTCAAGGAGATACTTGGACAATATTTCATACCAAGCTCGAGGAGCTTGCTTAAGACCATAAAAATCTTTGTCCAGTTTAAAAACATGATCACGAAATTCATTATTTTCAAAACCAGGAGGTTGAGCAACGTAGACTTCTTCTTCTAAGAAGCCGTTTAGAAAAGCACATTTTACATCCATTTGAAATAACTTTATGCTCATGAAAGATGCAAATGCAAGTAGCATACGTATGGCTTCTAACCTGGTAACCGGAGCAAAAGTCTCCTCATAATCAATACTTTTTTCTTGGTTATAGCCTTGTGCTACAGGTCGTGCCTTATTTGAATGACTTTTCCATTTTCATCCAACTTATTTCGAAAAACCCATTTCGTGCCAATGATAGATTGATGCTTTGGTCTTGTAGTAAGAGTCCAAACCTTGTTTCTCTCAAACTCATTTCGTTCATTTTGCATGGTATGAAGAGTGTTGAAACTTGGTTAGTACTCATAGAATAAACATTGTTACATCTAGGAGCAGTAAGCACAATATCAGCCGTCGTCTTGTCTTAAACTTCACATTTTTCTGAATCAAACATTACCTTGTTACTTTTATCACATATTTGAGAGATGTTAAGCAAGTTATACTTCAAACCGTCAACAAGATAAACATCATCAATAAAGTTAGATGAGTTATAACATATTTTACAATGCCAATAATGTCACACTTTCCTTTATCACCAAGTGTAAAGGTTCTAGATGATTGCTTCTTTAAATCTGAGAACATTGAACATTTTCCACTCATGTGTCTTGAGCAACCACTATCTAATATCCATTTATGCTCCTTTACCTTGGTGATATCCTGCAAAACAACAAACATCAACCTTCTGGGTCGACCAAATGACATATTTTGGTCCATATTCAGGCTCGATCAAGTTTGGTGGTCTAGTGCCTTTAGGAACCAAGATTTGCTTGACCTGTTTCCTTAAACATAGATGATAAGTGTTTCTAATGATGTAAGGATCATTTCTTCTATATGGACATGTAGATTTTACATGACCCTTTTTACAACAATAAAAACATATGGGCATATGAATACTTCCTTTAGCCTTAACAAAGGTGGTAGTAGGTTTTCTAGGAAAGCTCCTATGATAACCTATACCATTTTTGTTAAGTGAGGACTGTTATTCACCCATCATTCTTTCAAGATTAGCTTTTGAACGAGTGAATTTAACTAGTGCAGTATTCTGGTCTTGATACGTCAAAGTTAGATCAACTTTCTCTTTCTCTAGATCGATATAGTTTCGATGAAGAGAAGAAAGGTTATGCATGAGAATCGCATTTTCTGATTTCAAGGCCTTGATACTATCATCAAGGTCTACCTTCTCTGTGTTAAGATTTTCAATCTCCAAAGACATCTCACTTAGTTATTTTTCTTGTTCAAGAAGCTTTTCTTTTAGAGAATTTATCCTTATTCTATGTTCTTTGTCACATATGATAATGTTTTTAAGGAATTGTGTGAGGTCAAATTCAGGTTGAGACATGATAGTACTTACCACATTATCAACTTAGAGATTTGAATCTTCTTCATGATCGGCCATAAGACATAGGTTTGCTTGTTCTTTTTCGTCTTCTGCTTCATTTGAGGTATCTGAATCTCTCCATGAAGCTACCATGGCTTTTTTCTTTCGATCGTTCTTATTAAAGTTGGTCCTCTTCTTTTTTGGATAGTCCTTAACGAGATGATTTATTTCACCATATTCAAAACAAGTCAAACTTTAGTTTTCTTGTTAGAGTTAGAAAACTTACCTCGGGGTCTTGATGTTCGTGGATATTCTCTATTGTTTGTAGACTATTTCTTTATTTTGAGAATTATTGTGAGACCCTTAGAGATCATGGCAATTGCATCATCATCATTATCATCATCATCATCATCATCATTATCATCATCATCATCATCATCATCATTGTCTTCCTCTTCAGATGGTAACTCATCCTTTTTCGATCTTAATGTCATATTCTTTGTGTTAGATGAGAGATCTCCATCTTCTTCACCAAGAACCATTTCGTGTGTGATGAGTTTTCCAAGGAGTTCGTCAAGAGGAAGAGTTGAGAGATTCTGAGCTTCTTCGATGGCAGTCATCTTTGGTCCCCACTTAGCTTTAGGTAAGCTCATTAGAACCTTCCTAACTTTTTCTTCGTTTGTGAAGACCTTTCCAAGTGAGTCCAAATTGTTCACGATCTCAGTAAATCTTGTGAATATTTCTTTGACTGGTTCATTTGGGTTCATCTTGAATAGCTCATATTGTCTGAGGAAGATGCTAATCTTTGTTTCCTTGACTTGACTTTTTCCTTCGTATGTGACAACGAGTTTGTCCCATATTTCCTTTGCACTCTTGCATGATGAGATGCAGTTGAATTCATTTGTATCTAATCCACAGTAGAGCAGGTTCATAGCTTTGTAGTTCTTTGACAAACTGTCCAAGTCAGCTTCCTTCTTTGGGACTTGGACACCTTCAACTGTTGTAGTTGGGACTTTGGGGTCATTCTGAATGATGCTCCATACTTCCATGTCATGATCAATTATGAACATGCACATGAGTGCTCTCCAATGGGCAAAGTTGTTGCCACAAAAAAGTGGTGGTCGAGATGAGGATCTTACTTGAGCAAATCCTCCATCACCAACAGGATTCATGATTAGTCTCACTGACGGTTAAATCAATAAACGTGAGTCTAGCTCTTATACCAATTGAAGAGTCGTTAGGTGAATATAAAGGATAAAAGATACTCTAGAAGGGGGGTTGAATAGAGTATGATAACTTTTTGCAAAAATCTATCTCAAGGCTTTGAAACTTATTTCAAAGGCCTTGATGTCGATTTGAGCTCTTTGTGACACACTTTGATATCAAGGGCTTTGAAACTAATTTCAAGGGCCTTGACTTTGTTCACCTGCAAAACAAAGTTACTCACAGTAAAGCAAATAAAGTGTGGAATGTAAAAGATCGACACGAGGATATGTTTACAAAGTTCGGCTCTAAATAGCCTACTCTCCGTCCCAGATATAGCCGTAGGATCTAACTATCTATTATCAGCTTCAAAGAGTCCTAGATACAAACTAGAAGAAATTCCCTTCTTCTCTCACTGTAGCCAACGCTACGATCTAGCTTTATTTCTTCACCTTTCTAGCCTAGTTACTTCGCAGAGTAACACACACTCTAGTATAACACTCTTTAGATATTCCAATGGAGCTCTCGAGTTTATCTCTCCTTAGGGGATAACGCTTTATGTAAAAGAGAGAAAGAAAAACTTGTTTGATCGAATGAAGATGCTTTGGATCGCTTGGAGACTTTGGATGTTTCCGTGTAAGCTTGTGTCTTGTTCTTCAATCGACATCTTCATTTATAGTCTTCTATGGAGAGGTCTTCTAGCCGTTTGGGAAGATGACCGTTCAAGATTATTCTTCTTCTCCATGAAAGCCGCTTCTTGGTTGAGATGAGGTAGACGTTGTAGATCTTCTATCTTCATCTCCTTAAAGCACGTTGATCTCCCTTGTCCGTAATCTTCTCATACTTGTTGTGAAGATATTTGAATTCCGTTGAGAGAGGATCTTTGCGCTTTCGGTTGAGTATCTTTGCGAGATCCTGTTTCAAATCAAATCTTCTTGGTCGGTTGAGATCTTCTTTGAGCGTATCGTCTTTTTGGGCATATCTCCTTAGAAGATCTTCTTTGATACTTGGTAGATTTAGTTTGTTAAAGTTTGAATTCTTGTTAGCCTCGTGTGTTGTTCCAATTTTGATTTCAAGACCTTGACTTCTTGTCCCTTGAAATGGCTTTCAAGGCCTCTGTCTTGAATCTCTATAAACTCATCGTTTGTCCTTGTATCTGATTTCAAAGCCTCCGAAGGTCCCTTGAAATGCGTTTCAAGACCTGCATATATTCTAAACAAAGCACAAAACCAAACCAAGCAACTCGATATATAATCGATAAATTATTAGTATATAAAACCACTTCAATTGTGTTTAAGTCTTCCATCATCATCACCTATACAAATATATAATCAAGGTGGAGTTTTCAGTAAGCTTAAGAGGAAGATAAAATTTTGGATCGATGAAGATGTTTGGTATGATCGCTTGGAAGGCTTGGTTACTTTCACTTGTAAGCTCTTTTTTCATCTTCAGTCGATGTCTTCATTTATAGTCTTCTATAGAGATCTTCTTTTAGCCGTTTTCCAATAGCCGTTGTAACGTCTTCTTTTCTTCCATAGAATCCGATGTTGGGTTGAGCGAGATCTTCTCACGTTGTTTAAGAAGTAGTCGTTGCAAGATATTCATCTTCAAAGTACTTCATTTGAAAGTTATTGGAGATCTTCAAGAATCTTCACCGTGATCTTCTCCTCAACAAACTTTAAGCCGTTTGAGATCTTCTCTTATGATCTTATCTTCAAACATCTTCATCTGAGATCTTCTCTCCTAGATCTTTGTGTTGTTTAGATCTTATCTTCAAATACCTTCTGATAGCATGAATTATTGTCTATATTTTGGATACGGTTTTGACATTTTCTCATCATAATTCTGCAGGCATGTACCTGTATTCTTAATGTATATGTCATTATTCGGTTACTTTGGAAGAATCGAGGTCTACACCACGTTTGACTGTAATTGTAGGGAATATGGCACATTTTGGGTTGAAATGGAGCATAAGAGCATAAGAAGGCTATGGAGCTACATTAAAGGAGTATTAGGAAGGACAAGACGAAAACTAGTAACTACACTGGAAGGAAGAAAGAAATATTCAGATGAAGATACGAAGGCATGCACGTAGATCACTACTGATCTCGGATCAACACAATGATGCATCTCAACTGAGATGGCCCACTGGGCCTGGCTCGAGGTCGATGGCTCACAACCCAAGGAAAATAAAATATAATTTGACCTAAAATTCTTCTATAAGAATGAAAGGTCAATGTAAAGTGAAGAGTAGGTTGGATCTCATAGGGATCGAAAAGGACGACAAGGATGACAGCTATTGAAAGGAAGAAGATTGAAGGAAGGATTGCTTAGGGTCCAAAGAACCTTAGATTCTGAGGCGTTTCTTGGGAATTGCTTGTGAGTTTGTTATCATCTCTATGAAAGACATTGTGGGATACTATTGATTTGTTGTTTGCTTTGATTATTGAGATATCTTTGTTGGTTGATTATTTTTCTTTTCTTGATAGTCTTGATATACATTTGATTGCTTGATAATGATGATTGTTGGCTAAACCTCCTTGCGATTCTTGGGTGATTAGTTGAAGGTTGTGGTATAGACGATGAAAGAATGAACCTTTATCTGAGTGGACCCTGAAAGCTTGAGTTAACCCTAAACCGAAACTCGTATCGGGTTGTTTGTTGAACATCTTGACCGATATCGATTTAGAACATCACGAGATCGTCCACTGTAGTGCCTATCTTGAGTTTAGGTTATAGTTTGCCAAAATGGAGCATAGGAGCATAAGGAGGCTATGGAGCTACATTAAAGGAGTATTAAGAAGGACAAGAAGAAAAGCAGGAACTATATTGGAAGGAAGAAAGAAAGATTTAGATGAAGATACGAAGGCATGGACGTAGATCACTGCTGATCTCGGATCAACACAGTGATGCATCTCAACTGAGATGGCCCAGTGGGCCTGGCTCAAGGTCAACGGCTCTCAACCCAAGGAAAATAAACATATAATTTGAGCTAAAATTCTTCTATAAGAATGGAAGGTGAATGTAAAGTTAAGAGGGGGCTGGATCTCATAGGGATCGAAAAGGACGGCAAGGAAGACGGATATTGAAAGGAAGAAGATCGAAGGAAGGATTGCTTAGGGTTCAAGGAACATTAGATTGTCAGGATTTTCTTGGGAATTGCTTGTGAGTTTGTTATCATCTCTTTGGAACACATTGTTGGATACTATTGATTTGTTGTTTGCTTTAATTATTAATATATCTTTGTCGGTTGATTATTTCCCTTTTCTTGATAGTCTTAATATATATTTGATTGCTTGATAATGATGATTGTTGGCTAAACCTTCATGCGATTCTAGGGTGATTAGTTGAAGGTTGTGGTATAGACGATGAAATAATGAACCTTTATCTGAGTGGACCCTGAAAGCTTGAGTTAACCCTAAATCGAAACCCGTCTCAGGCTGTTCGTTGAGTATCTCGACCGAGATCGATTTAGAACATCATGAGATCATCCACTGTAGTGCTTATACTGAGTTTAGGTTATAGTTTGCCAAAATGGAGCATAGGATCATAAGGAGGCTATGGAGCATAGGAGCATAAGGAGGCTATGAAGCTACATTAAAGGAATATTAGGAAGGACAAGAAGAAAAACAGGAACTATACTGGAAGGAAGAAAGAAAGATTCAGATGAAGATACAAAACCATGCACGTAGATCACTATTGATCTCACATCAACACAGTGATGCATCTCGACCGAGATGGCCCACTGGGTCTGGCTCGAGATCGACGGCTCACAACCCAAGGAAAATAAAATATAATTTGACCAAGAATTCTTCTATAAGAATGGAAGGTGAATGTAAAGTGAAGAGGAGGTTGGATCTCAGAGGGATCGAAAAGGACGGCAAGGAAGACGGGTATTGAATGAAAGAAGATTGAAGGAAGGATTGCTTAAGGTTCAAGGAACATTAGATTGTGAGGAATTTCTTGGGAATTGCTTGTGAGTTTGTTATCATCTCTTTAGAACACATTGTTAGATACTATTAATTTGTTGTTTGCTTTGATTATTGAGATATCTTTGTTGGTTGATTATTTCCCTTTTCTTGATGGTCTTGATATATATTTGATTGCTTGATAATGATGATTGTGGGCTAAACTTCCCTGTAATTCTAGGGTATTAGTTGAAGTTTGTGGTATAAACGATGAAAGAATGAACCTTTATCTGAGTGGACCCTGAAAGCTTGAATTAACCCTAAACCGAAACCCGTCTCGGGCTGTTCGTTGAGCATCTCGACCGAGATCGATTTAGAACAGTACGAGATCGTCCACTGCAGTGCCTATCTAGAGTTTAGGTTATAGTTTTCCAAAATGGAGCATAGGAGCATAGGAGCATAAGGAGGCTATGGAGCATAGGAGCATAAGGAGGCTATGGAGCTACATTAAAGGAGAATTAGGAAGGACAAGAAGAAAAGCAAAAACTATATTGGAAGGAAGAAAGAAAGATTCATTTGAAGATACGAAGGCATGGACGTAGATCACTGTTGATCTCGGATCATCACAATGATGCATCTCAATTGAGATGGCCCAGTGGGCCTGGCTCGAGGTCGATGGCTCTCAACCCAAGGAAAATAAACATATAATTTGACCAAAATATCTTCTATAAGAATGGAAGGTGAATGTAAAGTGAAGAGGATGTTGGATCTCATAGGGATCGAAAAGGACGGCAAGGCACGGCTATTGAAAGGAAGAAGATCGAAGAAGGATTGCTTAGGGTTCAAGGAACATTAGATTGTGAGGATTTTCTTGGGAATTTCTTGTGAGTTTGTTATCATCTATTTGGAACACATTGTGGGATACTATTGATTTGTTGTTTGCTTTGATTATTAAGATATCTTTGTTGGTTGATTATTTTCCTTTTCTTGATACTCTTGATATATATTTGATTGCTTGATAATGATGATTGTTGGATAAACCTCCTTGCAATTCTAGAGTGATTAGTTGAAGGTTGTGGTATAGACGATGAAAGAATCAACCTTTATCTGAGTGGACCCTGAAAGCTTGAGTTAACCATAAACCGGAACCCGTCTCGGGTTGTTCGTTGAGCATCTCGACCGAGATCGATTTAGAACAGCACGAGATTGTCCACTATATTGCCTATCTTGAGTTTAGGTTATAGTTTTCCAAATCCTATCCTTGTTGCATCTTTCCGGGTTTACATACAAGCCTTGGATGAGACCTACCGGGTGATTCCTTTGCTTGTTTACCGATGATGACGAGCAATAGCAGGTGGTACTCCGGCAGGGTGCGAAGGGAGCAGACGACGGCGAATTCGATGGGCTCCCTCCGGTGGCGTGCAGGTGGCAAGGGGGGAGGTTGCAGAGGCTGCTGCGAGGACCCAAAGAGATGCAACAGAGAGGAGGCAGCAGTAGATCCCTGCGGTATCGGCTGGACAAAAGGACGGCAAAGCAGGTCGAGGACGGGTTGCAGGCTTGCAGCGTGATGAGGGAGGGAGAGTTGATGTTGCTAAAAGTTTGAGAGGAAGCAGATGGTGGCTACGAGGTGGAGGTGATCTGCTATGCAGAATGACACAAAGGGCCGAGAAGGAACAGGGTAGGGATGGTTTCGACTCAGGTGAGGAAGAGAGGGGTTGGGTGAGGTCTGAAGTGATAGGGAGTAGAGGAGGGTGAGGGTTGAGTGCAGCAAGGCTGCAAGCATAGTCAGTCGGGGCGTTGGTCACTGGGAAGAGAAGCAGCCATCAGGGAACGAGGAGGCGCTTGCGTCGAAGAAAGAGAGAGAAATTAAAAATAAAAATAAAAGGGAAGTAAAATAATAATAAAAAGAAAAGAAACAATAATCTAAAGAAAATACTGGAACGGGATTTTTGGTTCGGAAAACCTCTTCAAAATTTTCCAAAAATAAATAAAAATACGGAATATATATATATATATATATATATATATATAAAAACTTATAAAATTTAATTTCCACTGTGAAAATACCTGTAGAAAAATTTAGGTTAATAAATTATCGATAAAAGTCGAAAAAAATAAATATCGGAAACCCTCCCAATAAACGGGGCGTTACATTAGATCTCCTAAAAATAAGTTTCGTCCCAAAACTTGCTATACGTCGAACTTCTCGATCCCGTGACAACTTATCATACAACTTCTCTCTTCTTCGAGAGTAGACCCAAAAATATCTTACTCGGGCATTGATAAGCCCATATGGAATCACTAAAACTCATAGTGACTATGGTTTGTCCAGAATGCCGTATTTGCAATATCCTAGTCTCAGATTCTCAATTGGTGACAATCCGACCTTAAATCATGCTTAGTAGAGACTACCGGCCCTTGCAACTGGTCGAGTAGATAGATCATATATCCGTGGTGAGGGATAATTGTTCTTCATTGTTATCTTGTTCAGCTTACAGTAATCGATGTACAGACGGAGATAATTGTCTCACTTTTCGCAAACTGGTGTTCTCTATAAATACTTCAAATCAAGAGTTTAAGATATATTCCAATATGAACTTCAAATCAAGAGTTCAAGATAATGTTTGGTGTTCTCTATGCCATTTTACTAATTCTAATGAATTCTTTTCAATAAGTTCTTGCAATTGCTCCTTTCACTAGCTTCCACAACTGATGTCTCTTCACAAGTGTCCTTTCATACGGCACCTTAGATATCGGAATTGAGTCAAGCTTGACCTTAGTGGAAAATTTTGCATGCTGACGTATTGGAATCCGTGATATCTCGGTTTTTCGTCTTTTCTTCTTTCGTCACATAACGTAATTACCGACATAACCTTGCCTTGACACTTGACAAGTGGTCATGATACTAATGATCTACCTCGATCTGTTAGGGTGGCGTCCTTCAAACACATATATTGCTCCATCTTTAGCTACAATGTTTACCGTCCTCTTTCAGAGATCCTTCATCTCTTGAACTCGAGAGACTTGCTCGAGTCTTTTGACTCTTGTAGCCTTATTAAGTATTCCTTTATCTTAATCTCATTCTCCCTCTTTGATGACATGATTGTAAAAATATTCTAAGCTTTTTCACTTATGTGCAACCATAAGGGTCCGAACTGCAGGACTTAACCGTGCTTCAAAACAATTGGCCTCATCTTCTTCGCTTTCCACTATATCCCCCAGCATATGGGAAACGCTCCTTGCATTTTACATAAGCTTGCACTATAAATATCCTTTCTTCAAGTAGGTGTAGAACTCACTTCGATTCCTTTTTGCAACGTCAATCCAACAACGAAGGCTCTTAATCTCAAGCTTTCATATACTTCTCGTACATCTCATGTCGACATCGAACTTCAAAACTTCGGTCTTCTCTTACTCTTGTTGGTCACCTTATGCATCTCTTGGGATTTCCATGAAAAATCTCACAACCGTACTAGTACACCCCGTGGAGAACGCTAGGCAAAATTCTCCAACCACAATCACCGGAAACCCAACACATTACTTCCCAAGTGCTAATGCCATCAACTCTATCTTGAAGCGTTGCTAAAAATTCAGATCCTCCGTTTCACGCTATAGCCACTATGGCTTCTCTTCTTGAGTCTAGAAGATTTTGACCCAACTTTTGCTCGCGAAGACATATCATCCATTTCATTAGAACAAGCACACCATGCATCCCCTTTACGCATAACAACAATAGAAGTCTCACTTTTCTCTTGGTTCTTCTAGTTCTATTCACCCTAATCAACTTCAAAAGTTCTGATCCGTGTCATTCCCCCATATGTCAATCCCATGACCTAAGAAGGTCGCATAGGTTCGTTACAATCCCTCCCTAGGAGGTTTATTATAGTTACTTGCTTTGACCTCAATTCATGCTACTTGATTAAAACACTTGCACTTCTGTTGATACAACTCCTTATTGCTGACATTTAACCACCGGAATGTTCCAAGTTCTTGTTACCGTTCCTTTATGATCCCACAACCTGGTTACTCTTCCCTTCCACACTCATTCATAGACCACCCGCACATGCGCGTTTTCGGCTGTCACCAATAACTGACCTTCTCCAATGTCAATGACTTACCATTCTTCTATACTTCCATGTTACCATCCTCATGAAAGCTACCCTCCTCGAGGTACTCTACCTTAAACTCCATTAGTTCCTTCTTCATTCCATGCTTCTTCTTCTTTATAAGGTAACTATATCTTATTTGCCTTGTTTTTTCATTTAATTCCCTTTCATAGGCTTAACCATTCTTCCTTGATATATTTCAAGTGCACCTTCCCAAATATTATAGCCCTAGCTAGCATCCACTTGCGTTCCTCTTGGTTGGTATCTTAAGTCTCTCGATTAAAGTCCTCGTTTCGTCTTTCATCTTCTTGGGATCATCATTTATACACACTTCCTCCTTCTTGGCGTTTCTTAGTCTTATCATCATAATGGAAATCGGTCAACTTTACGTGAATCCCCACCATGCCCTTCTTCTCATAACTCTAGTAATGTTGAAACTTTACTTTTTGGTACCTCGTAAGCTTAACTTACGGTATCTTAAATCTTTAGCAAATGGTTCGATCACTCTTCTCGTCTTGACTCAAATGCTTAGGTTCGTCTAAAGAAAACTTCACATCTTAATGGAATGTCACCTTTAACCTTGTTAGAATGTATACATCTCCTCCTCGATTCCCATCTTAGTTGTCCAAGCATCTTCTTGAAGAACTTAAGTTCGTTATCTCCATTGGTCTCGTCGTTGTTTGATCATGGCTTCTTTAGAACCGCTTCTACACTTTAATGTCGCTCCCTTTTCTTGTATTGCTTCCATCTTGATTTCTCTTAAGTTGTCTCAAATTTTCCTCCCACTTGTTCGTCCTTCGTTTATGTCATCACTAATCCTCCTCTTCGACCTTCTCTTAAAGGAGTACGAGAACTCCAAGGTGTTCATTAGCACGAAATGCATAACTCGATACTTGAGCGTACTCCTCCAAAAATGAACACTATCCCACGCCAACGACGTCGTCTTAAAGGTGATGATATCATACTATCATTTTTTCTATTAGGTCTCATACTATCTACTACTATATATAATAAGAATCCGCATAAATGACTATATACGTCCTATGTCCATATCACTACTAATATGCCAAATCCAAAAAATACATTACAACAATAAAAGGTTCAAAAGCTAATCAGATCCTATCATACCACATATATAAGCATATATCTATATAAGGCCATAACACTACTATACATAACAAGTCCATCATGCATAACTACAATCTACATATACTATACATATCTACATATGTACATATATATATATATATATATATATATATATATATATATAGAGTATAGATCCTATGAGAACACCCCCTAACGTGAGAACATGAGAACAAATTCGTAATTATTATCAGTTTTGTTACGAATGTGCCATATCGTTTAATGTATTATTCGTAGTTATTATTGGTTGAGTGGATTATTCGTAGTTATTGTTGGATTCCTAATTATTATTATTCATAGTTATTATTATTTTTGATATCTACTCTAAATCTCAACCCTTAATACTCACATCCAACGGTGTACAATTGTTCTCATGTTCTCACGTTAGGGGTGTTCTCATGGGAACCACACCCTATATATATATATATATATATATATATATATATATATATATATATATATATATATATATCATGTCCAATAAACTAAGTTTCTGAGATCCGCGGAAGGAGTGGTGGTCCGTACATTCTACCCCGACGCATGCATGTGCTTTATAAAACGAAAAGTCAGAATCCGTGTGGGTTCTGCTTATTCCTCATTCGGTCTTTAGAAGATTGCGAGTGCCATTGTTGTCAACCTAAGACTCTGATACCACTTTTGTAACACCCCGAATCCGCGGGACTCGGGATGCTACGGGTTAGGACCTCACAATGGGTCCCGACCCTTAGCTTGACAATATTTTCACCGGATCTTGCAACAAGGCACAAATAAAGGCCAATACCGAAATACATTTTTATGCAAATGATATGATCCCAAAATAAACAAAAGACAACTTCAGCCGAGTTCTCAACTCCAAAGACTCAAACATCAAATACATAACAATATACAAGAAACAATACCCAAACACGACTCCAACCAAACCCCCCTAAAATGTACAGAACCCCGGCTGCCCACTCTTCCGGATCTCTCGGCCGCATTCCTAACCTGCAAGGCAATCTACAACAATCGGTATAAAACCGTTACCTAACATTCGAAGCATTAGAATTAATGGGAAAGACACAAACACAAGTAAATAATCATAAACACACAACATTCTCAAATCACACAATTCCGGTTTATTATCTTTTTATTATTAAGTCATATCCCGTTCTAATTCAACTTAGGTTTGTGACACTAGATCACAGTGGTCCCGCCTCGGTTTCTACTTACCGGCATGGAACGGTACGGATGCCTCCGACCGTCTAACCAGCACGGGCTAGTCATCAAGAACCTCCTAGACTCTCGCAAGAGGTAGGCAGATGATGTCACCGCCCGTTATCATACACTTGGGCCAAAATAATATAAGGTCGGTGGTCCTATTATCGGTTTAGTTGTTGTAAACAATAAGGAATGATCACACACCACCAAACACACATCAATGCTAATACAAGGAATACGAGCTAAGTAAGTCCAGAGACTTACCTTATCGCCACACTCAACTCACAACACTCTCGCTTCCCTTAGGAAGGAGTCCACAACCTACTCACAAAAAGATAAATATATCAACAACTCGCTCACCTCAAGAAGTCTAAGACTTCTACACAAATGATCTACGCGAGATCCTTTGACTCACATTATAGGACCGCATCCTAGATACTCTCATGCTCACATCACAATCAACACAAGCTAGAAGTCCTTAGACTTCTAGACCATATGATCTCGCATGATCATAACCCATAGTACATACTACGATAAACATGCTTAGTCCAAACAAACGCAACGGTAACAACACCATGTTAGGATACGCATATCCTAGTCCATAAACTCAACAACCATATACTCCAATTCTCAAACCTCGCAAGCCTCACAAGATAACATCAATACCTCAAGTCATAAAACATTTCACAATCCTCAAACACTCACCTAAGGTCCATAACCACTACTTGGTATTCACTCTAAGTTATGCTAGATTATCCAACCTAGCATGATACTAATACTAAACATAACTAAATCGAGGAAGAGAATACTCACACGACGTCAAGACGGATGTCGAACTTGGACTCGTTAGGCCTTTATCGGGGCGCTTCCGGACCTAAAACCAAAGCTACACAAAATTAGCTTAAACGCTAATTTTGGAAGGGAGATTAACGCATATAAAAATCTAAGGAAGCCCCGCTTTCGAAACAAGGGTAAAACACGCAAAGCATTTTCCGGGGTGATCACAACAATTTATAAATACGGGTCAAAACCAAAACAACTTTCCGGGCAACTAAATAACTCTCGAAACTTGGCCATTTCCCGAAATAAACTTTGGGTCATTAATCCGAAATAAATCCAACAAAGGCATAACATATATAGTATATATAATCATAAGAATATCTCCATAATTAAAAACCCGAGGTTAGAAACCGTTAACACATTTCCGGGGCAAACTATCCCGTTCCAAAACTATGGTCAATAATCCGTAATTAATTCCTTGGGCCATAATATGTAAATAAATTCTGCAGGAGGATATAATTGTTACATTCCAAAATTCTGGGTCAAATCTGTAATTAATTCAATAAAGGGGAGATCTGCAATTTTCCAAGTCTGGGTTAAAAATGTAAACAAAACACTAGGTTCCATTTACAATTATCCAAAAGAGAGGGGGCCCGATTTGAATTTAGTTAGGGTTTACTGAGGTTGCTGTTTCAGCTTTTACGGCGGCCGGTGAGTACAAGTTGCGGTTGGGGCGTTCTCCCTGCCCGGAGGGGTTCGAAGTCCGGCGAGGGTGGTGGTTGCAGGCGGCGACTAGGGCATTCTCCCTGCCCGGAGGAGTTCGAAGGTCAGCGAAGGAAATGCCCTCCTGCGATGTGCTTTGATGCGACAGAAACCGGAAGAAGGGGGAAAAGGGCGGCGAGGCTAGCAGGTGGTCCTCCGGCAGGGTGCGAAGGCGAGCAGACGACGGCGAATTCGTTAGCTCCCTCCGGTGGCGTGCAGGTGGCATGGGGGGAGGTTGCAGAGGCTGCTGCGAGGACCCAAAGAGATACGGAAAAGAGAGGAGGCAGTAGTAGATCCCTGAGGTTGCGGCTCGACAAAAGGACGGCAAAGCAGGTTGAGGACGGGTTGCAGGCTTGCAACGTGATGAGGGAGGGAGAGTTGATGTTGCTACAAGTTTGAGAGGAAGCAGATGGTTGCTAGGAAGTAGAGGTGATCTGATGTGCAGGATGACACAGAGGGCCGAGAAGGAACAGGGGAGGGATGGTTTCGACTCAAGTAAGGAAGAGAGGGGTTGGGTGAGGTCTGAAGTGATAGGGAGCAGAGGAGGGTGAGGGGTCGAGTGTAGCAGGGCTGCAAGCATAGTCAGTCGGGTTGTTGGTCATTGGGAAGAGAAGCAGCCATTAGGGAACGAGGAGGCGCTTGCGTCCAAGAGAAGAAAGAGAAAGAAATCAAAAATAAAAATAGAAGGGAAGTAAAATAATAATAAAAAGTAAACTCGATCCAAAGAAAATACCGGAACGAGATTTTCGGTTCGGAAAACCTCTTCAAAATTTTCCGAAAATAAATAAAAATACGGAATAGATATATAAATTAAAATATATAAACTCATAAAAATTTAATTTCCACTGTGAAAATACCCGTAGAAAAATTTAGGTTAATAAATTATCGATAAAAGTCGAAAAAAATAAATATCGGAAACGCTCCCAATAAACGGGGCGTACATTAGATCCCCTAAAAATAAGTTTCGTCCTATACGTCGAACTTCTCGGTCCCTAAGGGCGAGGTATAAACTCTCAAACAAAGAAGGCTAGACCTTCTAATCTATATACACTAAAACTGCTCCAACCACCATCGCAATATAACTATAACCGGTCGTAAAACTCATTCCCGCACGGGGTCTAACCCGTCAATTCTATCGATACCACTAACTCAGCGTAAAACTCAACCAAAGATACTCCCCCGTCTTCTAGTTAGCCTCATCGGTTCCTCGTCTGCTAATAAACCACCATGACTGACCATTCATCTTGAGTCATACCCATGAAACACCACACTCTACTCTCGGCGGCCACGCCAACCGGTAAACCGTTTTTCTAACTCGCGCTAAGATCTCAAAAAGGTCTGATATATCGAAAACTTAACTTCCTTCTCGGGTCATTCTCAATGCAATCCCACTCAATACTTCATTGTCATCCGGAGTAGGTTAGCCATAGATGGTGTTACTTGGAGAATCTCTCCACAAATCCGGTAATGACCAACCCATCCAAGAAAACTTGCAACTTCTTTCACGTCCTTCGGGAGTTGCCATCCCGCGACAACTTATCATACAACTTCTCTCTTTTTCGAGAATAGACCCAAAATATCTTATTCGGGCATTGGTAAGCCCGTATGAAGCCTGTAATTTCTATCCTGCATTAAGATTACAGAGCTTAAATTAAATTTAAAAAAGAAAAATTAAGGTGATCTTTCCAACTCCAAGAATTGATACATCTTACGTTCTTGCTTACATAGGGGAGGACAAAAATGCTTCTAAACCACGACTTATGCAGCATTTTGGAGGAGTAACTTTACAAATCTTATTGTTGCTTTCCAACTCCGTTTGACAAGAAATTGATTTTGACAAGCTAACCCATGATGCAAAACCCCCATCCCTGAAAATGCCATACCATGCAGTGACTCTAGTTGAAGTCATGAGGAAATATTGCAAACTAGAATTGTTTCACACACAGAATTTGCACATGAAAACGAAAGGGCCTGAAGCTGGGTGAGTCCTGACCCTGTCGACTTGTCTCTGCATGCAGCAAGCCTACAGTGCACAACGATCAACTCGAATACCAAGAATGAAACTACCTGATTCTAATAACGAGCCTGCGTCTACAGGGAGCGTGCAGATGTGAAAACTTATAACATTTCTCTGCATGCAGCATGCCTACAACAACTTGAATATGAAGAATATAGCTACCTCATTCTAATCAGCGGCCTGCGTTTACCTGGAATGTGCTGACAGGAAAACTTGGAACGGTTCAGATTTGGCAAACCCTAAAGATTTCATCAACTCCTCCATTCTTTTTGAATGCTGTGCAAAACCACCGATCCTAAGCCCCTTAATGATTCTCTCAAAATCAGCTTGCCCTAGCTCATCTTTGTTAGCTTCTAAAACCCCCAAGGCTTGAAGTGCTTTCTTCTCATTTTTAGCTCTTGAATACATATCGCACAGGCTTACATGAATCTTCAAAGGAGGAGCCTCGCCCAAAACAGAAATTTTATCTAATATTTTCTCAGCTTCGTCAACCATTTGCAGCTCACTCAGCCAATCAAGCAAAACTGTGTAGGTAGCAACCCCTCGTTCAAACCCCTGCTTTTCCAGCTCTAATAACAGATCTAGGGCTTTGTCGAACACATTCTTTCTCTGGTATGCAGCCAACATAGTAGCAACGGCCTTATCATCAGGCTTAAGTCCTAGTTTCACAATGGAATCAAAGTTAATTCTTGCCTGATTTACATCACCAGCTAGTCCATATGCCTGCACAAGCAAGGTGTAGGACTCTAAACTAGGCTGAATACCGGCAAGTTGAATAGAAGTTGTGATTCGCCGAGCTGAGTAACCATTTCCTTGTTGAGCAAAAGCCCGAAGAAGTGCCATGTATATTTCCTCTGTGGGTTGAAACCTCCTGCTTTCCATCTCCCTCATTAAAATTTCACCTGACTTAGGCTCACCGGCTGCTGCATATGCCATGATCATGGAGGTGTAGACCTGCATGTTTGGCTTAAATCCCTGATTCCTCAACGCCTCAAATACTTGTGTAGCACGGTTCGTATTGCCTGTTTTGCTGTACATGTGAACAAGAATGGTTAGGGTAAGGATATCAGGTTCTATGCCGCTTTCATCCATCTTCGCCAAGATTCTCTCTACATCCTCCACCTGGTTCTTTTGAGCATATGCATCTATAAGCCTTGAGAAGTCCCGGATGTTTGTTTCAAAGGAAGGCTCGTTTAACACGCATTCTGCAACCTACAAAGCAAATAAGACAATTAATTAAAGACCATTGTCACCACAAGAAATGACAAGGCTACCAAACAGCTGTTTCCTACAAGAATAGACGACTACGAAGCCTGTCAGAAATCAGAACCCAATGAAATTCAGATCACGGGGACTCTCACATAACATCCACATGCATGAATCGCTATAGCATAGCGTAACCAATTTTCCTATTGGTCTTCTATCTATAATGCCATGATAACATGTCTACAGCTTGATGACATTTGAATCAAATCAAAATAAACAACATCCAGATCCAAATCAAACAATGAGCTCATCGTGTTCGAAGTATATACATTGTAACATCAAGATTCAACTCAAAAAATAACCTCATATTATTCAACGAAGCTCATACCTTGAAATATAAAGTGGCATTGCGCTCCTGCAGCCTGTTAAGTAGACTCTCCCAATCAACCCTAGTAGGTTGATGCAACTCTACCCATTCAGCCAAAAGAGGAGAAGGATCCTCTTCTTCCTCCATTGCCAAAATTTTCTCAGTCACCAGCTTGCATTTCCCTGTGATCGGCTTTGCCAGCTTAGGCCACATAACCTCCCCTGCATCGTGAATCTTATCAGCTACATCCTTCCACTTGGGATCAGACAAATCTAACCCATAAATCTTATAACTAATCTTCCCTTTCCTTTTGGGAAGACCAACAATTTTTTCTTTCTCTTCAGCCCTAGAAGTAGAGCCACCATTCTCAGACTCTTCACCTACCGTTTCCAGCTCGCCGGGTGACTCTTCCTCCTTCAACTCCCTCAAGCTCTCGTAGAACTCGCTCTCCTCCATTTGCTCCCTCGCCCACTTGAACTTGAGCTCTCTGAGCATATCCCCTCGGATGCCGACCTCGCTAGCGAACCTCGCCATCTTCTTCACCGCTTCGGACTGCAAGAACTTCTTCATCTGCTCCTTCTTTCTCTCTTTATCCATATCTTCGCACACCCTATTGCTCACCTCCGATACCGTCTTCCATAGATCGTCACTGAAATCCTTCGAAGCAGTCGCGTTTGATGACGCATCGCTCAGCATCGAACCTAGGGTTCCTTTCTCCATCTCCGAGACGACCTTCTCAACGATTATCAGCAGCATTCCGTCGACCGTTTGCTTGTCGCATTCCGGATAGGCTGCGTTGAGATTACCGCGCATTATGTAGACGAATCGGGATAGGAACTCGTTCATGGTGTCATCAGATTCTTCTGAACCGCTGTAGACTGAGTCTAGGTTGGCGGCGAGGGATGTTGATTTCAGTGCTGTAGAAGAATGGAATTTCCTCCTGGAGAAGGAGGATCTGGAGGGATCGGAAACTGAGGGGTCGCCATGGACGCTAGGAGATGAAGATTTGATATTTGGAATTGTGGAAGCATTATACGAAGAACAGACGAATTGGGAAGTGGATTTTCCATGTTTCAATCTACTAAAATGGTGGAGTGATTGCTTAGACAGCAACTGTCTGATATTCATGCCGAGAGTCGGAGATGATGAGCAGTGTGACTGTGAGAGAGAGGGGAGACCAAAACCCTGGCCGCTTAACCTAGAGTCCGAACACGCTCCTAATTCATAAGGAAATTTGTTTTTAAAAGAAAATTGTTTAAATAGTATCAATCTTTTCGGTTGACTAAACCTCAGTACTCCGTCGTTTAAACTATTAGAACGCTAGCTCACATATTGACCCGACCAAAGAGTTGTACCTCGATCACTGTTTACTCGTTAAAAATTTGAACGGTGTTAAATATTAGGAGCAAAATTGTCTAAAATCTATGTGGTCTTTCTTATGTGATTAAGTGTACAGATTAAAAGAAAGGCGAGGCTCCGATGAATTCTTTGTGCTCTTTCTTCGTCTTTTGCCTCACCCACAGCTCTTTCTTCAAATCACTACTCTCAAGATCCTCTCAAATCAATTTTTGGTTTGTTCTTAATCTGTTGATCTTCCGAATTTAGATGACAATGGAAGAATTGAGGTTTATAGTTTGACAATTTCGAATTCGATTGGTTCTATCACTCCATTCGGAAGAATTACCTGGTGTTACCTTAATTTGGAATTAGAGTTAAGGCTCAATCAAATACTTTTATGGGTATTTGGCAGAATTTTCAATTTGTGGGGCCATGTTTGATGCTTGATTAAATATTCCGATGAATGACTAACAATAATACTATTTTAGTGATATTTTGTTGTGAAGACGATTGATTTCACACTTTGAAGGATCAGATTATTAGCCATCAAAGTTTGCTTAACTTTTTTGTTGTTTCTTGCTAGGCAATGTTTTCACCATGGCGTTCCCTAATGTTCTTGCCCTATCTTCCCTTGTTGAAGATGACAAAAATAGTTTTTCTCTTATGCTGTAAGAATGTACAGTTACATGAAAATACCCTTTGTAATTGTGGACTAATATCTCATATCACACAAATGCAGGGTCAGAGAATTTGGGTTTGTTCAAGAGTGGAGTTTTGGACGGGGCAAAAGCTCTGGCCCTCGGCATTGAGCCTCAAAAAGTTCTTGTTTTAGCCGAGGATCGGACCAGAAGACCGGATATCCTTCATGACTTCAAAAAGTATACTGGTGGTTGGAACATCACAAACCAAGATTATTGGGTTGTAAGTCTCTCTTTTACTTTTGCTACTATGCAACTCTTGAAAGTTAAGTGCAATAGGTTATGATCTTGTTGTAGACGTATCAGAAATCAAATGAACATGATGTTAATGTCATCTGAAATCTGAATTGTAGTTTTGGATGATATTTGTCACAAATCATGCAATTGACAGTCGGATTGTTGGTAAAGGATGTCATGAGCAATAAATTTGCTATTATTAAACTCTAGATCTAGGACTTGAGAGTCGTTACATCTGTTATGGAAATGACAAGAAGCATCATAATCTTCATCAAACATATATAGTTTATTGCTGCATACTGCATCTTCTATCTATTTAAGCTAAAGACGACATCGTTAGAACTAAAAAAGAAGCGATGAAACAATTCCAATCTTGTATTTTTGTAGAATCTCAGTTACTTCATTGGGATTCAACCTCCGCTTTATAAATGGTGGTTTACACTATTGCTGATAATGACACCATTTAAACAATTCAACTGTAATGACTGCATTTCTTGCTTTGTAGTGCAAAATGACTCACTATTGGTGACAAAAACAACATTTTTTGCTTTGTATTGAACTTTATACACAATAACAATATACATTTTGGCTGATAAATGTGGAGTCTGTTAGTTCTACAATCTTGCTGGATTTATCCTAGCTATTCTTTGGGTTTTCTTGTTTGGAGTAACACTTGTGGTATATCATTGTTGTGGATGAAAAACGAAGAAACATGAAGGATCGTAGAATTCACAACATATTTGTGTTGCACTTCTCGTTATCTTTACAGTTGCTTCTGTGTAATCATCTAAACTTGCCTGATTGTCCTACTTATTGTAACTTTTACTATAGATACAGGTTTAAATTATGAGTAATAATTTCCTTTTCTTTTGCAGGATTGGTTGTATAATATTATTAATTAGACAAGATAGATTTCATGCTGAAGTTATGCATACGTTAAAATATGTTGTAAACCAATCAGATTACACAGCCCAAACCCTTAGAAATGTGACCGAATACTTGTCCTTTGCAAAATCCATTAATCTGTCGCAATTCAATCTACCCTCTGATATTGAAGCCGACATTGATGAGATGAGCGTGGAGTTGACTTCTACAGCTCAAACTTCCTCTCCCTCTTTGTCGTCTTCTTCCCCAAGCCACCAGCAGCCCCTCTCCCTCTATCTCTCCACCACCTCGTCTCCTCTACAACACCAACACCCCCCCTTTGTCAAACCTTGTTTTTAACCTGCAGAAACTGGAGCTCAAACTCGCCGCCACCTAGAGGCATTTGCTTCGCCGGAATCCAGTACCATGGTTGCCACCACTGTCACCGGAGAAGCCCCTAAATTCTAAATCTAATATCTCATTAGGATTTGTGAAATTGTCAGCCTTCAAATTTGGCCAAAAAATGATCGAGATTTGATTTACCCACCCACGGCTATGAAGACTTTAGGACATAATTTCACCGAAAACAACTCAAAAGATGCAAATTTCCTCCCTGGGGCGTTCATGATTTTTTCACGTTCAAAACCTAACAATATCTCATCATCAATTTGGAGTTGAGAGTTCCAATTTACGGTGTGGACAATTTTGCCCTGATATTTAACACTGTTTAGATTTTTAACGTGTGAACAATGATCGAGGTACTACTCTTTGGTCGGGGTCAATAGGTGAGGTACCGTTCTGATATTTTAAACAACGGGTACTAAAGTTTAGTCAGCCTACAAGATGGGGTACTTTTTAGACAATTTTTCTTTTTTTAATGTAAAGAAGGAAATCATTGTTGAAGTTGTCTGTGGTTTACATTTACATGAAGTAAGTGAATAATTGACTTCAACACCGGTTTGGTGGCCGGTAAATCGAGTTTGCTATTCGTACCCACATAAACATGCTATTCGTACCCATTATACGCTTGCAAGAGGCGTAGTCGACGTTGTTCTCTTTTTTTAATCAGAAAGTGACCTCGCCTACGCTTCTCGCAGGCGTAGTCACTTTCTGATTCAAAAAAAAAGAGAAAAACATCGACTACGCCTCTCGCAAGCGTAGTTACTTTCTGATGATGAAAAGTAACTACGCCTGCGAGAGGCGTAGTCGAACATCCTTACGCTTTCCTTCTTCAGCGCAGCCGCATTCTTCTTCGTCATTCTTCTTCGTTTCTTCGTTTCTTTCCTTCTTCATCCATCGCCGGCGACCTCGAGAAATCAGTCGGAGAAGACCCACCACCACACACACACGAAGATGGTGAGAACTAGGGGGAGAGGTGGCGGGATTGTTCGTACCGGTGGACGGCCGGCGACCTCCGGCAGCGGAGGAGCTGATTCCGGCGGCGATTCCGGCGACGGCCGGCGAGGAGGCGTTCCTGATTTAGATGCTGGACGAGGAGGACGCTCACGAGTTGTTCGAGGATCTCGCACATCTCGTGTTGTTAGTGGGGTACGGATTTTATTTTATTTATAATTTACTTTATATTTATTTAATTAACAGCTAATATAATTTTAATTTAATACATTGTTTATTAATTAGTGTGTTTTTTTGTTTATTAGATAGCAATTAGTGATTAGTTAGTAAATTGTATTAGTTAGTAAATTGTAGACAATTAGTCGTTAATTGAAAAAATTAGTTGTTAAATAGATAGTTAAGTAATGAGATCAGTAGAAAATTAGTCGATATTTAGTTGTGTTATTATTCAATAATAAATAAAATTAATTAGTGAGTAATTAATTTGTTAAAATTAGACAAATAGTAGACAATAAGTCGTGGAGCAAAGAAATTAATCGTTTTTACTGATTTAGTCGTCAAATAGTGAACATTTAGTCGAGAATTAATGAAATTAGTTATCAATGACTCGTTGTTTGAAGAAATGACTCGTTAATTAGAGAATTATTGCTATTAGTTTAACAATTAGTCAATAATGAAATTATTAACGACTATATTTCAATTGTTATTTACTGATTTAGTCGTTAATTAGAGAAATAATAGACAAATAATTAGTGAACAATTAGTCAAAAGGTAATGAAATTAGTCGTTAATTAGTGGTTTAAGTTAATAATTAGTTAATTATTGCTATTAGTTTAACAATTAGTCAATAATGAAATTAGTGATATTAGTTAACAATTAGTCAATAATGAAATTAGTAATAAAATTAGTCGTTAATTAGAGAAATAATATTAGTTAACAATTAGTCAATAATGAAATTAGTAATGAAATTAGTTTAACAATTAGTCAATAATATTAGGTAATGAAATTAGTCGTTAATTAGTGGTTTAAGTTAATAATTAGTGAATTATTGCTATTAGTTTAACAATTAGTCAATAATGAAATTAGTGATATTAGTTAACAATTAGTCAATAATGAAATTAGTAATGAAATTAGTTTAACCATTAGTCAATAATGAAATTATTAACGACTATATTTCAATTGTTATTTACTGATTTAGTCGTTAATTAGAGAAATAATAGACAAATAATTAGTGAACAATTAGTCAAAAGGTAATGAAATTAGTCGTTAATTAGTGGTTTAAGTTAATAATTAGTGAATTATTGCTATTAGTTTAACAATTAATCAATAATGAAATTAGTGATATTAGTTAACAATTAGTCAATAATGAAATTAGTAATGAAATTAGTCGTTAATTAGTGGTTTAAGTTAATAATTAGTGAATTATTAGGCAAAAATTAATGTAATTAGTGGTTAATTAGTGATATAAGTTATCAATTCATGTAGGAGAATATAATGAGTCGTTAATTATTGCTATTAGTTAATGTAATTAGTTTAGCGATTAATTAGTGATATTAGTTAACAATTAGTCAACAATGAAATTAGTAATGAAATTAGTCGTTAATTAGTGGTTTAAGTTAATTAATATAATTAATCAATAATTAATTAAATTATGCAAATTATATAGGTTGCCGGGCCTAGTACCCGAGGATGGGCCGCTACGGTTTCTAACCGTAAGCGGCGGATGATAGAGCTTGGACTAGTGGATCCCGATGATGTCCAAGAGGATCATCAGGAGGAGGAGCAGGAGGAGGAGAGGCTGCATGAGTCCGATGCGCATGTCGAGGAGCGGATGGACATGCTATTCGGTTCATCCGACGTTTCTGGCGGCCATATCCTACCCGAGGCGGACGTGGACGCTTTTATGTTGGAGTTGCATCAGTCTATGGAGCGCCGTTCCCCTGCCCCCTCTCGTTCAGAGAGCTCTACTGCTGGTGGTAGGAGTGTTGGTCAGTCTGGACAGGAGGGTGGACCTCCACCACCACCTCCGCCTCCGCCTGTTGATGCAGGTCTCGACCATGGGTATCCTGGAGGTCCCGCTATACGGGACCTACTGGTGAGCTATGACACCCATGTTGCTCGCGATATATGGGTTGGTGAGGTACGGATTTATATTTCAATTGAAATTTTATTTTTTATTACATCTGATTATGTTATTAACGTTTAAATGATATTTGGATGACAAGATAGAGCTGGGTTACGGGTATATCGGCTAGGAGCCACTGTGTCTGGCTTGCGTACCCTTGCCCATCGATTTCCTGACTCGGAGTGGATGGCGCTTGTTAGGGAGAGTGGACTACACGGCCTCCTGGATATGCAGTGGGCTGGGGTGGATCATGCGCTTGCATATGCCTTCTGGAGCGGTGGTATCCAGAGACCTCAGGATTTCACTTCCCATGGGGACAGATCTCGATCACCCTCCATGACGTTCATCAGTTATTAGGACTTCGCATCGACGGGGATGAGGTTATGGGGGCCCGAGATGATACTCTTTTCACCTCCATGTTCGGCTTCCCGCCGATGGAGGTGAAGGCCGCCGCGAAGGCGGGTGGGTGGCCGAGATCTGATCTCCTCTCTACGATCAGGAGTATGGCAGAGTCTCCAGAGGCGAGGCAGGAGGACATCGCCAGTGGATTCTTAGCTCTTCTTATTGGCTCCACCCTGTTCATTGACAAGTCCACGAACAGGGTGAAGTCTCATCTACTGAGCGTCTGTCACTACCCGACTACAATGGCGTCTCGTGCTTGGGGGACAACTACATTAGCGTATCTGTACCGACAGTTGGGCGAGTCTCCAGACGGGAGGTTCATACATTAGCTGGTTGTTCCCTTCTTTTGGAGGTATACAATTAATTATGACTTTTGTTTTCAAAATATAGTAGTATATGAAGTAACATTAAATCGTCATTGTGTTGAGGAGGCCGGTGAGGATAGGAAAGTACGAGCTGCAGTTTTCTCCTGAGGAGTGGCATCATTGGGCGACGCGGGACCAGCATCTATACAACATTCACAGCGTCCCAGCGGTTGTCGACCCATGGCAGATGGATGAGTACTTCTTAGATTGGTTCTTACCACGTACTCACCCATACGTCCAGCCACCTCCAGATGGTGCACCACCACCGCCTCCCGTTGCACCTATTGTCCTTCCTGAGCAGGTACAGAAACTAATCTTTGTTACCTTTGCAATTCTCTATGTTTTAGATACAATTAATTAAAATCTTTTTTTTGTTCAACAGCGCTTACAAATAGCTATTGGTATGACACGAGAGGCAGTGGCTCGTGGTCCTCCATTACCGTTTGAGTTTGCTCAGCGACTATTAGCTGTTTTAGTTGTAGAGGATGCACCAGAGGCGCCACCACCTGTTAGGGCATCTCAGCGCCAGGAGTAGATTGCAGTTGTTACTTATTATGTTTGAATATTAGCTGTTTTGAATATGTTGGACTATTAACTAAAGTTTCTTATATTTTTTTAATTTATTGTTTTATTGATACAACAATTCAAAACCACAAATGCAAACAACAACTCAACAACACATTCAATACAACAATTCAAAACCACAAATGCAAACAACAACTCAACAACACATTCAATACAAAAATTCAAAACCACAAATGCAAACAACAACTCAACAACACATTCAATACTAACTAGGAATCCACAAATGCAAACAACAACTCAACAACACATTCAATACTAACTAGGAATCCGTCTCTTCTTCTCTCTGAAGGAGTCTTCTGTATCTCGCTATTCTCCGGTCATATACGTGGGTGAAACCCTCAACTGAAGCATCGTGACCTCGCATCCAATCATGGCATACCGGGGGCAATGGAGCGTTTTGGTGCAACCAAACCTGTTTTCAGAATTCCAAGGCAAGTTAATCAAACATTTCTGACGGCTTATACGTATTAAAAAGTACGTTAGAATTAAAACAACTTACCGGAACGTAGTGATGATCATTAAGTACAACAATTGCTTGCACTTCTGTTGGAGGTTGTTGTTCTTCTTCAGTATCGGCAATCAAGGGCAAGCAAGTGTATGAGTCTAATCCAGAAAAGACGACAAGGGTCACCCGAAACAAAGTGGCATATGCGAGAGCACAAGTAGGAACCTCCATCCAAAACTGTGATGCGCAAGGTGCAGGGTTAAGGTAGTTGACGTTGTCAATCAGTTCTTCGAGCTCATCATCGCCATGTATTCCGGAGTATACATGCATAGCTAGCTCTCTCCGGACACGAATGTACTCATCTGGATGGTAACCCAATAATGCACCAAGTGATCGATATCCACAGTGTCCATCGCCCGGAACATCTATCACACGATCAACGTAAGATAACATAAAGGCTGGGATATTCCTATAACCCCAGTTGAATCCTCGGACCACAAGTTCTGACGGCTGAGTTGGAACAGTCTTCTGAGACTCCGGGATGGTACTAGCCTTGCCTGTGGTGTCAGCTCGTCCTCGACCTCGTCCTCGGCCTCGGCCTCGAACTTTTCCTCTAGAACTTTGTGACGACTTCCTCATCTGTGACTCCTTATCAGCTCGAGCATGCTCAAATGCAGATGGCACTCGACGCTGCTTGTTTCCCTTGTCAGAAGGATGTGAAATTCTCGGCTCCCGAGCAACTGACTCCGTCGGATACAACACAGTGGCCGCATAAGCCCCAAACTTGTCTACAATGTCTTGACTCAACCTGCCCTCCCTGTGCATGGTCATAAAAGATGCCAAAGTAATATCTCCCATCGACAGAGAAATACCATCGGGTTCTTCCACTTCTTCGGTGACTTCATGCCATACAACCTGCCTCCAAAAGGGATGTATTGTAGTAAAAAACATAGGCCTGTTTTCACGGAGAGCCGCTGCAAACTCATGCACGCACGGAATCCCGTATGATTGCCTCCAATACCAGTCGTCACATGTAGCATCAAATGTCCCTTGGCGCGCCACTTTGCAATTCTCGATCAAGTACTTCATGCAGTTGTTCGACACCTTCCGGATAAGAAATGTAAACATAGGGTCTTCTTGGATACCTACGATAGTATGAGTACGCGACTTCTCTATGGTACCCTGAATCTCATTGATCAGATCTCCATTCATTCTATGGATGGCCTTGATGAGAGTATCAAATCCACAACGAGTAGACTTAAGAGTTCTCTTCAACACCGAATGAGCACCCTCAGCCCTACAATTAGAACATAATTTAAAACTTTTAGTATAAATCATTATTAGTAAACTTAACAATAAAAGATGTAATGAGTATTTATCTAACCTTCCTGTCGTCCTTGATCCAAGATGGAGGTAGTGATCGGTCCAACAACGAACAATAGCTTCCTTGTACTTGTCCAACCATGTCTTCTCAAGGTACTCCATCAAATGATACTTGTCCATCCAACTATCCCTCATATACAAGAGCCTCGCCTCATAAGCCGCAATAGTAGTCGAGTCAAACAACTCATGACAATCTCTCATGAATTTTGCTTGGATGGATGGCGAATGTGACTTCCACCAACTATTTGATTCGATTTTTCTAAACACATGCCACTCACACAAAATATGTTTAGCATCTGCGAAGACTCTCGGCATTGCTTTTATGAGACCTAATTCTCGGTCTGTCACTATCACCTCCGGCTTCTTTCCACTGAATAACATGGCAATGCGTTCCAAAGCCCACTCGTAATGACCCGTTGTCTCTCGTTTCATTAACACAAACGCAATGGGGAAAGTTTGTTGTGTGCTAGTCAATCCGACGATCTCCAACAACGGCATGTCATATCTGCAAAATATAATGAATGAGACTTTGTAATTAAAAAAAAGTTTAATATAAACAAACTGAATGAATTACATACTAACCTGTTCGTCTTGTATGTAGCATCCATAATGACAACGTATGGAAACATGGCAACCCAACGCTTCGACTCGGGATGGGCTAGGAATAAGTCACTCACTTCCTCCGCTCCTTCAATGGTTTCCATCCTAATATCCCACATATAATCCTTCTCTTTCAAGAATTTCAACGCTTCTTGAATTACCGTTCGATCTCCCATCGCTTCCAACCTAATTTTATTCCGAGCGTTTGAAACTTGCTTCCTAGAAGTGACCATCTTTTCGGGATCTTCAAAATCGCTCTTTAACAAACGAACAATTTCTTTCGGAGGCATTCCCGCTTCGGTATAAATTTGGACTCGTTTCATTTGTGCCTTCGTCAACCGTCCAGCAAAAGCATGACCTACCAACTTCTTTGGAAGAGGATGATTGTGAATTCCGTGAACATTCCTCACACCCCATAGACCCCTTTGCACCTCATCAACGTGTAAGCGAAAATTACAGTCGAACTTCTTCGTTTTGCATAATTTCCTCAAGCCCTTCGCCTCACTCTTGCGCACTCCGTGATGCTCACACACAAATACCACTTTTCCAAAACGGCGATCATCCGACTTGTAGGACTTTAGTTTGATGAGAACCATATTTCTACTTCCAGCTCTCTCAAGAACCCACGCAACTAACGAGTCCATATCCGTCCATATCTGATGGTCCACGAACAAACTAGTATAGTCATAATCATCGGAAATATCGGCAGCCTACAATAATTATTCCAAAATTTTCATTCACTATGACTATATCATATATTCTAACATTGCTAAAATTAATTACCGACTAATTACATTATAATTGGCCACTAATTCACTAATTAACGACTAATTTCTTCAATTAACGACTACTTTCTTCAATTAACGACTAAATTCTACTAATTCATAAATTAACGACTAAATCATATAACATAAAAATAACTAAAACATATAACAATAAACTACGTCAAAACAAACGAATTGAAAAAACTAACCTCAACACCCGAATACGGATCGTAACTACTAAGCATCGCGGGATTGAACAAGCCCTCGTCACCCTTCACATCATCTTCACCTCCACCGAAATCAACACCGTCATCCTCTTCTCCATCGCCGGAATGATATCTCGCTTCGCCATCGTCGGAATTCATCTTCGAATGACTTTTTTTGCAAAAAAACGATTCACAGTGAGGTTTTATGGATTGAATACGTACGATTTCGGTCGAATGCATAATATTTATACTAACGTTTGGAACACATTACCGTTGTATAACGGCTAGTTGATAAAACTACGCTTACGAGACGCGTAGTCGTAGTTTGATCAACGGCTAGTATATGTGAACTCGCCTACGCGTCTCGTAAGCGTAGTCTACCAACGACTACTACGCCTACGAGACGCGTAGTCGCACAAAACTCTCCTACAGATTTTGAGTATCGACTACGATTACGAGAGGCGTAGTCGGCTACTGGGTACGAATAGCATGTTTATGTGGGTACGAATAGAACGAACCCCGGTAAATACAAGTTGAATTGGGTTTTTGGCATGTTTTTTGAAACACTAGAGAAAAAGTGAGGTTTGTGTTTTTGGCTAGTGTTTTAACAATAAAAAAGACTCAGTTGTCCCTATTATTTATTATATTTACGCTCTTTTATTAGAGTTGTCAAAGTTAATCCGACCCAAGAAACTGAACTCACGAACCTGAACCCAACTTGTCCCAAACATTTTGAAAAAAGAGTATCCGGAACCGACTCGCTTGAAATCAATTTAACCCGGAGTAACCCAACACAACTGACCCGGTTGCCCAAATAACCAGACCTGGTATGCCCTAATAGCCTGAAGTAACCCGATAACCATACCCAAATGACCCGATTACCTGAAGTAGCCCGACCCGAATGACCCGATAGCCCAAAGTAACTCGACCCGAATGACCCAATAGTAGACCCGTTCAAGTCCGGACTCGGGCCGGGCATTTGCTAAAAAAGTCCGTTTAGCCGGACCCGGGCCGGGCTGCCCGCCGGGTACCCGTTTTTTTTTAACCTGTATTGTTGAGAAGTGAAAACCTATACAAAAATACAAAATATATGCAATCTGCATAAGCTGATAACCTGTTCATAAACAGAGTAGGCATAAAATAAGGTTTTCTTCAATGAATCAATTTGTAGTAAATTATTACTCTAATGTTGTTCAAGTTCAGCTCACGAATCACAAATTACAATCATCTATAATAGATGAATAAGCACTTAAAGCACAAAATAAGGTTTTCTTAGTTTACAAATTACAACTTTACAAGGTCACTGTTGTTCAATATCATATTACAATTCAAGAAAACAGGAACTTAGGAACTCACAAATTACAATCATCTCTCTTATTTGTAACTCTACCAATAATTTGACTCATTGCTCTTTACTAAAAGAATTGAAAGATGGAGGAAAAGGGAACTTAGTAGTTTACAAATCACGAGTTTACAAATCAGAGGAAGACAAGAACTCAAGAAGAGGGAGCCCGACACTATTCAGTTTCCAAATCACGAGTACAACTGTGTTTAGTTTACAAATCAAGAGGAAGACATTTAAGACAGGAACTCAGCAAGATGGAGGAAGATGAAGAGGGAGCTTACCAAAAGCGGAGTGAAGAATGACGAGTGGACGACTGGACGCAAGTCACGAGTCTCACGACTGACAAGTGCAAATGTGCAAGGAGCCAAGGCTGAAGACTGAGTGAAGAGTGAAGATATGGGGTCGGGGTCTCGGACTCTCGTTGATGAAGGAACGCCCGGAGTGAAGAGATGGGGCGGCCGGACTGCGGGAATCACAAGAATGAAGAGAGATGGGGCGGAGACTAAGTGAAGAGTGAAAAGCGGCCGCCTCCTGCTAGGGTTAAGACTTAAGAGACAAAGACTTAAGTCACTTAAGGGAATAAGGGTTTACTCCCTGATATGTTTTTTTAATATTTTACCCGACCCGGGCCGGGCCTAGTGGCCCGGTCAGACTTACCACGTTGTTCATACCACGCTCGTTTTTGCGGGCGGTCGGGCTAGGCGGGCTACCCGGACTTGAACAGATCTACCCAATATCCCTAAGTAACCCGACAAGTAACTCGACCCGATAGCCCGAAGTAACCGACCCGAAATAACCTGATAACCCCATCCATTTTAATGCGTACAAATAGGGTGATGTAAGTTACATTGATAGTTTTGAGTTAAATTGATAATTATTTAAATATTTATTAAGAGAAAAAATAGATAGAATGTACCTAGAATAGGGTAATTTTAAAATTAAGTTAGTGTTTGTTTACTTGTGGTTTATTTGTGTTTCATTTTAGTTTATAAAGTCGGGATTTAATTTTTATAGGCGTTTATTTGGTGATTGATTTATTTTTCTCTATGGGTTTATTTGGGTTTCTAAACCACTAAAAAATAAACGTCTCAAACCAAGGTTATTTTTGTTTGGATGAGTTTATTTTTTTTAATAACCCGATTTTGGCCCTGTGCTTTTCCATCCCGATATTCTTTGTTCATCGTTGGGTATTCAACGTTATTTTCGATTTTTTAGGGGCATAAGTGTATTTTGAAATAAAATAAACTTCAAGTAAACATCCTTATATGATCTATTTGTATAAATCCGATGAGAAATAAACTCAAAAATAAAATATAAACCCATATAAACTCGAAAAAAACAATTTGCAAGTAAACAAGTTCCAGTCATACACCGACTATTTTAATGCATACATCGATTATACAAATTCAACCTGAATAGCAAATCACTTATTACAAGCTCATTAGATTGTAAAGTCCAAGTCTCCAATCATGTTCGAAACACCAACTATTTTATCAACAAAATTAAGTACAATTCAAATTCATTTAGAGATAAAACCAACACAAAGTGATTAGTTTAAGTTACATATTTTTTGTATCTTCAAGCTTGATACAAGCGGTGCTATGTAGCTCTAAGTTCAAAAGGTTGTAGCATCCATTGTTCCACAAATAATCTCCAAATAAGGTGTACCTGTCACACAAGATAAAATAAAAAAAATAGTTAACATCATAATAATATAACTAATTAATTAGGTACCAAATTATCAATATTTTTTATATCTATTTACAAGAAAGGAAATTCATCTCTTAAGTCTTAAATAATAAAAATAAATGAATACATGAGACAATAATAACAACATATTCATAATTTCAATAAATTATCATAAATCATTGGAACTACATACCTTAATATTTCTTGATTTATAATAAATTTCATATTTCTCCTTTCAAATAAAATATACCTCAATATTTTGAACAAGTTCTACCTAAATAAAATTCAACATAAAAATTATAAAATATTGAACTAAGTCATGATATACCTAATCCACTGCAAGCAACTTCACTAAAACTACTTTAGACTCTCCTAAAACTGAATCTTTTAGATACTCTTGAAAAAGTTCATTTATTTGTTGGCACACGTCCTTGACCATTTTATCGGCTTCAAACGATCCATGTATTCCGTTGAAGGCAAATTTCACAAAACTTAAGCTTGAGGATATAACATGAAGGGATAAACAGGGAAAATATCGGACTGCTCTTGCTCAAATCTCGGCCGAGATTCCTGAGAACAAACCGAGATTCGGAAACTGCGTAGGTTAATACCAACCTTCAGGATCCAATCTAACTTAAAGGTTCGTTCTATCATCATCTATACCACAACTATAACCTAATCACCCTAGAATCGCAAGGGTTCTAGCCAACAACACACATATTCAGATCAACAAAGATATATGATATCAAACAAGACATAAAACCGAAATAACCAAGAAAAGGGCAAAGAATACTTAGCAAAGGGTCTTCAATTATAAAAAATGTAGTCAAGCAACAACAAAGGTTCAACCTTGTGTTCAAACAACAAAATCTAGCAACTAAATATCTCCCTTCAAAAATCTTCTCAATCCTTCAATGTGTTGTAACTAACGATGCAAATCGTCTATCACTTGATGTTGTAATCCTTCCTTCGAACTCTCTATCGCGTATGACGTCTTTCTTTTGCGTTCCGGACATATTTTCTAGTTGTAGCCGCCCTCTTCTTTAATAATAAAAATTAGGGTTTTGGCGTACGGGTCATGGGCCGTTTTCTCACAAATCTCGGGCAAACCCGACAATAATCTCGGCCGAGATTCATATTGATCAACCGAGATTATTCTTCTATTACGTACTTTCTTCAATTCCTTGCTTGCAATCCTTTTGTATCCTTCTTCTTATGATCCATGCTCTCTTTTTATACTGCAATGTGCTCCAGTATGCTCTCCTCTTTACACCTTGCCTTCCATGCTTCCTTTCGATCAAAATACACCATATTTTATACAATTGTAACAAAACTATGTGTAGACATCTTTTCTCACAATGTGGGCAAATATAAGTTCAATTGGTGTGAATATATGTCCTTGCATGCAAAACAAATGGAAAATCTATGTAAATGAATGTATATACTAAGGTCATAATTCATATCATCATGCATACACATGTCAGGTAAAATACCTCTTAGGTCATCAATGGTGTATCCTAAAGCTTTTCTATACTTGCGGATTACAAAAATTAATTCACTATCTGTGTGCAATTAGTTCCGAGTTAATAAGAGGAAGTCTTGTTTTAGTACCCAAAAATACATCCCGTTGACCATTAAGAAGTGTTTTAAGTTCCAATGGGCATCATCGGCAGACTTGTGTCAAGAGGATCGATCAGTCGCTCAAGAGAAACATCAAAATCGTCGTTATTTGTGGCTTTAAGTGTTCAAAATGCTTCCACAATGGCGGATATATGTAAGTTTTGGCTCGTTTCGTCTTTCACAATTTTGTCACATTCCTTAAAATAGAAAGTAGGAAATTGTAAGATTTTAGTAATATTAAATTCTACTTTATCCTTACCAATTTAGAAGGCCAAAATCCCTCGTTTGACATTGATTATAACTCATGTTGTGTTGAAAAAAGGGCGTCCGAGAGTAATAGGGTTCTTAAAATCAAGTTCCATATCAAGAACAACAAAGTTAACGGTATCAAAGATAACTTATAATTTAACTGGTATTGTTTCTGGATCTGGTCATGGAGGTGGATGCCCTACTTCTGGCAAAGGATGGAGGGGATGCTAGTATTGATCTTGGGTATGGATCTATGGAAGGATGTGAAGGTTGAAGCATGGAAGTTGAAGCAATGACAGAGGGTAAGGTCTTGAAATCAAAAAGTAAGGACATACAACAGGACGGTGATTCTGGGGAGAGAGGCGTACGTACTTTGGAGTTAGAGGAGAAGAATCTGATGGAGAATACAAATACCCCAATTCAAGGGTTGACAAAGGGGACTCCATTGGCTTTTGATATAGGATACGAGGTATCAAACAAAGGGAAGAGTTTAAAAAGACAATGAGAGACTAGGAGAACAAACTAAAGGATGTCATGATTGGAGATAAAGACAGCAAAAAGAAAGACACTAAAGTAGATATGATGCCTTGGTGGGAAAGATGAAGTTATCTTTCCCTTTTGGCCCGGATGAAGGTCCATGCTTCGAGATTGATCCCATTATCTCAAAATCTCTTGAAGACGAATGGAATATGTCCATAGTTTTTAAAAGTGTTGGGTTATCCTATAGCTTTTCGGTCATGAAAAGGAAAATCAAGGAATTGTGGAAGATTTTAGATAATATTCAACTTATTGATCTTAAGAATGAATACTTCGTAGCTAGATTCAAGAATGAGAATGAATTGCTTATGCTTCTAACGGGTGGTATGTGGTCTGTGTTTGGGCGATGCCTGATTATGAGAAGATGGACACCGGAGTTTGCCATATCACACTTCATCTGCTCTGACCTAGATAAGAATGACTAGAATACCTATGTAGTGGTTGAACGAGGCTATTTTTTTAAATCTTGCGACTAGAATTGGTAAACCTATTGCGATGGATCCGAAAACCCTTAATATTAATAGAAGCCGGTTTGTTAGGATATGTGTTGAACTTGATCTGAGTAGACCCTTGAAGAAAGTTGTTTTCATCAATAAAAATGTTGTTTTGTTGAGTATGAAGGTTTACACCTTTTATGCTTCAATTGTGGGAGGTATGAGCATTATGCCTCTCACTGTCAATTCAGGGTGGATGAGCAAGAAAATAGGCAGTAGAAGAATCATAGTCCAGATGAAATTAATGTTGAGAAACAACATAATGAGAGGCAAGCTGTGTCACCGGACTTTGTACCGCCAGTGAGCCAAGAAAAAGAGCAATACATGCCATGGATGTTGGTGGGGAGGAGAAATAAATCCCAAAAAAGGAAAAGATAATAACTTACCTTTTTCTAGGAAGACTGAAGATAATAAAAAATATCTCTCTCCAAAATCTCGAGGCAAGAATATGAAGGTTAGAGGAAAAATTTGTAAGGAGGATGTAGTTAAAATAGAAAACGAAAGTGGGACCAATTGTGGTGAAGAGAACGGTAAGGTTAATGGAAGTAAAGAGAAGCAAACAACCCACTTGTCGGCTACCGCTCCTATTGGCGAGACCTTAACTAGAAGGAAAATCATGAAGTCCATGCAAACTTATCACAATAACGTGGCGAGCTCAAGTAAGGCGTATAATACCCAAAATGGAGATGGGGTGTTATTTGATGTAGAGGCAACTACGGAAGGATTCGGAGTTGGATAAGAAGAAGAAGCGGAACAAGTTAAGGAATGAGAGGCATAGACTATCCCAAAAAACTAAGATTGTGGAGAAAGGTAGATTGGAGAGCAATACTCTGAAATGACAAAGACTCGACAAGGATACCGAGATTCTTGTGTTATAGGATTCGGAGGAAGATAGTTGGACCAGAAGACAAGAAGAGATCCATAACTGGGGATGACATGGAAGAAGAGCTTAAGAAAGATGAGAACAAAAAGGGGGAGATTACATTCATTGGGCTTACTAGGGTGCATCCTATCGAGATAGCTACCCAATATCAGAAAACTATGAATTATCTAGTGATTACCGTGAGCATTATGTAGACATCTAATATGTAGAAAGTTCCCCTAGTAGACAAAGGAGGTGAATAAGTTTCAGTCAATAAAGTGATGAAACATGTTCGCTCAAAAGTTTGTGTTCAAATAAGCCTTAAATTTATAACCTAAAATAAAAGTCTGAACGATATTGCGAACCCACAGTGTACGGATCAATTGTAGTAACGGCAAATACTCCAGGTTCGATCACAAGGATTTGATGAAATCAAACGATAAAAGCAATCTAGCTAAGACAATATGCAAATATCGATAAACAAAAGCAATAAAAGCAAAGATACGAATATATGTTATAATTTGAAAAGCGCATATTCTAGATATCAAGGTATCCAATTGTGGTTTTCGATTCAAGACTTTTAAAGATGTATGGACAAAGCTGGGATTGCAAAGAAAAGGTGTTTCGAAAGTGGGATAGATCACGGGGGAGGTCTTACTATCCGCTATTCCAAACCAAAGAAACATATCACCGGGTAAGTCTCAAAGATTCAAGGGACAGGAATGATAGTCTCAAACCAACCACTCAACCTAGGGGAATAGAACTAATCATCAATGGGAAAGTCTCAAGTTAACTCACAAAGTCAAGAGGAAGGCACACTCAAACCTAATAAAGGATGACCCTTGATTACCTAGAACTCATCATCGTTGACAACCAAGCAAGGGTATCACCGGGTAGTCTCTTCCCAAGCTTGGATATAGGTTAGGAAGGTTCAACAAGGCTAGGGTTTAAGCAATCTTTAACCAAATTTAAGGATAAAGCATGATAGGTACGACAAAGGAAATCTCGGCCAGATCTTGGTGAAATCTCGGACGAGATTCTCAAGAACAACCCGAGATTTGTCTCTACGAAGGTAAAAACACAACTCTCAGGGTCCAATATGTTTGTAAAGGTCAATCTATCATCATCTAAACCACAACCTTCAACCAATCACCCTAGAATCGCAAGTGTTTTAGCCAACAATCATCATATTCAATTCAAGATATAAATATGAAATTAAGAATCGAATGCAATCAATAAAACCGAAAGAAATGCAAGAATTGCTAAGCAAGGCGTTCTCAAATAACATAAACTGAATCAAAATCAATAACAAGTTCCGTTCATGTGTTCTAAAGAAAAGAAAATAAAAAACTAGAATAATCTCACAAAGAATCCCAATGTATCTCTCAATCTCGAATGTTGAAGTAGTACAGGTTGTCAATCCGTTTCCAAGCTGTGAATCCAAAGCTTTATCACTGCAATGTGTCTCTAACCCTCCAGTAGTTGCTCTATTGTGTTCGTCCTTTATCATTCTTGCAGTCTTCTATCTTTTAGAATAAATGTAGGGTATGAAAGATTGCGTTTTGGGCTTAAATGTCAAAACCACGGCCAGGCCTGAAGAAAATATCGGCTGAGATTTTATGTCCTTGTCCGAGATTTCTTCTCTGAGGCGTGTGATCTCTTTGTCATCCCTTATATCTCTCAAAACTTGACTTCATCCTTCTTTTTAAGCCCTCGAATGCTTCCTAAGTAATTCGCCTTCATCCATTGTCCATGAATGCTCTATTTTTGTCTAATTCTCGCCAATTCACCTACAATTGTAACAAAGCTTGTGTAGATATCGATTCTAACATAATAGATGAATATGAACGATAATTGCCGTGAATGTATGTCTATGTACGCAAAAGAAAGGGAAAAAGTAGCTATATGTACATCTATACTAAGGTCATATTTATGTCATCAGAACTCACATGATTGCTAGAGGAGCATCAAACGAGCCCACATATTGAAGTTGATCCGGTTTCTAGTGAAGAAAACAGTGGTGAAGACGATACTATAGACAGTGAGAATGACGGAATGTTGGGTAGCGATGACGACATGAATAGATCTAGGGCAATTCACCAGTGAAGTTGTGTCCTCACGTCTATAAACCAAGTGTGCAGTGTCACCTTTTCTTTGAGTTTTTTATGAATTGTATGTTTTGGAATGTCCATGGAGATGATAAGAGCGGATTTAGACGAGCTATCAAGTACCTTTACCATACTCACAAGATTGATGTTCTTGCAATCTTTGAACCCTGAATCTCGGGAGATAGAGCTGAATGGGTGTGTAACAGGTTGAAGTATAGAGGTTGTAAGAGAGTTGAAGCATTTGGGTTCAAAGGAAGTGTTTGGTTGTTGTGGAACGATACTAAGTTTCAAATCACTATTATCAAAACCTGCCCTTTTTCATCCATGCCAAGGAAACATGGTCATCCATATTATAGCGGTGTATGAAGTCCTTCTGATATAAGACGCAAACCTTTCTAGAAAGCTTTAGAAAAAGAATTGGCTGGTAAGAGCAACCCTTATACCACAGGGGAACTTCAGCTACATCACTACTTTGCATGAAAGTAGGGGTGGGGTTGGTAAACTACATAAGGACTCGGAATGTTTCAATGATATTCTTCATAATGATGGTCTTTTTGGATCTTGGTTTCACTGGTATAGAACTCACGTGGGACAATGGGAAGACTAGGTACAAAGGTGTGCAAAAGTGTTCAGATAAAGTCCTTATGAACCAATATGCCAAGATGGAATGGCCAGATGACTAGGAGACAAGATAGGAGGTCGTTCCGGTTTGAGGCGGCATGGCTAACACACAATGGGTTCCTCCCCCATGGTGAAGCGGTGCTGGGACATGCATGGCAATGGAGGTATTTGTTACGCTAAGAACGTGTGCACGCAATAAGCCTTAAATTTATACTCGTTATATTTTTCCAAACTCCTAGCGAACCCACAGTGTATGGGTCGTTTTGTAGCAAGGATAGTATTCCGAGGTCGAACTCGAAGACTAAGGTGAAATCGAATCAACAAGTGAGCATAGATAGTGTAGAACTAGTCTAAGAAAAGAGAAAGGAACAAAGAAATGAAAATGATGATATTTTTGGTTGGTTTTTATGGTGATCAAGCAAGATCACAAATCAAGCAAGATAATAAATCAATCTAACAACTCAAGCTAGCAAAGCAAACAAGTAACACAAGCACAAAATATGTGATAAAAGAGAGAAGAGTGGATTCTAGAGGTCAAGATTTCCGGTTATGGCATTGAACTCAAGGTTCTAAAGATTCTAAGGACAAGGGTGCGGTGTTGGGAAAGGGTGTTTCTCTAATGGAAGCAATTACCGGGTAGGTCTCTCACTTTACTAATCCCGCATCAAACTCCTATTACCGGGTAAGTCTCTAGGAGGTAAAGTTGGGAATTCTACACAAACCGGACACTACTTAAGAGGCAAACCTCTCCTTACCGGGTAAGTCTCGGAAAAGGTAAGTCTCAAGCAACACTCCTAGTACACTCAATCCAATAGCGTCTTGTGAGGCTCACTACTACCTAGAATTCATCATCTTAGGTATCTAAGATCGGAAATCATCGGGTAGATCTCTTCCCTCACTTAGGTTGATAGCATTAGGTGATCCTAAGCTAAATTAAGCTTAATAAACACTAGGATTTCAACAACCTAACACCCTAACATACAGATTCATCAATTAAAGATCAACAGAGAGGAAAATCGGGTGGATCATAGAAAAATCGGCCGATCTAACTGATGAACAGCCCGATTTTTCTGTCTGGGTTAGGTTTCGTGCATACAAATCATCCTAAACTAACATATAAGTCCATCCTATCATCACCCAAGCCATAACCATCAATCCATCACTCCAGAATCACAATAAACTAGCCAATAATATGCATATCAAGATTCAAAATCATCACACAAGCATACATGGTTTTCATAGATGGATGATGAAGGATAAGCAAGTAAAAACAATAAATCTCAGCTGAATCTAAGTTTTAGCAAGACTTACAACCCTTCAAATGAAGTTCCAAAACGTTCCTAACAATCCTTGTAATAGTTCTTCAATCAAAGACTCCAAAAATCACTCAAAATCACTCAAAACCTCACTATCACTCTATGTTTGGTGTTCTTCTTCTTCCTTCAATTTGAGAGAGTTTTTCTCTCCTCCAAGTCTATCCCCAATGGAATGAGCTGTGAATGAGAGAATGTGGGAGAGGAGAGATGCTCAGCAACAGCTTGCAGGCCCACTTATATTCTCCACCAAGAGCAAGGCCGGACCAAGAGATCGTGGGACACGTGACTTAAGCTGTTGAAGGCCAAAAAATCGACCCAGTCAGGAAAATCGGCCGATTTTCCTGAGTGATGGTCCGATTTTCTTCAACAGAAACATGTTACGATCGTCTAGCCATGAGTTGCTCCATTACTTGCACCAATAGTGGTCTTTGTGTCCTTTGTTGCTCCAATTATGCTCCTTCAAAGCTTTGGATGTGTACCACCATGAGGCTTGACCCTCGAATGCATCGGTTAATGTCCAAAAGACCCCCGAAATACCTACAACACCGACAAAAGCTCATGTAGATGTCTTTTCTAGAATTATGCATGAAATGAGTGTAAACGTCGTGAACTAATGCCAAACCGTGCATGAATAATGGGAAAAACTATCTAAATGCATGCCTATACTAACGTCATAAATCACGTTATCAATATTCCTCATTTTGTCCTTAAAAGTTGGCTTTTATTATGGAATTGTGGGGTGTTTGGTGATGTTTTTTGCACGAAACAAAGTCTTATGAAGGAACTAGTCAAACTTCAAAGTGACCCGGTTGCAGGTACATCTAGTACGAGGAGAGTGAGGGAAACTTTCCTTCAGATAAAGCTAGACAAGATTCTGGAACAAGAAGAAATCACCTAGTTTCAAAAGTCGAGGGAGCAATGGCTCTCTTTTGGGGATAGAAACACATCTTTCTTTCACACAGCTACGATGAGTAGGAGAAGAAGAAACAAAGAGGATGGGCTTAGGAATTCTGATGGGACTTGGGAAGAAGATAACGAGAAGCTTGAGAATCTTTTTGTTGAGTTTTTTGAAGAGCTTTACCATGGACAGGAGGAGCTTAATATTCGCCTCAAAGCGTGCGTGCAAATAAGCTTTAAATTTATAAAACTATAATCAAAGCAAGCGAACCCGCAGTGTACGGATCGGCGTAGTAAAGCAAGAATTCCAGAGTATCGAACTCAGAAATTTGGGGGAACAAATTCAGTTCGCAAATCGTCAAGCAAGTAAATGCCATAAGCTTTGCAAATATTGGGAAAACAGCAACCCTAAAGATCCAAGTATCAAATTGTGGCATTCGATTCAAGATATTCTATAAGTATAAGGACAGAGTTGAGGATTGCAAAGGTATACTAAGGTAAGGTAATGTACGATGAAGTTCCAAAACACTATATGTCTAACCCAAGGACTCTCTATAAAGGTTGTTGAGGCTTCGGTATAGAAAGGATCTAAAGGTAAGAATTGATCTCAAATACCCAAACTTGTAAACCAAGGATCATGATAGGCTCAAACGGTTAAGGTTGTGACACTCAAAACCGAAATAGAGGATGTTGAGTCTCACTACTACCTAGAAAAGACAAGTCAAGGCTAGGTTAAAGCTAATCTTTAACTTTGGATTAAAGTAAAAGCAAGGTTCGTAAACATAGGTAAATTACGGGCAGGTCTTGAGTTCCACGGCCGTGGAAGTCCAAGAACAGACCGTGATCTTGGTTGTCGACGAAGTTTCTCTAACTCTCAGGGTCCAATCTGTTTACGATCGATCTATCATCATCTAAGCCACAACTATCAACCCTTCACCTTAGAATTGCTAAAGGGTTTTAGCCAATAACCATTGTCATCAAGTCAAAAATCAAGTTTAAGAAGAATGAAAGATGAAAACCCTCGAAACTCAAATATAACTCAAAACTAATCTCAAATCCAAAACACCAAATGGAATACTCAATGGCTTCAGAATATAACACAAACCCTCACAATGATCTTAGGTAAATGCGAAGAACGGGATGTCAATCCGTCTTCAATATCAAAACCTAAGAAAAGGGCGCAACTTCCGCCACACACAATCTTCGGGAATCCAAATGGCCGGCGCTTCCGCAAACTCTTGCGACAAACCCTAAGGCGAACTCTCCAAAGCGAGGTTGCTGAAAACTCCTTCCTCCCGCCTTTTTATACGTAGCGTAAGAGATATCTTCCAGCCCAAATACGTAGATGATGTGGCAATAAATGATTCGTCAAAGGATTGCCTAAATCACGGTCTCTTGATGTTCCACGACCGTGGTTTAGGGCATGGAATTGGATTACGGTGCCTCTCATCTTCCACGACCGTAATTTAGGCCGTGTAACTTACTGGAATGCTCCACGCTCATGATGCCAAGATCCACGGCCGTAATTTAGGGCGTGGACTCTTCTACGGCCGTAATTTAGGGCGTGTAAGCGTAGATTGCTTGTAGTTTCCTTTGTGTCATGACATTCTCCATATTAGCTCCTTCTTTATCTTCCTTGATGTGTTCCTAATCCTTGGATATTATTGAATCCTCTCTTTTCTCTCTCAAATGGTTCGGTTTCAGCTCTTATTCACCTATAATCAATCACAAACTAATGTAGACCTCCATATTGAAAATATAGGTGAACAAGCTAACAATTGCTTCAATGCCTCATTCATGAACACAATAATGAATGAAAAACAACTAGAATAAGTGCCTAGAATATCGCAATATTTCATGCTAACAAAATACCCCATACTTGTCACCCAAGCAAGGTCTTCAAAAGCTTAGAACACAAGTTAGGATGAAATATGCATGCAAACTCAAAAACAAAACATCTTTTAGGTGAGTGTGCTTCTAGTCAATAGATCATCCTCAAACCTTGCTTCATTCACCCTTGAAACGCTTATATACATAAACCAAAGAATGTAAAGTAAAGAAACATCATAAATTGGTTAAACTTTAAGAAAAACATCATAACCTTCAAGCATTATCAAAATCAAGCATAAGAAACTTCAATTTAGATCACCAAGTCAAATAACGTTCTTTTGATCTTAAGGACTTCCAAGTAAGGTCTAGAATGCGGAAGGGAGGTAAACTTATAAAGGATGTGATGCATGAATCAAGGATAATGGATAACCCAACTCTTTTTCTTTTTATTTTGAATTGCAACACCATCAACTTCGAGCTTTGCTCTCTTTTTTTCACATTATTTTTCGATTTTACTTTTGGAGTTATGGACAGCGGTGCACAAAAACCGAAGCCTAGGAGATTGACGTTTCTCAATTTCGAGATGCCTCAAACCCTTGATGCACATACCATAATTCGTTAGGAATATCGCTCAATTCGACTTTGGAAAGACACAAACACCCGGCTATGTGAATGGTGCCGAGTTACTCATCGTCATGATTGACTTCCCCAAACCTATTAATTCTATTCTTTGAATGCAAAAATTTGCTTTCATGGCCCTCCCACATCAAACATGCCAAATATCAACTCCTCCAAATTCCCGGATAGGTAAGGGAGGCAATTACTTTCATTGTGGGGCTATGTGATCAAAGAAAGGAGAAAGAAAATTCGAATTGCCTTAATCATTTCATAAAGAAGTATAAGAACTCATCATGCGATTTCAACCTCGATTTCTCAATATGATTTAGATAAAACTCTTCACATTATGAAACTTGCAAGAAAGGATAATCAACACATTCAATTCCTTTTCAATTCATTATTCGTTTAGGCATATAATTGTCATCAAAAGCTCAATCCGCAAGTAGGAACTATCATAGAAATCATCTCAAATCTTAGACGCACAAAACCTTTTTAGAATTTTTCAAAATTTTTCACATTTTTATGGGTTTTTCGAAAACTTTTTCATGCAATGCAATAATGAAACGTGTGACTATGAAACGAAACATGCAAAGTGTCATCGATCAAGGCAAGCAAATGTAGTAGAGTTATTGTAACACATAGTCACACCCCACCCCATACTTAGGACAAACATTGTCCTCAATGTTCAAAAAGAAATAAAGAAAAGAAATAAGAGAAAAATGAACTCACTAGACGGCGGTGGGGCGGCTGAAACTGGCTATCATGAAATCTCGTCACTGCGGTGGAGGCGGTGGTGGAAACGGGTGGAAATCGGAGCTGAAGTTCCGCCCAAACTGCTGGCGGTAGATATCCCTCATCATCCGGTCATGCTCATCAGCCCGTGCATCATGAGTATCCCTATGAATCTCCAAGTCTCCTACCCTCCGGGAAAGATCTGTAGCCCATGCCGGAAGCTGCTCATACCATGCCGGCGGCTGGCCGTACCACGCTGGTGCATCCGGTGGGGCCGGTGCTGCTGGTGGTTGTGCATACCATGGTGGCGGAGCTCCCATCCACTCCGGTTGTGCTCCATACCAAGCGGGAGGAGCATCCATCTATGTCAGTCTCTCGCTCACACTAGCACGGCGAGAAGAAGAAGCACCGGAAGGTATAGAAGGGCGGGGAGACTGCCTAGGTAAGTCCGGGAAGGTGTCCGGCTGATCCGGAAACGTGCCAAATGTCTGCTCATCACCTCCTCCCTCATAGTAATCACCTCCTCCCATATCCTCAGCTGGAGACTCATCCGGAACGTAAGGAGGCGGTGCTAATCTATTCGCATGCATAGCATCGAATGTCTCCTTCCAATTATGGCGTCCAACCATAATGGAATACTCAGAAAGCCACGGAATGCCTCTACCTCCTCTATCCTCGCATGGCATAGCAGCAGTAGGTGGACCTCGGTGTCTAGGAAAGATCATACCCCTAGTCATAAGGCTCTTGAGACCCAAAGGTCTCGCCGCTATCCTAGTGCATGCGGAGCAATCAATCCCGAGCTGCGTAGCAATGTGGGTAACCATCCCACCATACACAATGTTTCCAGCCCTCTTGTTCTTAAGCTTGCTCATGGTGGAGGCTAAGCGGGTGGCACAATCAACGGGTCTACCGTGCAGCATAGCGTAATGAAGGAATAGCTCATCGGTCTTTATCTTTTGGGGGGTCTCGGTCCTAGGGAATAGGCACTCGGAAAGGATCCTATGAGTTATCTTCAAGGCTAAGTGGTAGATGAGCTTAGCCTTGGTGTCAGCTGGCTGCCAGCGGTCCTCACTGGCATAAATCATAGTTATATCTTCCCAGAAGTCCTTAGCGTATACACCGCTAGGAAAACGACCGTTAAAGGTCTCATGGAACCCAAAGAAGGCTCCAAACTGCTGGATGGAGAACTCATAATCCGTCTCCATCAATCTAAAAGATACCGTCCTCTCGACGTGGCTGTGCTCGAAGGAAACAACAAACTCCCTCGTAATCTCCTCATATGCATTCGCTCGAATCGCGGAGAAAACAATCAGTCCGGCTCTATCCAAGAGCCATGTCAAGTCATTCACCACATTAAGTGGCTCAAACTCCTCAAGCAAGAGGTATCTAGGTCCTATGACCGGTCTCTCCACGATCTTTTCTAAAGCTTGGAGATAGTTTGGGTGAATGGTTGGGATTCTAGGGCGTGGAGGTGATGGTGGTTCACTAGGAGGGGCTTGGGAAGAAGAGGAACTAACACCCTTTCTCTTCTTTTTCTTTCCTGCACTTCTCGTGAACATTTTCTCAATTCCAGAAAAAACCACGGTTTGTTCTTCCTATTCCACGGCCGTGGAAGTTCCAAAGACCGTGATTCGTCTCTGATTTGCTCAAATCTCAACAAAATCAACAACAAACTCAACAGAACATGTCCTAGACTAATTCCAATCTCAATCCTATGCAATTTCTCTAAGTTCTTGCAAAAATTTAGCCCGAATTGACAAAGAAGAGAAGAAGAGTAAAAACCTAGGGTTTTAGATCTTTGAATCCAAATTCTGCCTTCTGGAGAGGGATTGTTCACTTGTTTTGTCGATTGGATCTTGTAGAGGAATAAAAATGCTCCACTTTAGCACCAAGAATCGTTCGAAACGATTACCGAATGAGGATTTGCGAGATGTGGAGATTTTCGGAGTTTAGGGCGTGGAAGAGGGGCGTGGATTTGGGAATGGGGGTGTTTTTGTGAAGGAAGGTGGTTTATATAGTGGCCGTAAAATTTTTTGAAAATCACGGTCACTCGGGGGTTTCCATGACCGTGGTTTTGTACGGACCCGTGGTTTTTGGTGATTTTTCTCAGATTTTGAAAAATTACGGTCACTGTAGCCTCCACGACCGTGGTTTAGGGCGTGGAACTCTCTATAATGTGCCAAAATCCAAATTTCCTCAATTTCTTCCAACTTTTTCCTTTCCCATTGCCTATTCCATTGCTCCTACATCCAAAAACACAACATACCGGAAGGTATCGAGGGCAAAACAAAACAAAAACGTCTAGACTAATCTAATTTAAGAATGACAAACAAAAACATAAGTGCAATACCTTAGGTTGCCTCCCAAGAAGTGCTTGTTTAAGGTCCGTAGCTAGACCGTACTTGCACCTATTTGAGTGCGGTAGGTGCGAACTCCTCAGCTTGGAGTTCCGGTGAATATTTCTTGAGTCGTTGACCGTTCACCTTGAAGCTTCCGCCCTTTTCACCCCATACTTCAACTGCACCATGGGGAAAAACATGTTTTATTAGATAAGGTCCAGTCTAACGAGATTTAAGCTTACCTGGAAAAAGCCGAAGTCTCGAATTGAAGAGGAGAACTTGATCTCCTTCTTTGAGGTCCTTTGGAATGATATGCTTATCATGCCAACGCTTCGCTCTCTCCTTGTAGATCTTGGCGTTCTCGTAGGCATTTAAGCGAAGTTCTTCAAGCTCGTTAAGGTCCAAGAGGCGCTTCTCGCCCCCTTCCTTCATGCTGAAGTTCAACCACTTTACCGCCCAATACGCCTTATGTTCCAGCTCTACAGGTAAGTGACAAGACTTCCCATACACAAGGTTGTATGGTGTCGTTCCTATGGGAGTCTTGTATGCAGTCCGGTATGCCCACAATGCGTCATCTAGCTTCATAGACCAATCTTTCCTTGTCTTCGAAACTGTTTTCTCTAGGATTCCTTTCATCTCCCGGTTCAAAATCTCCACTTATCCACTCGTTTGTGGATGGTAAGGGGTGGCGATCTTGTGAGTCACCCCATACTTAGCTAGTAGAGCTTCGAATCGTCGGGCAATGAAGTGAGAGCCTCCATCACTAATGATAGTCAGTGGTGTCCCAAACCTTGGGAAAATAGTCTTGTTAAAGAACTTAACCACAACCATGGCATCATTAGTGGGAGAGGCAATTGCTTCAACCCATCTCGAAACATAATCTACAGCTAGAAGTATGTATTGGTTTCCACAAGATGATGGGAAAGGTCCCATGAAGTCTACTCCCCAAACGTCAAAGATTTCTACCTCCTGAATGTTGTTAAGAGGCATTTCGTTTCTCCTAGATATGTTCCCTGTTCTTTGACAAGCATCGCAGCAGGAAACAAAGGTTTGCACATCTTTAAATAAAGTAGGCCAAAAGAATCCAGATTGCAATACCTTAGCGCTAGTCTTGTTCGAGCTAGCGTGTCCTCCACAAGGTAGTGAATGACAATGACGGATGACGCTTTGCATCTCGTCTTCCAGCACACATCGTTAAATGATGTCGTCAGGACCTCTCTTGAAGAGGAGAGGTTCATTCCAAAAGTATTCCCGGACATCCTTAAAGAACTTCTTCCTTTGTGCATAGGATAGTCCGGGTGGTATTTCCTGACAAACCAAATAGTTAACAAAATCAGCAAACCATGGTTCGTTACCTTTAGTAATCTTGTCGATGCACTCCTCTATGATGTGTAAATGCTCGTCCGGAAATGAGTCATCTATAGGTAGATTGTCGTCCTCTAGATGTGGTAGACGACTCAAATGATCCGCAACAGAATTTTCCAAACCCTTCTTGTCACGGATCTCTAGATTGAATTCTTGTAGGAGAAGAATCCATCTAATCAGCCTTCGTTTCGCATCCTTCTTTGCAAGTAGATACCGGATCGCAGCATGATCCGTGTATACAATCACCTTTGCACCGACAAGATAAGAACGAAACTTTTCAAATGCATAAACAATAGCCAGAAATTCCTTTTCAGTAGTGGCATAGTTAAGCTGCGCTTCATCTAGCGTCTTGCTAGCGTAGTAGATAGCATGGGTTCGTCCTTCCTTCTTTTGCCCAAGCACAGCTCCTATAGCTACGTCACTTTCATCACACATGACCTCGAATGGAAGATTCCAATCCGGAGGTTGAATTATCGGGGCTGAGATTAGAGCTTCCCGGATCTTATGAAATGCATCTAAGCACTCCTGCGAGAAATCAAAAACTGCATCCTTCATCAATAGATTAGTAAGCGGTTTTGATATCTTAGAGAAATCCTTTATAAAACGTCTATAAAATCCAGCATGTCCTAGAAAGCTTCTTATTCCCTTCACCGAAGATGGAGGAGGGAGCTTTTCTATAGTTTCTATCTTAGCCTTATCTACTTCGATTCCTCTACTAGAGATTAAATGTCCGAGTACAATGCCTTCCTTCACCATAAATTGACACTTCTCCCAATTAAGAACTAGGTTAGTGTCTTCACACCTTTGTAGCACAAGAGAAAGGTTAGAAAGACAATTATCGAAAGAGGAACCATAAACAGAAAAGTCATTCATGAAAACCTCCATGATCTCCTCTATGTACTCCGAGAAGATAGCCATCATGCACCTTTGGAAGGTGGTTGGGGCGTTGCAAAGCCCGAACGGCATTCTCCTATAAGTGAACGTACCCCATGGGCACATGAATGTGGTCTTCTCTTGATTGTCTGGATGAATCGGGCTCTGGAAGAAACCACAATAACCGTCAAGATAGCAAAATTGAGAATGTTGTGCTAACCTTTCAAGCATTTGGTCAATGAAGGGTAATGGGAAGTGATCCTTTCTAGTTGCATTGTTTAGCTTCCTGTAATCAATGCACATCCTCCATCCAGTCACTGTCCTTGTAGGAATGAGCTCATTGTACTTATTGGTGGTGACCGTCATTCCTCCCTTCTTTGGAACAACCTGTACGGGACTCACCCACTTGCTATCGGATATAGGGTAGATGATACCTGCATCAAGTAGTTTAAGAATTTCCTTCTTGACAACCTCCTTCATGGTCGGATTTAACCGCCTTTGAGGTTGTCGTGAAGTCCTAAAGTCTTCTTCCAATAGGATCTTATGCATGCATAATGAAGGCTTAATGCCTACTAGATCCTCTATAGTGTAACCTAAGGTTTTCCTATGTTTCTTTAGAACAACCATAAGCTTACTATGTTCATCTTCACTTAGATCGGAACTAACAATTACCGGAAAGGTAGAATTAGATCCTAGAAATGCGTACCTTAGATGTGTGGGAAGTGGCTTTAATTCCATCACTATTGGACTCTCTAATGGCTCTTGAGGAGTGTCCAATGCTTCCTTAGAAGTCTCTAAGGATATAGAAGTTGTTGGAGAAGACTCAAGAGAAGTGGTAGAAAGAACGTAATTGTCCTCAGATTTTCCCAAAATCACGGCACCTCTGTTTCCTCCACGGCCGTGGTTTAGGGCGTGGAAGTCAATTCCGGCACCTCTGATAGTTCCACGGCCGTGGTTTTGGCCGTGTAACTTACTGGAGTCCTCTGAATAGCTAATTACGGTCATGTTGGTGGGAACCACGGCCGTGGAATAGCACGACTGGCCGTGATTCCTCACATCTTCTGACCCATCGTAGAGTTTTTCAAACTCTTCTTCATGCACTTCTTGTAGCTCTTCTAAAGCTTCAATCTCCTCATTGCACTCTTCTTCTTCTCCTTTCTCCGTGATGCTCATAGTAATAACCCTTTGCAATTGATCTTTGAGGAGAATCGAACTTACTTCTTCTCTAGATAGCTCTTCGTCATGGATGTTAAACATATCCTCTTCAAGAGCCGGCTCTTTCATCAAAGTGGAAAGAACAAACTCTACCTTTTCCTCTCCTATGTCGAAGGCGAGTCTAGCATTCTTGCAATCCACCACACAACCGGATGTTGCAAGGAACGGTCTTCCGAGTATGATTGGGACGGGCTATCTGCAGGAATGTCAAGCACAACAAAATCTATTGGAACATAGAACTTACCAAGCTTGACCGGGACGTCTTCAATGACACCGACGGGACGAGTTATGGATCGATCCGCCATATATAACGTCATCGTCACCGGTTTAGGCTCGCCTAGACCGTTCTTCCTGCATAAGGCAAGCGGAATGATGCTAACGCTTGCTCCTAAATCACATAATGCATCATATGTGACATCTCCTACTCCGATTGGAACACAAAATGACCCCGGATCTTTCAACTTTGGGGGCATCTTTTCCTTCATCGTTTTGATGAGATCCGACGATTCCGAACTCATCTTGACTTCTCCAAAATTTTCCAGTTTCCTCTTGTTAGAGAGGATCTCCTTTAAGAACTTTCCATATGCTGGCATACCTACAATTGCATCAATGAAAGGTATATTAATATGCATTTTGCTCATGAGTTCAATGAACTTACCGAATTGCTTGTCTAGATGCGCTCTTGCTCTAGATTGTGGGAATGGTAGAGGAGGTTTGTAAGCTGGAGGAGGAATGTAGATGTCTTCCTTCTCCTTCCCCTTTTCCTTCTCCTTTTCGATGGGAACTTCCACAAACTTAGGCTGCGGGTCGGTGGTTGTTGCTCCGCTCCTAGTTGTGATAGCCATCACCCTTCCTTTCGGGTTATCCTCCGTCTTTCTTGGAAGTTTTCCTTCTAGGAACTTCCTCAGCATTGTTGAACATTTGGTTTTCTAAAACCTTTTGGGCTTTATCAACCTTAGTGATGTGACTCTCCAACCCTTGAAGCTTTCCCAAGATCGTTTCCAGCATGGGATCGGGCTTCTCTTTCCCCGAAGTGCTTTCACTATTAGATATTTGCCCCTGGCTTTTCAAAGGAATGGAAGAAGAAGATGGTGGAGTTAGTGAATTTCCTGAATTAAGATAAGAATTACCGGAGTTTTGTAGTTGGTTGGAACGCCAATTGATGTTGTTTGAACCCCTATTGTTGTTCCAATTGTTATTCCGGTTGTTGTTGTTCCAATTGTTCCGCTTGTTGTTCCGGCTGTTGCGATTGGTGTTCTCATTCCCATTGTGGTTATTGTTGTTTCCTAAATAACCAACATCTTGCTCCTTAGACTTTGGAAAGCTAGCCTTGATGACTTCCTTCAATTCTTTAATCTCGGTGTTGAGAGAAAAGATTTGAGTTTGAGCAGCTTGTGTTAGCTTTGCTCCTTGCTCCACTCGATTAGCTTCCACCTTCCGATGAGAGTATTTCTCAATGAATTGTGTTTCCACATCCAGCCCCTTATAGTATATCTCCAATAACTCCAATTTGAAAATGCCATGGTGTGGGCAATCCAATAGTAAATCCTGAAATTTTTCCCAAGACTGAAACAAACTTTCATTAGATCTCATAGAAAAAACATTAATTTTACCTCTCAACTCCGCCGTTTTGGATGACGGAAAGAACTTGGTTAGGAACTTCGAAGATAGATCCTCCCATGTGTTGAGTCTTCCATTCGGAAGAGCTTGATACCAAGATAAAGCTTTCCCTTTCAAAGAGAAAAAGAATGGCTTCATCTTGTAATTGTTGGTGGTTACATTCTTTGGCTTCATTGTCTCCATCAAGATCTAAAAATTCTGTAGATGTTGATGTGGAGATTCGACACTCGTTCCTCCAAACTGGCTTTGGCGAACGATGGTAATAACTTGTGGGTTAAAGCTAAACCCCTGAATATCGTCAGCATCAAAGTTCACACCTAGACGGTGTGGTTGTTGAATCGGATCCATTCTTTGGCCAAGAGTTCTTGGCTCTTCATCTACATGAGCGGCTCTCGCACCCCCAGCCGGGATACGATGATTGGCGGCTGGTCTTGGATTATTCTGTTTCGCATTGATCGTTGGATCAATGTCCTCTAGCGACGGCATGGAGGAGTCACTTTCTTCATCGGATGAGTTAGTTCTAACCGATCTTGTCGGTTTCCTTCTCTTCTTCTTCTTGGAATCACTCATCTCCAGCCTCATTTGCAGCATCATGTCCTTGAGCTCATCAATTTGCAATTGATGACGCTCCGATTCTTCCTTGCGAGTCTTCTCGCTCCATCTAAGTCGAGCTTCGGAATCATCCAACTCTGCTTGGATATCCCTCTCTTTACTTTCAGCCATCTTTCTTTCTTTGAGCTTCTTTCTCAAAGTCTTCTCAAGTTCTTGATCAAGAGGTAAGAGGTCTTTGTTGGTGTTAGACCTGCGCATATACCTAAGATAACCTGCAAATATCACTTAAAAGAGATATCAAATGACAAGAGCAAAGCTCCCAAGCTTGACAACCGATAACCGAATTCGGCCTAAACCAAATCCCCAGAAACGGCGCCAAAAACTTGTTCGCCACTAAGCGTGCGTGCAAATAAGCTTTAAATTTATAAAACTAGAATCAAAGCAAGCGAACCCGCAGTGTACGGATCGGCGTAGTAAAGCAAGAATTCCAGAGTATCGAACTCAGGGATTTGGGGGGAACAAATTCAGTTCGCAAATCGTCAAGCAAGTAAATATAATAAGCTTTGCAAATATTGAGAAAATAGCAACCCTAAAGATCCAAGTATCAAATTGTGGCAATCGATTCAAGATATTTTATAAGTATAAGGACAGAGTTGAGGATTGCAAAGGTATACTAAGGTAAGGTAATGTACGATGAAGTTCTAAAACACTATATGTCTAACCCAAAGACTCTCTCTATAAAGGTTGTTGAGGATTCAGTATAGAAAGGATCTAAAGGTAAGAATTGATCTCAAATACCCAAACTTGTAACCTAAGGATCAAGATAGGCTCAAACGGTTAAGGTTGTGACACTCGAAACCGAAATAGAGGATGTTGAGTCTCACTACTACCTAGAAAAGACAAGTCAAGGCTAGGTTAAAGCTAATCTTTAACTTTGGATTAAAGTAAAAGCAAGGTTCGTAAACAAAGGTAAATTACGGGCAGATCTTGATTTCCACGGCCGTGGAAGTCCAAGAACAAACCGTGATCTTGGTTGTCGACAAAGTTTCTCTAACTCTCAGGGTCCAATTTGTTTACAATCGATCTATCATCATCTAAGCCACAACTATCAACCCTTCACCTTAGAATTGCTAACGGGTTTTATCCAATAATCATTGTCATCAAATCAAAAATCAAGTTTAAGAAGAATGAAAGATGAAAACCCTCGAAACTCAAATATAACTCAAAACCAATCTCAAATCCAAAACACCAAATGGAATACTCAATGGATTTAGAATATAACACAAACCCTCACAATGATCTTAGGTAAATGCGAAGAACGGGATGTCAATCCGTCTTCAATTTCAAAACCTAAGAAAAGGACGCAACTTCCGCCACACACAATCTTCGGGAATCCAAATGACTGGCGCTTCCGCAAACTCTTGCGACAAACCCTAAGGCGAACTCTCCAAAGCGAGGTTGCTGAAAACTCCTTCATCCCGCCTTTTTATACGTAGCGTAAGAGATATCTTTCAGCCCAAATACGTAGATGATGTGGAAATAAATGATTCGTCAAAGGATTGCCTAAATCACGGTCTCTTGATATTCCACGACCGTGGTTTAGGGCGTGGAATTGGATTACGGTGTCTCTCATCTTTCACGACCGTACTTTAGGCCGTGTAAATTACTGGATAGCTCCACGCTCATGATGCCAAGATCCACGGCCGTAATTTAGGGCGTGGACTCTTCTACAGCCGTAATTTAGGACGTGGAAGTGTAGATTGCTTGTGGTTTTCTTTGTGTGACATTCTCCATCTTAGCTCCTTGTTTAGCTTCCTTGATGTGTTCCTAATCCTTGGATATGATTGAATCCTCTCTTTTCTCTCTCAAATGGTCCGGTTTCAGCTCTTATTCACCTATAATCAATCAAAAACTAATGTAGACCTCCATATCAAAAATATAGGTGAACAAGCTAACAATTGCTTCAATGCCTCATCCATGAACACAATAATGAATGAAAAACAACTAGATAAGTGCCTAGAATATCGCAATATTTCATGCTAACACTTAACCCTACCCCAATGATTGGAATGGCTGGAAATGGGTTTCCTTTGATCCCGAACCACGAGGCAGTTGTGCTGCTCAAGAGCGTAAGTCAAGATAAAGTATGGAGGGCTTCCAAGAGCATGGGAGCTTTCAAATCCCCAGGTGTAGATGAGTTCCAACCTATTTTCTATCAAAAATGTTGGAATATTATCGGGCATTCGGTAGTGAGAGAAGTTAAGAAGTTTTTGACAATAGGAAACGAGCAGTGGGGAACAACGAGACCATCCTATGCCTTATCGGCAAAAGTGGGTACTTCATAGTCGGTTAGCCAGTTTGGGCCTATTTCTATGTGCAACGTGATGTACAAAATCATGACCAAGGTGATGGTGCAATGTATACAGGGTGTTATTGATTCCCTTGTGAGACCTAGTCAGGTTAATTTCATCCCTAGTAGATACATTCAAGATAACATTGTCCTTATACAATAAATTATCCACTCAACTAGGAAGAAGAAATCGGGAAAGAAGTGGATGATTCTGAAATCGGATTTAGAGAAGGCCTATGACAAGATAAGGTGGGATTTTGTAGAGCAAACGATTGAAGCCGCAGGATTCCCTCCTTAATGGAGTGAGATGATAAAGGAGTGTATCTTTACCACCAACATGCAAGTCAACTAGAATGGAGAGCTCACAAGGAAGTTCCTTCCGGAAAGAGGGCTCCGTCAAGGGAACCCACTTTCCCCATATATGTTTGTCTTGTGTGTGGAGAGGCTTAGTCACCTTATTCTTGAAGAGCTTGCTCATAGAAGATGGAATCCTATAAAGTTATCTCGGGAAGGACCAAAATTATCACATCTTTTCTTTGCGGATGATTTAACACTCTTTGCGGAGGCTTCCCCGGAGCAATTGAGAGTGATATTAGGGTGTTTAGGTTTGTTTTGTAAGGCATCGGGACAAAAAGTTAGCATCCAAGAGTCTAAGATCTTTGTATCCCCGAATGTGCCTCAAGATATGCAGGATATGTTGCAGAATATGAGTGATTTTGAAGTTGCAAGAAAGTTGGGTGATTGCCTCTGTATGCCTTTATTGCAAGAAAGGGTTTGTAAGGCTACCTTCTCTTCCTTGCTTGACAAAATTAATAATAAACGTAGTGATTGGAGGGGCAAAAATCTAAGCTATGCAGGTAGGGTGACCCTTATAAAGTTAGTGCTAAACTCACTGCCCATTTATTTAATGTCTTCTATGTTAATGCCGAAAGGGAATTGTGAGGAGATTCATAAAATGAGCAGAGCCTTTATCTGGGGTCATCATGAAGGGAGTAGACGCATGCATATAGTGAGTTGGAATGTTATGTGCTCTTCTAGAGAATATGGAGGGTTGGGAGTTAAGTCCATGATTGACCTCAATTTAGCTCTAGTAGGTAAGCTTGGATGGAGGTTCTTGAAGGATGATATGAGTTTATGATCTAGAGTGCTCAAGAGCAAGTATGTACGTGAGAACACGGCGTTCTAGGAGGATTGTTGGCTGTTAGAAAGGCCGCTTATAAAGTCGACGGTGGCAGTGATCGATGAGAACCTCCTAAACAAGAAGGTTAGCGATTTTTGGAGTGAAGGAGAAGGGTGTAAATGGAATGCCTTAAGGGACTTCTTGCCGGTGAGTATTACCTTAACTCTTGCAGCGACTCCATTAAGGCCAAATATGGGGGAAAGGTCAAACAGTGGGGGATCCATTTGAAACGACGAGTTGTCATGGAAATGAACAAGGATGGTAACTACTCGGTTGCATTTACCTACAACATGATAAGGAAGGAAACCACGAGCTCCAAATGGGCAAACATGTATACCGATGTGTGTGGAGTCTAGGGATCCAAGAACGGATCCGTACTTTCATTTAGAAATTATTGTAGGGTGGAGCGCTGACAAATACTGAGAGGAAGAGGCGCCACATTAGCAGGAGTGAAGACTGTGGGAGTTTCATGGACCGCCAAGAATCTTTTGAACACCTATTTCGAGACTATAGCGTTAGTAGGAACTTGTGGGTAAAACTCAATGCAAGGCGGTATGGAGGTGATTTTTTTCGTCTCCCTTTTGCGGCATGGATACGATGTAACTTACTAGCCCCTATTAAATTCAATAATCTATGTGAATGGAGTGTTATTTTGCAGTTGGGCTATGGTGGCTTTGGAAATGGAGGAATGAGAGAGTTTTTGAGAATATACCCACGAGAACAGATGGACATCTATTTGTTATCGAGAGGGCTTTGGAGTATATTCGAGCATGGAGGAAGAATTACAATATCAAGCAGAGTAGCATCAAGAATGTGATACATGTGATATGGGATCCCCATAGAGAAGGTATTGAAGATTTATTCGGATGGAGCGGTCAGAAGCGACGGGCACGATACTGCGGCAAAATTAGAAATAATGTAGGAGAGTGGTATCGAGGTTACGTCGTGAACCTGGGTACTTGCATAGTTTACATGACGGAATTGTGGGGTATCTATTATGGTCTAAAGATTTCTTGTGAGAGTGGATATCAAGCTTTAATTCTGGAAGCAAATTTACTATCAATTGTCACTTTTTTAGGTAAAACGGTGCCTCGATATCACCCTCTTGCCAGTTTGGTCACTAAGTGTCAAGACTATATTACAAGAGACTGGTACATCCAATTCCGACATGCCTTTCGTGAGGCGAACAATGTCGCGGATTGTCTTGCTACTCTTGCTTTCGATTTTCCCATCGGACTAAGTGCACTAAGTGACCCTCCCGAGGGTGTAGTTGACTTTTACGTTGCGATGTAAGGGGTCGGGTTATCCCCCGTGTGAGTACTACTTAGACCGCCTTTTTCCTACATAATAAGCGCGACTAGATGCGCCGGAGACCACTAACTCTCAATCCTACCAAAAAAAAGAAGCCTATAGGGTTAGCAATAGAGAGGTTTTTCATACATAGTCTCATCCTAGTGTGTTTTAGCTCACCCATTCCTAGAGTTTTTCCATACAGATAAAGGAAAAAGGTTGGTGTTGGATCCAAGGTCACATGAAACGGTAAAACTCTCGGTACCAACCTGATTAGGAATAGAGAAACTACTTGGATTTGGAAGCTTGGGTGGTTATTCACCTATTTCAACAGTCTTGCATTCTTCATAAGTTAGTGGATTTTCAAGCTTGGGTGGTTGTTCACCTATTTCAGTAGTCTTGCATTCTTCATAAGTTAGTAAAGTGCATTACTCAGACTTCTTTTTGTTAGAAATTAACCCTTTTTTAGAAATCAAACATAGTAAGAATTTCGTCAAATATGACGGTGAATAGGATGTTTCTTTGGAATTGCTTTAGGATTTCGAGGAACTTTGCCAATTTGATTTGTCCATTTGTTGAGGGAAAGGAAGGTTAGGAACAAGAAGAGGAGGTGAGACATATTCTTTTTCACCTTTTCTATCAGGTATGTTTTATCAATGGTCAGCCGATATGTGGTGGTAATCGGCTGATTTGGTGAAGTAATTGGTCGATTTGATGTCTCGTAACGCGTTTGGATGTCTAATTTGCTCCCGCTTTTCAGAATTATGGCTTTGATCGCTTTCTGTTGTGATTCTCTTCTCTTGCGAAATTTTTCATCGACTTTTAATACCGTATACAATCCATAATAGGTATTTGATAACATGTATTATAGTCTATATTTTGGGAATGGTTTGGACGTTTTATCTTCATAAATATGCATGTATGGATGTATATTCTTGATCATTATGTTGTTTTTTACCTTTGCAAGAATCGATGTCTACACCTAGTTTTGTTGTAATTGTAGGGAAAATAACACGTTTTGGAGCGATATGGAGCTAAGGGATCTAAGGAGTCATTGAAGCTACATTATGAAGCATTGAGGAGCTACAAGAAAGGCTTAGGAACCATGAAAGTTGGATAGAAGTTTGATTTTGGACCAGATTAGAGAGATTGGCACGTAGCTGAGGATCACCTCGGATGGCTACAATACCGTCTCGACTGAGGTGCCGGCGATGTGCTGGACCGAGACGGACGGCCCACGACCATAAAATATTTTATTCTTGGCTAAACATCTTTTATTTTTGGAAAGTGATTTTCCTATATATTGGGATGGATTTTCTGGATGGAAGGAATGGCTAGTTGGTTGGTTAGTTTGGAAGATTGAAGATATTCCAAGGAAGGAAGGAAGTTGACTTTGAAGATAAAGTTGAAGGCTTTGAAGGAAGTTGTAAGGTTTTCTTAGATTGTTTGATTGTAGTCTTTTGGTTTGTGATTGAGGAACGCAATTTGTTGTTTGATTGATTGTTTGATTATTGAGACCTTTGTGTTAAGGTTTTCTTTCTTGAATATTGATTCCCTTTTCATATATTTGATTGTTATCATCATGATGATTGTTGGCTAAGTTCTTTGTGCGATTCTAGGGTGATTGGCTGAAAGTTGTGGGAAAGACAATGAAAAAATGAGCCTTTACCCCAGTGGACCCTGAAAGCTCGAGCCATATCTTAACCGAACCTCACCTCGGTCCATTCGTCGAACATCTCGACCGAGATGGAACATGAACTGAGCGAGGTGATTCCTTTCCTGATCCTTATCTGAGTTGAGATTCCAGTTTGCCAAATCTTATCCTTGTTATACCTTTCCTGGCCCATACGCAAGCCTAGGATGAGACTTACCCGGTGATTCCTTTGCTTGTATACCCAAGATCATGAGTGTTAGGTAATAAAGGTTTATCCTTTATTAGGGTTTGAGTGTGCCTTCATCCTACCTTTGTGAGTTAGCCTGAGACTTACCCGGTGAGAGGATCTTTGGTTTGAGATAGTGAGTAGTGAGACTTATCCGGTGATCTATTCTCACCTTAGAAACACCTTCCCTTTGCAAACCTCATATTTGTCCACGTTATCCTTTGAGATCTTGAGTCGGAACCACAACTGGATGCTTTGACCTCTAGAATCTACATTTTCTTTATCTGATTGTTACATCATCTTTGATACCTTTGCTTGTTGCGTGTTTTTTTTATTGACAACCTGAATTGTCGTGCTTTGTTTCACCATAGTCCCGGTGATAGACCCTGGAGTATTTGTTGTTATTACAATTGATCCGTACACTGTGGGTTCGCATATTGTTCCAGGCTTATATTTTAGGTTATAAATTTGAAGCTATATCGTTCACCATACACACACGTCTGAGAGCGAACAATATTCCATTAGAACGGTCAATGTAGGTGTCAACTTATGGATGAGGTGTATTGCGTGAGGGGTGTATTCGCTTGTTGCTCTCTTTCTTCCTTTTGGGAATTTTCTATAATGAAACAAAGAGGCATTATCCATTTATGGCATGTATGTTATAAATGTTAGATTCTCTAGAATCAGAATAGTTATGGTATTCGCTCAATTTGTCTTTAATACTCCACACTTGGTCTATGGTCATAATCATGAGTTTTACTCCTACATGATAGTCAATCATAAAATGATAGTCAACTAAGGTGGATGTATTCAATCCAGATTTTTAAAGATTTTGACTGATTTTAATAATCCATAGAATTTGCTGATTTTGCGGGATATTTTAATTCTATATAGAGTTAATACAGATTCTGTCGGATTAATACATGGTCAAAATCTCGAAGAAACGGGAAAGACGGCCACTGCCAAACAGGTTTCTCAAAACAGAGAGATGCCGTCATTGTCTCGACTTCTGCTCGTTCAAAATCTGAGTGTATCAATACTGAGTTTATTTAAAATCTCTTTCTTTTATGTTTTGACAACCTTGGATTATATTCGAGATTGATGAGATCGACGGTTGGAGGGAGAAAATGGTGGGAAATTTGGGGAGGGGAAGTAAATCAATAAACAAGCAATTCTAAAGAACAAGCAATTCTATACATGACACATGATGGAAAACAATCAACATGACACACACGAACAAGAAAACAGTCAACATGTCGGAAAACACGAGAAAGAACTAACCTCCGACGATGCACTGAGCTCAACCACTCGAAAACACTCGAAGACGTTGAATTGGCCGTTAGGGTTCTTCAGTGTTATAGTTTGCCGTGAAAATCTTATGTGTTGGGAGAAGACATCTTTAGGGTTTAAGTATTTATAAAAGTTATAAGAAAGTCCTACACAATCAATGAAATAATAGATTCTTTTAAAATCAAAAAAAACTTTTAAATACCATATGAATTTTATGGAAAATTTAAAATCCTAATTGAATACCAAGATTTATATGGACTTTTAAAAATCTATATTGAATACCAACAGACTTTTAAATTCATAAAAATTCCTGTAAAATCTTAACGGAATATACCTCCCTAAATTTAGGTCGGAACTGTAGTGGCTAGTGAGCATAAACAGACCAATAACGTTTAGGCACGGCATGAAAACTCATTGAGGTCTACCAACAGTTACTGAAAAGCAAAGCAACAAATTGATTAAGCAATATCCAACAAACATATATAGATTTGTTCATTTGTTGAGGAAAGGAAGTTTAGGAATATTTTTTTTACCTTTTCTACCAAGTATGTTTTACCAATGATCGGCCGATATGTGGTGTAATCGGACGATTTGGTGAAGTAATTTGTTCATTTGTGTGCTGCGAATTAGGGTTTGTTTGCCAGTGGGATTAAGGAAACTGAACTTTGAGAAGAATAAACTTGCGACCTGTAATGGATGCTACGAATTGACCGCAGATGAGAAAGGAAGATTTCATTTTCATCACCATCAAGTATAAACAGTAACAGTAACGTAGAATTGTCAGCAATTGCATTTACTTCCTTTCACAGATATTCAGCATCTACGCCCATGGCGGAAATTGGAAACAAGGTGATTTTTAAAATTTTCGTATGTAGAGAATTCGCAGGAAGTAGTATATGATATTAGCGCAAGTGTTGATTTTGCTGGAAATCAAGCAGGGGTTGGAATTTTTGGGATACAAGGATGATGTCCACCAAGTGTTTGTTTTTATGCCCCAATGAAAATTCCCTTTGGTGAGCTGAATTTTTCTATGATGCCGGTGGGCAATGGTTCCCGTCATTGTCCGCTTAGATCATTTCATGGGTGTGGTGATGGAAGGGAGGGAAGTAAAGGTTTCTCTTGCCTAGTAATTCATTTGAAAAGGCAACATCTCTTTGCGGTTGAACGCAAGAATGAAGTTCGGGGCTTGCTTGAGTGTGATCTTGATGTTTTTACGGCGTTTGTGGAGGTGTTGGCTGCGCTCAGGATGTGGTTGTGTGGCAGGTGTATGAGTCTTCATGCTCTGAGTCGTGAATGCCGTCACCCAGATGGCTCTATTTCTTCTTTTGGTGATGAGGGTGGATACATTGTGGGTATCTTGAGGCCGGTTGTGGGTATTTCGAGGCCGGTTTGCTGGAGATCAAGTTGGGGTGGACGATGTGAGTATGTGTTTTGATGCAGATCTGTTGGAGAGGGTTATGCGAGTTCCTATTTCTACCGTGAAAAGCATCCCTCATAGCTGTCGTTTTAGGTTCTCTCAAGCGTTGTTGAGTGTTCTCTTGAAGGTGGTAGCTGAGGCCGGGAGTGTAGCTGCTTGGGTTATGTTGTTTTTACTTCCTCGGTGCACTTTGCAGGTATTCAGGCCTATGAGCAGGCGGGACAGAAGATTGGGAAGTAGAAAGTCGATACAACATCAGCGGATTTTGCAGGCATTGTCTATTTGGGGTGAGGTTGAGGGTGTTTCGAGTCTAGTGGAAGCCTTGTTAGACCATTCGGAGCATAGGCCTTTTGGGATGGTGGATGGTGGCTCTGGTGATAGTGGGGGTTTAGAGAGAAATCCTAATATCAAGAAATGCCTCCGCAAGGTTTCGGATGGGCATTTTACAGCCGCTGTTAAGGTTTTGTGCTCTTCTGGTGTTGCGTCTTACAGTGAGGAGACTTTGAAGGTGTTAGAAGCTAAACATCCCCACAAACCTCCACCTTCTAAGTCTTGCACTACCTTTCATGAATCACCCCTCATTGTTGACATCGATTTGGTATTTAAATGCATCAAGTCCTTTCCCAAAGGTACTTCTTGCGGTAGAGATGGCTTGAGGGCACAACACATCTTAGACGCTATGTGTGGTGAGGGTTCCTCTGTTGCCACGAGTCTTTTGAGAGCGATCACCTCAGTGGTTAATCTATGGTTGGGAGGCAGGTGCCCCTTGAGTTTGGCCGAGTTTGTGGCTTCATCTCCTCTTACGCCGCTGTTGAAGCCTGATAATGGGATCCGACCCATTGCAGTTGGTACTATATGGAGACGGTTGGTGTCTAAAGTTGCTATGAAGAGTGTGTGTAAGGATATGGGAGGATATTTGGGAGATTTCCAGTTTGGAGTGGGTGTTTCAGGTGGTGCAGAGGCTATTCTACATAGTGTTAATAGAGTTCTGAGTGATCGTTTTACCGATGGTTCTCTAGCTATGTTGACAGTGGATTTTTCCAATGTCTTCAACTTGGTTGACATAACCATTTTGCTTAGGGAGGTTAGAAAGAGATGTCCGTCTATCTCTTTATGGGTAATTCTCTTGTATGGTCAGGCCGCCAGGTTGTACATTGGAGATAGGTTCATTTGGTCGGCTACTGGTGTGCAACAAGGAGACCCTTTGGGGCCCCTCCTCTTCTCTCTTGTCTTGCACCCTCTTTTGCATAAGATCAGAGACAGTTGCAAGACTATTCTACATGCTTGGTATCTTGACGATGAGACCATTATTGGTCGATCTGAGGAGGTGGCTAGAGCTCTTTATATCATTCGTGAGTTTGGTCCGGGTTTAGGCCTCATGTTGAATGTTCGCAAAACTGAGCTCTTTTGGCCTTCATGTGATGGGTCTAAATTTAGAGATGGACTATTTCCCCATGACATTGCAAGGCCAGCGTTGGGTGTTAAGTTGCTAGGTGGGGCAGTGAGTAGAGATGAGGAGTTTGTTAGAGAGCTTGTCATGAAGAGAGCTGTTAAGGCGGTTGAGTTGATGCATCTTCTTCCACAGTTGAGGGACCCCCAGAGTGAGCTTCTCCTGCTTCGTTCTTGCATGGGTGTTGCTAAGTTGTATTTTGGCTTGAGGACTTGTCATCCGGAGCATTGGGAGAGTGCAGCAGCTTATTTTGATATTAAGCTCCGTAGATCAGTCGAGGATATTGTGGTTTGTGGGGGTCCTTTTTTTGGAGATCTTCAGTGGCGACTTGCTTCTTTGCCTATTCGATTTGGGGGGCTTGGGCTATACTCTGCTATTGAGACGTCTTCCTTTGCTTTTGTTGCCTCTAGGGCCCAGTCTTGGGAGCTCCAAGACCATATTTTGCGGGACAGTGGAGTTGTAGAAATGTGCTCTGAGTTTTATGGAGCTTTGGACAATCTTCAAACTTCTATTCCTGGTTTCGATCTTTCTGTCTTCACTGTCAAGAACACCGTCCCCTCTAAAGCCCAACATGCTTTGGCGAGTGCTCTTTTCGGTAAGACCGTGCACGAGATGGAAGTTACTTTTGATTTGACTCTAAGACAAAAAGCGGTTTTCAAGTGTCTTCAATCCACACATAGCCAAGATTTCCTTCTTGCCATACCCATTGATGGACTTGGGCAATGTATGTCCCCGGTTGAGTATCGTTCGGTTCTTAAGTATCGCCTTATGATTCCTCTATACCCGGTCGATGAGATTTGTCCTATCCCCAATTGTCGGAGAATTCTGGATTCTTTTGGGGAGCATGCGGTTCATTGTAAAGAGCTTCTGGCTTCAAATATAGGCATGATTTGGTCCGTGATGTGTTGTGTGATGTGTTTAGGAGGGCGGGGGTATCGGTTAAGAAGGAGGCGCTTGTGTCCTTCTTAACTGACCCACGTGAGGGGAGGTCCACCTTGAGGCCGGCATATATCTTGGTGTTTGGATGGTCGGGTGAAAAACATGCTTGCATCGATTTGACTGGAGTTTCCCCACTTGTTTGTTTGGGTAGTGGGCCTTTTGCGGTGGGTAAGGCGGCGCTTAATGCGGCTTCTGCTAAGGTGGTCAAACATGAGAAAGCTTGTATTGAAAATCAACATGTGTTTCTTCCATTCGCTTTCGACACCTTTGGTTTCCTTGCGCCCGATGCTATTGAAATTTTGAAGAGGGTGCAACAGGTTTTGCATGGCAACGTTACGTCTCCTAGGTCTTCTGATGTTGTTTTTAGGAGGATCGGATTCGCTATCCAGAAAGGATTGGCGGCACAACTTGTTGCCCGTCTTCCTTCTAGCTCTTTGTAAATTTTGAAGTATCGACTAATTCGATATTCTGTGTATACGGTTTTGCTCATAAAAAAAAAAAAAATTATGGCTTTGATCGCTTTTTGTTGGTTATCCTTCCATTGCGAAATTTTTCCTCGGCTTTTAATACAATTTAAAAATCCATAATAGGTCTTCATTAGAACGGTGATTATAGATATCAACTTATACATTGTGGGTCGGACGGGTGTATTGCGTGAGACAAAGAGGCATAAATATAGATTTTCCTAAAATGAAACAAAGAGGCATAAACAGACCAATTTAAAAATCAAATGTTGCTCCCGTTTGTTCCTCTTGGGAATTTCCTTAAATGAAACAAAGAGGCATAAACAGACCAATAACGTTTGGGCACGGCATGAAAACTCACACTTGGAAAAGGATTGAGGTCTACCAACAGTTACTATATGATAAGATGAAAAGCAAAGCAACAAATTGATTAAGCAATATCCAGCAAACATATATAGATTTTCAATTAACTCATCTACTCTTGTCATAAGAAAAATCCAAACAAGCTACTAACTGGGATCATATCCATATGCTGTGATCTCGAGCCTTATATGTCCATGGGAGCAGCCCCTTGTTCAGCACCAGGAGCGGCCTCCCCAGCTGCTTCTGCAGCAGGAGCAACCTCTTCCTCAACAATCTCAAAGGAGCTGATCAACCCTTGCACCGTTTGCTGATCCAATACATGGAACGGCTCACCAGTACCTATGATAGCAAGAGTGCATAAAGAACTCTTCAGTTTTTCTCCCTGTAGGGTCTCCCTCAAGGCAAATAGGGCGTGCTTGATTAGCTCATCCCGAGAAGCATCCTTGAATGTCTCAAACCTGCGTTCCATGTACGTCTTTGCAGCTTGAGAGCGAGAACCAATTGCAAAAGCCTCGTATTCAAAGTAGTTTCCACTTGGGCAGTTGTAGTAAAGGTGAGCCCCTGATTCATCCAACCCACCGATTAAAAGGCCAACACCATAGGGGCGTTTCCATGACCTCTGAGTGCAAACCTTCCACCAAGAAATCAAAGTCATCATGATTGCCAGAGATGCAAATACTTACCGGTCTTAGAAATATTGAGACCCTTGGATAAGGAACCGCAAACTTGGCACGTGTTAGAAGACGGACATCACTAGCAAATGCTACACTTTCATGCATGTCATAATTTGATCATGCGGACTAGTAGATATCATTAAACCAAGGCATGCACAAGGATGAGGCATATGAGGGAGATGGCATGGAGATTTTCCAAGACAAGAAAAATGGCATCCAACATCCACATGCTCAAATAACATATAGATTTTATACGATATTATGATTACTTAGTCCAATGCTTTTTCAACTTTCACAGTGCCATATGTAGCTAAGTAGGTCAATCGTATTAGATAAGACACCCAATAAGCACCCCCTTATTTGATAATTGACACTATCTTCTGTCATTCAAAGTCATCTAAGAAGTTCCTAAAGAACATATGGGGGACAAAAATTACTAAGAAAGGTGCTTAAAATATGATTGACACAACTTAGTCGTGAAATTTGAGTATCACTAAATCTTTGGTGATAAATAAGGGTCAGTTAAGTGACTTCATGGGAATTAAACCAGAAAGCACAAAAACTCAAACAGAAGCAAGTTAACTCCACAGCTATTAAGGAGTCAAATGATCTAAGATCGTCTTACCTCATCTGATCATGATAATGTTAATCCTACAAGATATTGAGATAAGTGATATGAGTCCATACTACCACAATGAGCATGGACTAAGGCATAAGACAGCAAAATAGGAGCATTATCATACAATCCACAAGGGAATAAGCACTCTCTAGCACGATGGAATTTCACTTCTTTGTAAATTTTAAGCACAGATTCCGAATTGCATTATACCCTGGTTCACTTTCTCGGTATTATCAACTTCCAAAACTTTGGATATTCACCCCTCATTACATATACCATCAACCTGACAAAGCCAGAATCCTACTTTTACCTTCATTCCGGTCACCTACAAAACAAAATATGCGCCAGATTCGCTCTCTCCCACCAAAAAAGCTTTCTCGGGCCCAATTCGAAACGTAGCCAAAACCCTAAAATGGCCTCAATCAGACCGGAAAGTCTTCATTCAAACAATCCTAGAAGCAATTCCAAAACGAAAGAAAGAACCAACCAAAAGTTCAAAACGACAGATACCTGGGCCTTATCGGCGAGCTGCACAACAAGACGTCCAACGGGGAGCGGGGCCTCATAAGTGAAATTATAGTTAATGCATTCGGATCTCATATAGCGGGAGAGAACGCGACCGTCGGCAGTCAGTCCAGCGATGGCGACTCCGATGTGATCGTCGACTTTGAAGATCTTGCGCTGGTGAGACGAGAGCTCCGATTGGGCCTTGTTAACGCATCCCAAAATCACATGGGTCTTGGATCGAAGCCCGATCGCCGCCGAGCCCTGCTTTACGGCTTCCATAGCGTACTCGACCTGGAATAATCGCCCTGCGGGGCTCCACGTCGTGACATCGGTGTCGTACTGGTTCCTGAACATCTTCGATAGCTCTCAGAGGAACTACGTTGAGCAATTGGTGAGCGTTTCTACCTCTCAGACACTCTATTACTTCGCAGGTAAGGATTGGAGTATGGAGTGGTAGTGAGGCTTCCCTTTGGAAAAGGGTCGGGTTTTTCTTTTCGGGCAAGCCAGACGAGCGTACGGAGGTGGAGCACGATGAAAAGAAATATACTGAAAACGATGCGTTTCGATGTTGCAAGATGACTGGGATTGCTGTTTTTTATGTTATGGACATGGATTATAGATTATGGATCTCAAGTCCATGGGCTGTGCCGATAGGGTTTATGGTGGACCTAAAATCCCTTACAGTTTTCGGGTGTGTTTATATTTGCGTGATTATCGGGTTCAGTTTAGACATAAGGCATGTTTAGAAAAAGTTTTTTTTTTTCGGTTTATAAATTGGGGTTATACGGATTTATAAACTAAATTGGTTTATAGTTTAACTAGTTTAGGACCCGTGCCTTGCACGGATTTTGAAAAAAATATATATGTTTATACGTGGACATTGTTTTGTATAAGATTAATTTATTTGTTAATAATATATGAATACAACGTTTCATGTGATGCCGACTTGAAATTAAAGCAAATAAAAAATCCACTTAATTGTTGACCGAAGAGTTTTCAATTTATTATTGTTATAGTTTTTATAAGTCAAACCACAAATTCAAAATAACTCAAAAAATGAAAATATCCAAAAAAAGAGTAAATAATAATAATAATAATAATAATAATAATAATAATAATAATAATAATAATAATAATAATAATAATGCATATACAATGCAATGAGTATTTCGCAACAGATCAAACAGATGTAGGCCGTGAGCATTCTTGAATCACCTGCTTTGAAAAAAAAAACTATAATCAACCTCAAATATTTAATGTTATTTTTTATAACTTTAACCATACACATATAACTATATCCAATATACAGGTAAATTGAAATTATTCGATTTAATATGTAAAAATAGTTATAAAATAAGTACCTCAATCAATGTTACGGAACACTTCGTTATAGACCACATTATTTGTAGTTTGCTCCAATTTGCCTGTATCGTCACATATCATAATCCTCAATCCATCCCTACTTGTAACCCTTGAAACAGCCACATAAAATTGTTCATGACTGAACACCGGTCTAGGCAAATATAATCCAACGTGTGCAAGCGATTGCCCTTGACTTTTGTTTATAGTCATAGCAAAACACACCATAACAGGGAATTGTCTCCTTTGAAACTTAAATGGAAATTTTGAATTTGAAGGAGAAAGAACCGTCCGCGGAATGAAGACTTTCTGCCCAATGCTGTTACCGGATAACATTTCTGCCTCGATGATATGTTTTCCAAGCCTCCTCACTATCAACCTAGTGCCATTACACAAACCGGCAGACTGGTCAATGTTCCTCATTAACATAATTGGAATCCCGACCTTCAGCTTCAAAACGTGGTTGGGAAATCCTGAAATCTTGATGTTGTTCAAGAACTCACTGGAGAAGAACCCATCATCAACAAATCCCTCAGTGGGACAAAAACGATCATAACTCAAGTAAACGGTCTCGTCTCCGGGTATCAATGATAGAATATGATCATTAACATTGTCAATAATTTCATTGGTGGGTGCAAGGATAGCTCTTTCTTGGAAGTAGGTTGTTGGATCTTCAACATCGAATGTTCTAGGATACACATAATCAACAATGGTAGAAATTGGATCGCCATTAGAACGAAGTAATAGATCTTCTGGGATTTCAATAACAGCTTCACCGTTATCACCATAGCCTTCTTTGCCATCTCCAATTCTCAATACCCAATCAGAAAACTCTTTGGCCTTTTGCGCTTCTAGTGTTGTTGTTCCACGTAAAACCCTCATGTTTTTTGTCAACCTGAGAACCTTGCAGTAAGCCCACAAATGCGATGCATTGATTGCAGCAAATACAATATCAATCCTACTTCCACCGGTAACAACAGGCAATATCTGTCTAAAGTCACCACCAAATACGACCACCTTTCCACCAAACGGCACGTCAGAGTTAACGCAACTATAAGATCGCATGACATCTCTCAAACTCCTATCAAGAGCCTCGAAACAGAACCATTGGCGCTTTGTCCCATATTATTAGTTTAGTCCTTGATACCAATTCAGCCAGTTCTGTGCCTAATAAAAAATAAAATTTTAATTAAAAAGTAAGAAGATATACGGATGTGCTATGTAATGTGGCATATAAAAGTTTATCCAATAAAGATACATACCTGCACGGATGTTACACGTCGAAGTTTCGTCAACTTCTATGGGAATACCAAATCGTAAATGAGCGGTCCTACCGCCAGGCAGCAAAAGAGCGGCATTACCACTGGAAGCAACCGTAAGTACAATCTCACATTTAGATCTGCTAGCAGCTGAAAGGGATCTCCAGATAAAAGTTTTTCCAGTCCCGCCATAGCCATATAAGAAGTATACCCCACCTTTTTCAGTTGACACAAAAGACATAATCTCATCATACACATCTCTTTGCTCATCGGTAAAACTGGAAACTAAATTGCCATGATCAATAGATAATTGAGATCGGTCATAATTTAGTTCGGCTTGAATAAGACTATTATGCTGCTCCATTATCAACGCTTCATCAGGATAAGGCATGGACTTCTTTGTCTTCAAAGTGCTGTTGTTCCTCTGTAGTAGTTTCTCTATCTCAGCTAAAGCGTATTTTTGCAACGCGTCATCATCTAGCTGTAGTTCTACATATAGAATTATAATATTAAAAACGTTATAATTTATATAAGATAGGACCATTGATAAATAATAAAGATATTTAGAAGGAAATTAAAATACAACTAAGGAATAACATACCATTATTACGTTGCACTCTTCTTTGAAAAGATAGAATATCATCGGACAAGTACTTCCACGTCTTGGACCACACATCCTCCGGTGCCGACATATTGTTTGATAGAAACAACATGACGAATAAATTTCTAAGATAACGACCAGATCCCCAAAAACTTGCTTCTATGATACCGTCAATGTATTCCCTCTCGTCGTCAAGCAATCCCATGGCATAACACGCTTCTCTAAATGTTGGACATACTATGCCGTCGACAGTCCGAAGTTCTTCAAAGGACGTAGGACCTTTAATGTGATTCAACATAACCCTCAGGTAGTATTTCTCCCCAGATCCAGGTGCAACGTGGTATATTCTACCAACGGTTTTACTTCTAGGAACATTAGACGTTTTAGGAACCTTTCTTTCAGACCATTTCTTCCTTGGTTTCTGCCATACAAAACAGGAGGGAAATTCTGAATATGTGAGAGTCCTAGCAAGTTCAGATCTTTTATTGGTCTCCATCCTAGACAAAAACATCGAGTTGTATGACCCATCTCTATTCAGTACTGATTCAACCGTATCATCATCTTCATAAACAACGGTGTGCTCATCGGGAAGGTGAAAACTCAACCTAGTAACCGAAGGAACCCTATAATGAATCGGGAACTGAAATATACGCCATATCGCTTCCTTTGTCGATACATATCTAGCATCAGTATGGTCTCTTATCTCATCTCTAGTTTTTTGCTGTTCAACAAGCTGACCTTCGTTTGAGATGGCGACAAGGATACGATCACTACCCTTGTTTACATACTTGAACAAATACTTGATTGAACGCACTTGATTGCACCATTCGACATTTATGTGCGCGTTGTACCTGAGCAAAAGGAAGGGATTATACGGAACAACGCTCTTGTTATCCAACTCAAACCCTCCTTTGGTTACTGTTCTTCCCAGATCCCTCCTCATGTAGACGGGATAACCATCATCGGCAATAGTGGTATTATCCGTGAATTTTCTAGGGTAGTACTTGCTGCATTTGTTATCCACCATACAAATACACCTTGGATTCATGTTTCCACAAGGTCCGTGCATCATACAATCCTTCATGGTTTGATAGAGAGCCGGGTTAGCAACCGGATCAGGAATCTCAGCAGATATAATACGATCAATGTCTTCGGTTGTAGAGCACTTGTTATCAAAATGAAGAAAGATAAGAATATGAGCATGTGGAAGACCCCTCTTTTGAAACTCAACAGTGTATACAACTGAAGAAAAAAATATAATAAAGTCAATAAACATAGATAAAATATTTTTATAAAAGAGATATGTCTAAAGGAATACCTACCGAAACCCTGTCAAATATATTATTGAATTTTATATCCTTAATCATTTGATCCAGCTTCTTTTTAAATACCCTGCTAACAATATCCGGACGATCCTCGGGTTGAAGACCTCTTTTCTGACAATATCTAATAATCTCGGGACATTTAGAGTTGCATGTGAATGTAACAAATAAGTCCGGATAACCAATAGATTTGCAAATTGCCATAGCATCCTGGTAATTCTGCATCATGTACCTCGTACTACCTGTATGCGATGACGGCAAGACGATCGGTTTACCTGTAGAAGATGCTTCAGTAGTAGTACCACTCCCAACAACAGATGTCAAGTTACAATACAAATCCGATCTCAATTTTTTCTGATTGTATCTTAGGTAGTTCAGTCTCTGAGATTCAATCATTGTATATGCATCCACCACAAACTGTTGAAACAACCTCCTGGATGACATTAGAGTTTTTGCTTCACCTACCCTGTCCTGAAGACGAAATGCTAAAAACTCTCGCAAGCTTAACCTAAGTCTCTTCCTTGATTTACTCTTGCCACTCTCTCGTAGCATAATATCAATCCTATATCCGTCTTCGCCGTACGGAAACAACAACGGATATTGGAGAGCAAGAAATGCAGGATGAGTTTTGGTAACACGCCGTAACAGACCTCCATGTTTTTCCACATAGATATCTCTATCTCTATTAATATTTGCAACATCGCCGACTATAATAGCAGCCACTTCAGATGAAGTTGGCATATTATATCTCCTGGATTCAGTGTTTCTGGTGCTAACCAATTTAATACTTATGTTGTCTCCAGGGTTAGATAACAATCTATCCTTTGCAACTATGATTGCCTTTGCGTGTGGATTGAATTGATCAACCATACCCTTTATATCAGCTACAATAGATCGGTCCAAGGTGCTTTTGCCCGTCTTACTGAAAACACCAACAAATAGTTGACAAACTCGTTAAAGCTTAATAAAAAAAAGGAAAAAATTTATATTTCTTTTTTTAATAATTAAAATTATACCTTAGTGCACGAATTCGGTCTCATTCTTCATCTTCAGTATCCACGATATAAAATTGGCAGAACTTTGGCGGAGCACCTTCTTTAGGTAGCAAACTTCCAATCAAATGATTATTTTGACCCTTCATGCGAAAACTTGATGGATCACGACCTTCCTTCACGGGATTATCCTTGCCGGTCATTGAAGTAAAAGAAAACATGGAGTTATATTTTCTAATATTCTTTAGAAAATTCTTGCTCCTACGTCCTTCATTAGACAAAAGACTTGCAAGTAGACTTGGAGGTTCAGGAAGAAGAGGCAACTCGACCTTTCCTTGCATGCAACATAAGGAAAATTTTGGTACCGTTTCTGTTTTGTGTTTACGTAACCTTTCTGCATACCACATTAGTGCACCGCACGATAAACACATCCAAGTAGGATCTCCAAAATCCAAATACCCTACAAAAGAGAAACATAAGTTTCACACAACAATATTTTGGTATGTAAAAAGTTATGTTTAAATTACTCTATTGTCTACATAATATGTTTACCTGGATTGTTAGTAACTTCGGGCACTTGGTTAACACCGTTGTCTAATAACACACAACCATCATCGACCTCTTCCACATGATCTACATGAAAATTAGTATAGATTTACATAAAATGAAAATTATAGTAAAATGGATGTGACATATCGTAGTGTAAAACTATTTAATAAAATAAATTTTATTTTACCATCTTCAATTTCATCTTCACAACCAACTTCTTCTTCGTACGGGTCGTAATTATAATGATACAGAGCTGCATAAGTGAACATGCAACAATCATGTGGATGAGTATTACTACATTCGAATATTATCCATATAATAATGATATCTGCATTGATTAATTTACCATATTGATGTGCATTTGTGATGGCTGAATACGACGATGACCCACCAATATTTTGAAAAGATGGGTCAACCATTGATGAAGCTGGATAACCGGCTGACAAGTAGTTTAAGTCAGTTGTCATGTTGGGAACTCTTGAACACCCAACACCGGAATCATTTATGGATGATTGTGAAAGGGATATATTCGCTATACAACATACACGGATTGAAAGTCATATCAGTATTCTTTTTGTGAAAATACAAAAAGACGAAGAAAAAACTTACGGTTACTAATGTGTGTCAATTGCCTACGTTGACCACAAATTAAACTTTGACTTTGATGGGATATTTGACCTATATAAATGAATAAAGTAATGTAAAGTTAGAAATAAAGTATGTACATATCATTTTTAAAAGATAAATACATTTAAATAATATCACTTCAGATAAATAAATTAATATATATATATATATATATATATAAATAGTACAAAAAAAATACCAACATACCATTGGTGATGTTTGTAAAAGGTGTTCTTTGAGAATTTCGAGCACATTTATTTCTAGATGATCCTTGATCAGCTGCAATGATATTCTAATTTAGTAAAAATATAATTCGATATAAGAATTAAAATAGAATCATAGTGGTTACCAGAATTTTCGTTATGTGTCCTTTTTCTTCTATCTGCAAGTATAGAGGCCCGCTTCATACGGTTCTCTTTACATCTTGATTTAGAAAAGACGTCGTAGACACCATTTCTTTTATCCTTCAAGACTGACATGCGATAAAGTCGGTTCGCTTTGGCGGTAGATGAATCCATATGATATAACCTATATAAAAAAAATTGTAAATAAATAATTAAAAATCTATAAAATCTATAACTAATACGGGCAGTAATTTAAATTAAATATATGATATATTAAATATAAAAATATGCTTAAATTATAAATAAAAATAACCATAATTCTTTTGAAATGTTATTAAAAATATTTAAAATTTAATTATACATTACATATATTTAAAAATATCCTATATATAAACATTTCTAAATGATGGGTTGCCCTAACCCATTATATTACTAACCAAATATATATAATACATGGCCCACTCACTAAACAAACTAACTAAAAGCCCATTAAAAATTGAACCCCATTCGCAAACATACTTAGGTTTTCATTACACCCTCAATTCATTACATCAACATTTCGGCAACCTAAGCATCAAACATGGCCGTTCATAAAAACTTGCCCTGATGCTTCCAAGAGTACGCGCCATACGCGCCCCCAAATGTACCCATAATTCGATCCTCATCTCGTCCTCTCCGATCGGCCTTTCTTCTGTTCGAATCCCCTCCTTCTACTCGAATGATAAAGTTGAGTACCCTCCACAATCTATCGGTTGGTATGCCCAAAATAGTGAGACATTTACGCAATGTCTGCTCTCTTCTGAGATCTCAAGCAAACAAAAGGCGATAAAAAGAAACCTGCTATTGGAAGATGGTGGTGTTTCAAATGAGGAAGATGAGCTTCCAAAAATGGCGAAACATGCCTGGAAAAGAAGGAGAAAGGAAAGAGATAAAGATGGGGCGAATCAGGGAAGTTCTGGGCTTCGATTTCGTTGGTGGTATCCGGTGCCGATTTGCTTGAGTGAAGATGTCAGTCCGAATCTCATCATCAGGTTCGAATCTCTTGCCTCTGCATACCTATTCACGAACCCTAGAAATCGTTTTGAGCCAACAGTCTCTGATTTGCCTTGTCTCTCTGATGACGAACTGAGTTGGGCGACTGATAGCCTTGAAACAACACTAAACTGGAGGGGAAAAGCGATGAGCTGGGCGATTGCTAGCCCTGGAATAACACTGAACTGGATCAGATCTAAAGATGCACAATCATGCTATCTTCTGCATTCCGGCGAGTCCAGGTATGCTGCTTCCCTCATTGTGATTGCTCTTGATACTCTAAGAGTTGACTTTGTGGTTGCTTTTCTTCTTTGTGAATTTGCCTGCTACCAGAAGATTGTCCTTGTCTCCTGGTATGATGCCCTCCTACTTGGATATCATGCTGCTTATCTGAATTTGTTGATTTCTTTGTGGTTTGTTAAAATTGAAATGATATTGAGTAAACGCCACTATAAAATGAACTCCTATCCTCCAGTACCAATTCAAACTAAACACATACATATTGCTAAAGTCATAGAGAAGCTAAGTATGAGTGATAGGAACAAATCCTTCAAGGAAAAACTGTGTGAGTTGCCAAACAATACTTCCAATGATAATCATGGAAACTACTCTGCTGCTACTAATGATGTCCAAAATGAAGTCAAAGAGAACAACACTGATGTAGCTAATCCAGAAGAGTGCAAGACTGAGCAGAAACCTCTGCTGAACAAGTCCAGGAAGGGGAAAGAGATCATGGATGAAGAGGTCAACCTTGATGAGTATCTTCAAATGCTATCCAAAGTGAAATCCGATTTCACTAAAATTAGGGAATCCTCGCTCATGGGTCGAGTTTTTGGAATCCCACTTGAATTTAGCAAGGTACGTACCAAGCTCCTGGCTGAATGGAGGAATATTAAGGGTGAAGTTCAGTTTATCCCTAAGCTCAATCACTGGTTTGAAATTAACTTTTCCAACCCCTATGATAAAGCTATGATTTGGGAGAAGAGACCTTTTCACATCTTTGGTCATATTCTCATACTCCGTCCCTGGAAGCCTAACTTCAATGTTTTTACAGAAAACATATCAGCTGTAGATGTTTGGGTTAGGATCCCTATGATCCCTCCCGAATATATCAATAAAGAAGCCATTAGAACTATCATTGAGGTGAACAAAATTGGCAAATTCATTCGCTTGGACCCCTTTTCTGAGAAAGGTATGGGCGTGAACTATGCTCGTATCTACATTAATTATGATGTTGAACTGAGCTATCAGAAAATGAAAGAAGTCCCTATTCCTGATGAGGAGGGAAAGACCAAATTGTTCAAAATTTGGTTTGAAGACTTCTCCAAAGGATGCGGCTTCTGTGCTAAGAAAGACCATGGCTTTGACCAGTGCCCTACGAGAATGATCACTGCTAAGAAAACTAACTACTCTTTCAGGAACGGCAAAAAGTGGGAAACTGGCATAAAAAAGAAGGGCAAGGAAGATGAGAAGGATACGGACTGGACACCAGTGATGAATCATAAGAAGAAAAAGAGAACTCCAGTTGTGGTTAGTGGAGTTAAACCCTACCTCTCGGGGTCCACTAGCATCACTGTTGCCTTCAATGATCTATCTTCCCAAAGCTCGAAGAGCAGCTCATTGGGCCCTTGTGAGAGCAAGGAGCCTATGACTAATGTGAACCCCAATGAGGAAATAACTGAGGGGCAACCCCCTAAGGATGATAACATTGAGATCTTTGGTTGTGACCTAGTGCAGCCCACCTTCCTGGAGCAAGAGATTGACATCCCCCGGCCTGAGGATGAGCTGTTTGCTTCGAACATGATCAATGATCAGGGTGCTGGAATGACACTTAGTCCGAGTGAGAATGGTTTGATCCTTGCTAATCTACTGCACAGAGTCCCAGCACCAATTGATGATGATATTATGATCTCTGAGGGCTCCTTCCACTCTTTCCACACGAATAATACTATGCACAGGCAGCTGGAGGAGTTGGAAGTGAAAACTGAGGGGTCTAAGTCAACATCTAGCAAAAGGAAGGTGAAAGGAGGCACTAGCGACACAGCCACCTCGACACTGAAGGGGGCTAAAAAACCTAGAATCTGATTTTCTCTTTGAATCTAGATGATAAATAAATGCTATCTTTTGTTAAGGGTGTGTGAGCCTACCCTCGTGAAAATGGCCGTAGTTTCTTTGACTAAAATAAGTGTGGTTGCGATCTGGCCTTCATGCCATGAAAGCTACCCTAGAATATCTGTTACTGCTATGACTGTCTATTTGTCCTTGCTAGGAAAATATGTTGGTAATGTTCACCATGGCACCATTGTTCTGCCTTGTTCTAACTATCTGTTATATATGAAAACTTTGAACCATGCCTCCTATCTTGTTCGTTTTGGTTTGGTATGCTGCTGCTGCTTGTTTTTGTTGTTTTACAGGAAGATGCGGCACTGCTCTCCCAGCTGGAACCTGAGAATTAGACACAAGCGAACTAAATGGTATCATTTAGAGGAACACAAACTCACTGCAACTGATTTAATGAAGCACAGGAGGTCCATCGCACTGTTGATCCGTAGAGAACCCTTTCTAAAAATGGAATTGGCTGGTTTCTGTCTCCCTTTGTTTGCCGAATTGTTTTCAGATTATTTTAAAGTCTGGATGATTTTAGCGGACTTTGTTTTTGATGCGGTTCTTGTTTCTTTCCCATTCATGAATCAAAGTTGTCGTGAGAAGTATGAACTGACTTCGCTCTTTGAATCTCTACTTAGTGAGCTATATAAAATGCTATTGTGGACTCGAGTAACCCAGGTGCAAGGTAAAAAGAATAGAGGGTCCGTAAAAGAGGCAACTATGCAAGTTGAGCGTTTTAGGCTTCACATGAACAACAGGGATGCTAAGGGCTCTTATTACGACTATAGTGAATTGCATATTGGAAGGCCTTTTTGTTTACCGGATGGTAATATGAGTCCGAAACCCCGAAATAATCCAAAGATTAAATCGAGGTTCCTAGTTGATCCATTTAAAGGAAAAACTGAAACTCCCCAACAAAGTAAACGGTTTCCAAGTATTAGATGGAATAAGGTTGACCTGCATAAGGGCAATTCTAGCTATTATAATCTACAGAAACGATTTTACGCTAAGAAAAGAACCCAAATTTTTTTGGAGTTAACCGTGGGCTCTCCACCCATCAACCAAAAAATTATTTAAATGAAAGTAGCCTTCTGGAATTGTAGAGGTATTAAGAAGAGGAACTTTTGGACGGACCTTAACATCACATGTAAAAATGATAAAATCCAAATGATCATGTTAGCCGAACTAAAGACTAGTGATGAACCAGATGAAAAATGCTGGAAAGGAGCGGGATTTGATAACATTTGTTTTGTCCCTGCTGATGGGTTTTCGGGAGGACTTTGCCTACTCTGGAAAAGCTACCAAATGCCAAGTGAACAGATCAAGATTGTTAGTAAAGAGAAAAGGCGAGTTACTATCCTACATAAAAATCTAATAAACAATGTAAGCATTTACATTACATTCATTTATACACCTCCACATGAGAATCAAAAAGAAACGTTCTGGACTCAGTTAAAAACCCACATTAACTCTGGGAATCTGCCTTCCATCGTTATTGGGGATTTTAATGACCTGCTCCAACTCTCGGATAAAAAGGGAGGGTCTGAGCCTTCAGTTAATAGAACTAGGAGACTATATGAACTTACACAACAATGTAACCTTGTTGACCTGCCAACAAAGGGGAACAAATTTACCTGGAGGAAACGTAAAGAGGGGATTGACAACACCTTTGAGAAACTTGACAGGGCAATGGTACACCAAGGAGTGCTTCAGGCATACCCGAATATCTTTATATGGAATCACGCCTTCACTACCTCGGACCATTGTCGCATCTCATTAAATCTCCAGAATCCCGAATATCAAGTTAAGAATAAACCTTTCAGATTTGAGATGATGTGGACACAAAGGAAAGAATGTGAGATGATTGTTAAGCAAACTTGGAGAACTCAATTTCAGGGGACTGATATGTTTAACCTTGTTAAAAAAAACTAGCTTATTGAAAACTAAACTGAAAAAATAGTGTAAAACTAGCTTTGGAAATATCAATAGACAGGTTGGTGAAGTGGAAACTGCCATTGAGCAATTACAAAATCTGAATGCATCTAGCTACTCGGTGCAAACTGAAACTAAGTTAAGTAGGCTAAGCAAGAAAAGAGAATGTCTCATTAGTTATCAACACAAATACTGGACACAGCGGGCAAAAACAAACTATCTCCGGCTGGGAGACAAAAATACGAAGTTCCATCACCGGAAAGCAACGGGAAGGAGAAATCATAAAAACATAGCAGCAATCAGCACTAATGATAGGATGTTGTTGACTACCGAGATGGACATTGAAAAAGAATTTGTCTCGGATTATGAAACTAGATTCAAAGCTTCAAATATAAACTTAGATGAGCTTCATAAGCAACTTGAAGTTCTGACGAATGAAGTCTCGGAAAGTGAGAATGTTATGCTAACGAAACCCTTCTCTAATGAGGACATTAAAACGGGAATGTTTGAGATTGGAAGTGAGAAATCCCCCGGTCCTGATGGATTCCCGGCTGGTTTTTTCCATAAATACTGGCACATTGTTGGCCAGGACGTCATTCGAGCAGTAAAGAGTTTCTACAGAAACGGAAAAATTCTTAAGCAAATTAACCATACATTTATTGCCCTTATCCCTAAAATAGACAATCCTTCAACAACATCACACTACAAACCCATCAGCCTATGCTCGACGATATACAAAGTCATTGCAAAAGTTCTAACAAATAGACTTAAGATGATCCTCCCTAACCTTATTCACCCATACCAAGGGGCTTTCACCAAAAATAGATCTATCCATGACAACATCTTGATTGCACATGAAATTTTCCACGGTTTTAAAATAAAGAAAGGCAAAGCTGGATATGTAGCTATGAAATTGGATATGGAAAAAGCATATGACAGGGTGGAATGACCTTGTGTTCTGGCAATTTTAGAAAAACTGGGTTTTGCTGGAAAATTTATTGGATGGATAAAAGAATGCGTATCGACAGCCTCCTACTCCATCTTAATTAATGACAAACCGACTAAAATCATTTATCCAACAAGAGGCCTTAGACATGGCGATCCGCTATCTCCGCTCATTTTCAACCTTGTTGCGGAAGTTCTGGCAAGAAATATTCAAAAAGCAAGCTTTGAGGACAAAAAAAACATAGGCTTCCCAATCACTAGGGCGGGAACTATCATTCCTTTCTTAGCTTTTGCTGATGATATCATTATCTTTGTTAAAGGAACAAACCAGGCTTGTGACAAAATTCTGGATATCCTAGCAAAATACTGTCAAGTGTCCGGACAAAAAGTTAATTACCAGAAATCCGCCTTCCAAACATCCGGGAACCTAGATAACCAAACTATAAGAATGATTCAACAAAATATAGGTTTTCTACCGAGTAATTGTCTGGAAAAATACTTGGGTTGTCCAATTATTAATGGAAGGGCTAACAAAACGACATTTCAAGATGTCATTGAGAGTGCGAGGAAACAACTAACGAAATGGAAAGCATCCTCCCTATCACAAGAAGGACGAACGATACTTATCAAAGCTAATCTAAACACAAAACCAAACTATATTATGCAAAGTTTCATGCTCCCCTCATCGATACACAAGGAACTAGACCAAATCAACAGACAATTCTTTTGGAACAAAGGACCTAACTACCATCCGCTCATAAGCTGGGACAAGATTTCCAAGCCAAAAAATAAAGATGGACTTGGTATAAGAAAAGCGGAAGATATGAATAAAGCACTTCAAATGAAACTACTTTGGAAAATTATGGCTGAACCAGATAATATCTAGGTTAAAATAATTGAGGAAAAGTATCTAAAAGGGAATCAGCTATGGAATTATAAGCTGGGTCATAACACATCATGGCAATGGAAGCGACTGATGAGACTACGACCTGAGTTTGAACAAGGGATTAAATGGAATGTAGGGGATGAGGAAACAATCAGAATTTGGAAAGATAGATGGATTGATGACCGCCCATTAGAACAATTGGTTCCCAACAAGGCAACTATAACTAATATTGAGGAAATAGTAAGCACCCTTATTACGAACAAAAAATGGGATCTCGTGAAAATAGACTATCTGAAAAACTACTTGAACAATCAAAATATTATCAATAGAATAATAACCCACCCGATCCCAACAAGCGATATCAAAGATAGATTATACTGGGCCCCTAGCAAGGATGGATGGTTCCGCACAAAGGATGCTATCTCCCTCTTGTATGACAAATACAACGCCAATATAGGGCAGAAAGACATCTCATGGATCTGGAGCATGGATATAATGCCCAAAGTCCAAAACTTTACCTGGAAGTTAGCAATAGATGGCCTGCCAACTAAGGAAAATCTTGAAAAACAAAAAAATACCTACGCCGATGCCCTGTGTCCTTTGTCAACATCCATATGAAAGTGCAAAGCACATTTTCTTTAGTTGCCCTTATACTATGGATAATATAGCTAAGGATGAAACTAGAAAACTTTTACAGAACAACGATATAACTAATGTAAAGCTAAGGGAAGCAGGAATGGGTCAAATCAAGAGAAAGGAAAATTTCCACAAAAAGTAGCCAAAGGAAAACGAGGAATATCAAATGGTCCGCGCCTATCCCGGGTGTTGCCAAACTCAATTTTGACGGATCTAAACGGTGTAATGGCCAAAGTAGCTTTGGATATTTAATAAGAGACCATAAGGCCTCAGTCATCGCACTAGACTATGGAAGTTGTGCGGAAGTTTCTATTCTCCAGACTGAAGCATATGCACTAAAAAAGGGCCTAATTAGAGCCAGACAGCTTGGTATAAGCAAACTCGACATCGAAGGGGATAACCTTACAATTATTAATGTAGTGAAAAAAATTTGGATGCCTCCATGGGAACTGGATATTACCATTTCAGATATTTCCATTTTACTCTCTGGATTTGAACAGGTTCAGATCAACCACATATTCAGAGAGATCAACAGTGCAGCGGACAAGCTTGCAGCACTTGGGCATGATGATCAGGATACAAATTCACAAGAGCTGGACAGGACGATAACTGGCCGGCGGGTCCCATCTCAGCTTGAAGTTATCATCCGAAAGGATGCCCTAGGACGGTCAACCTCGAGACATTGACCATTCCTAATCCCTTACCCGTTGTAGTAAAAAAAAAACATTTCGGCAACCTACCCTCTACAAAACATACGCCGCCTCATTCGCAATACCCTCTACCAACATACTCCGCCTCATTCGCAATACCCTCGTCGTCTAGCAATCTACATCGATTCTTCTGGATAATCGCTTCATTACCGCCGACAGCTTGGATATCGCCTCTTTCGACACGAATCGGACTTTCGACACCAATCGGACAGCAAGCTCTCGAATCTGAATGGTAATTAGGTACCGACAGGAAAGGATTCAGTCAAATGGTCATCCTCTACTAATTCGATTTAGACGCTACTGGCCTTGGACTCGTAATTTTCAAATCTGAAATCTGCCTCTATTTTTTGAATCTCGATCTGAACAGGTACCAACAGCTTCGGACTCTACTTATATATATTGATTATACTATTAAGGATGTACTAATCGTTTCCTTTCATTGCGAGTGGTGCGGAGCGGTCTATTTTAGGCTGGCCGATAATGGTAGGTTCGGTGGTTCGGGATGGTACGGATGAGGCGCGCTTCTGGATGGTACTCAGTCTGCCGGTTTCTACTTATATATATTGAGATATTATTTTAAAAAATATAGATCTACACATATGAATTGTTACTAACCTCTTTTAACTTCAAATTTTTCAGATTCAGATGAAGATCTCCTGCTCGGATGTCGATCTGAGATGTATGAATTCAATGATATGGCAAGTATCCAACTACATGAAATCCAAACAACCCAATATCGGTTAATGAATTTAACTTATATAAATATATATAACTAATGTGTTCATATGAATTGGAACTCACCTCTTTTAACTTCAAATTTTCAGATTCAGTGGTTCTTTATCTGTGAATCCAAGAATCTTCTGCAGTTCAACGTGCTTGTTGATTAGGAACTTTGGTTTTGTAAGTAACGATACTTGAGAATACTCAATTGAATTAGGGTTAATGTCTCCTGTATATATAGTACATTTTTTTGAGATCTTATAAAAAGATATTGTTTTCAGATTTTCTTTGTTAAAAAATATTGGAAGTTAAATACGAATTTTTCAAGTTGTTATTCATTTAGAATATATAAAAAAATATTTTTTTTCAGATTTTCTTTGTTAAAAAATATTATGGTATTGTTTTTTGGAGCATGTGTATTATCACCGTCATATTGTTTTAAGATCGGTGTTTACTCTTTCAGCAGTGACATTAATCATGATCTTATGTTTATGTTTTTAGATTATTTTGATCAACCTCAATATTATCAAATGCTTATGTTTTCATCTTTATTAAGGCTTAATTTATTGCGGGAAAATCTTACTAATGCTGTAATTTTTTTTAACAAAATGTCATCACATAATGCAGTATTGGTTCAACAATTCTTGGAAGTGACCAGGTTAAGCAAGGGAAACCAGCCCAAGACTTGTAAGATGTTAAGCTATAAATCATGCAGATCATATTACTTTTTAATACTGGAATTAGTATTCCAAATATCTTTGGACTGATTTGTGAATTATGGAAGTATTATTGAATATATATAGACATTTGAGGAGTATATGATAAATGAATTTTTTTATCTTAACATATTCCAATAGACCTTTTTTCCATTCATATTTGTGAGACTAATGAGACTCGAATCACTGATTCTTAGTTTAAGATCTTCCCATATATTGGATAAGTATTTCATTAGCACATGGCCTTAAGAGCTCCAGAAGTAGAAAGCAAAACCAAGAATTTATATTTAAATGATAATAATTTTGGACTTCCAGCTTCAAATATTGGGTTTTAGTGGTATTTTTCTGGGACAGGTTTCTAGAGGCTGCTAATAGAATTGTATCACAATCCAGTTGACTGCTTAGTGATAGACGATTCATTGTAAGTTGTCATAATAATTCTACTGGCTAATTTCCTTCTATTGATATATTGCATGTTCTATTCTCATTTAGGTATGTCAATTTCTATTATTTGAACTTCAATGAATAAAGAACTCATTATCTCATTTTTTTTAATTTAACAACATTAAAGATGAATACAACAATTATTCTTGACTACAAAAAGTTATGATTTCATTCTTAAATTGTTTATTTACCATATCCATTATCAGAGGCTTATGAATCCATAGTTAGATCATTATTATAGCATGCATATGGTCATAATCTCATGGTATTGTTTTTTGGAGCATGTGTATTATCACCGTCATATTGTTTTAAGCTCAATGTTTACTCTTACAGTAGTGACATTGATCATGATCTTATGTTTTTGTTTTTAGATTATTTTCATCAACCTCAATATTATCAAATTCTTATGTTTTCATCTTTATTAAGGCTTAATTTATTACGGGAAAATCTTACTAATGCTGTTATTTTTTTTTTAACAGAATGCCATCACACGATGTAGTATTGGTTCAGGTTTGGGATAAATTATACAACACAGGTGGTATATGCATCGTATTTTAAAACGTAGGGGATAGGCGTTTATTTACATTTATGTAACTATGGTTTTATTTTGCGTTTTTTTGTCGTTTGGTTTGTCCTTCATATCCTTGAATCCACCACAATAGTTTAATTATAAGGGATAAGACTACATTTAAAATAAGAAATCAAAATAGATTAGAAAAGACATAAAAAGGATAGCCTCAACTGAAAACAAATAGTTTATAGCATAATGTATTCTTCATTTAGGAGCCTAGCAGTAGTGCATCGTCCTCTTAGGAAGAAACCTGTAAGAATAATATAAAATATTGTTAGGAATTATATTAGTGAAATAGTCCATCATAGACAATAAAATTTAACTATCCAGTTAAGTTATATGATAAAAAAAACACTAACGATTTAGTGGAATTTGAAACTTCTTTGTCATCTATGCCCAAAATCATTCTTGTTTGGTCTCCCTTAGTTGAAACATATAGGTCTCCTACACATAAATTGTTATTTAGAGAAACATTTTATGAGTAATACTGATGTTTAAAATTTAATAATTGTTATTGAACTTACCTGTAGGAGTAGTAACGACCCTTGCAAATTGTAATGTTAGATATTCGACTTCGTCTTCCTTTGTGTGGTAATAGTAAGATAGTAATAAATCGACGTTAGTTTCACCGGATATCCTACACTTCAAAGTTTCTCCCCTGTAAATATTAAAAATAGTTACTTTTAAATTTAAAGTCTTATGGTATATAAAATAAAAATAAAAGTAATTATACAAGTTCTATATGTTTATATATGACTTGCAAAATTTTGATAGATTTAATTTGGTACCTTTTATTTCTGATATAAACATTGATGCACATGTTTGTCCTTACACGCTTGCCGGTTTCAACTCCTGCATATTTATGTTCAACCTCGGAAACATCTGAAATTACACCAAATACATCTGCATTAAGTAAAATGTTGTTAGTACATGGAATTTAATAGCAAAGATGTGAAATAAATATTTTTAAAAATATATTACCTACTAAAATATTTGAATCAGGCATCTTTTGAGTGATATTTTTAAATTTAGTGAATTTCAAACCGAAGAAAGGAATCGGCGATGCATCCTTTATTCTTTCGATGCTGGATTCGAAATGAAACTCAATTTTAAAAGAGTGGTATCCAAGTATTCCATCGGTGGAATCGATCCATTGACAATAGAAATTGGAAAATTTTAACAAATAGCCCTCTTTTAGCCAAGCTATCCATCTGCTAATAACGAACGGTCTAACATAGGCGTAAATCTTTTGTCCCTGCGAAATAAAATAAGTTAAGAAATTTATTCGGTGTATAGCTTGTAAAATGAAATCTTCCAAACAAACTAAACTCATGAATAACGCATTACCTTTTTGTCCAGTAAAACCATGCAAATTTTTTTGTCATAAAAGTAATCTCCATTAGGGCACGTGTGTCTTGTAGGTTCATACAACAACCTAATTATTCTAACAACTATCTCGAATTGGATGCTGCCTTGATTGAAGAAAATATCAGCAAGGAAGTTCTTGTTCGAATCAGAAACTTCTTTCTAGAACAATTAATACAAAAGAAATTAATATGAGTCCAAACAACTAAATAAATGTGATTTTAGTAATAGAAGCAACTTACATTTTTATCCGATGAGTTGTTGTTGGATGCCGACGGCACGTAGGAGGACTCCGATATCGCTATATCGTATTGAACCCCGTTGGAACTCGACATGTCAATGAATGATTGGAGGAACACAACAAAGTAATGTTCAATGAGAAGAGTTTATGCTGCTTGAATAACGACTCCCATCTTTGTGTTTATATAGATTTTAAAATCAACGCATAGATTTTAAAAAAACATAGATAAAGAGATATTTAAAATATCTTATTTATAATCTTTACTGTAAAGAATCTTAAGTAATCGGATAACTTGTAGTAGATAAAAGATACTGTTAAGATCTACCAAATCTTTGATTAATAACTTATATATCTAATAAATGTTTATTGACTTTTTTTTTTTTAAAAACGGATACAAATTTAAGAAATTTCAGCAGTTTTTCTGGAAAGATTCTGAGTATTAAGAAAATTTTCTTATCCTAAGAATATTTTCCATTCCTAACAAAAATTGTACGTTTTATAAAATTGATTATTAATTTTGACTTATTCAATGATATATATAATTGTTATATAATTATTAACATTAAAATTTTCCTTTGCAAAGAAAATTGTACTTTTTATAAGTTTTTAATCTCTTTTCTTTAATCTTAAAAAAGGTCATATGCATATATATACAGATGTATCGTTGTTTTCATGGTTATTAAAAAACTTGGCATATTAACCACGACATGCATAATATATAAGGAATTTGAGGAAGTAGTTTAATTCTACTAACCTGGATTTTAATCCTGGTGAAGATATTGGAATAGGAGTATTACAAAACCCACCAAAACCCCTCTTTTTGATACCGTACATTACTTCTAGAATTCTCCAAGAGGAAATGTAGTTCAAGTGAATAAAACTCTATTGATAGAACACCGAGACCAATTTAGCGATTAGTATGGAGTGGTAACTTGGTTGGGTAAATAGAGAAGAAACCACTTTTTATATGAGATTTTAGATGAAATCTATATGATTCCGTTTTGATGTGATCTAATCAGTTATTTAAAAATGCAATTCATTAGAATAAATCTTATTCTTTTTTAAATCGGTAGATTTGATAAAGTAGATTCGTCGAGACAATACCTAAATATAACTGACCCTATTATGAAACTTTTAGTTAATCAATGATACTTCTTGCTACATATGATTTTATAAATATTGGTCATATTATGTGTGGCCCACTATAGTTTTTTTTTTCGTAAGATGTGGCCCACTATAGTTAGTTCATAATAGTTAGTCCAATTATTTGTGGCCCATAATAGTTAGTCCAATATCAAAATAGAGTGGAAGCCTTTATCGTGTGTTTTTTTTATATTTGACATGCATAAATGATAATCTAATCACAATTTATATATATATATATACACACACCGTTGACGATATCAATGTTTCTTCTATTTATGAGCATATAATTAAAAATTGATAAATATATATTAGATATTTGTTCTATAACGTGTGTGAGTCATAACTTAAACCCAATATATCACAGTTTTATTATATAAAAAGATAAAACTATAATAGTTGGGTCTATCAAGTGTGGCCCATGACATGTAATTGAGTATTCATTGTTAACCGTTTTTTTTTCATAAATAAATTAATGCCATATAAAATTTTAAAAAATAACATCAAAGAAATAATTATATTTAAAATGTAAATTAATTGATTGGGAACAACAACTTAAAATGTAATCAAGTAATCTAAACTAAAAAACATTATATTTAATTTATTGTTGATAAATTTCTTCTGCCGATCTGTCGAGTTGAATCGGGGATTGAACTTGTTCATCGATTGCAGATAATTCCGCTTCGTCGTTTTTGATTGGGGGGGGGGGTTCGGATGCATCTAATTCCGATTCGTCTTTTTTAATCAGGGGTTCAACTTGATCATCGTTTGCATCTAGTTCCGCTTCACTCATCTTGTAAGGAAGGTATCTGCGTAGGTACATAAATAGATGAAAAATGTATTCTTTTAAAATAAAATCAATATATACTAATGAGAGTAATACCATAAAATTAAAAAAATGGATCCACTAATACGAAATGTATACTTACAGTTATTATGACCAAAATATATTATAAAAATCTTACTCGTAGATGTATAGCATTATTTCGGGCAAGTGAATGTCAAAAATAATCCTTGTACTGTAGCTAGCATCCCTCAAGCTTACGGAACCTAAACCATGATAAATATAATAATATAGATTTTTATAATACAATCTATATTAATCTTAATTATAAATCAAAATATGTGTATAAACAAATAATCACCGTCTCTGTGGTATTTTATGATTGCAAATTGTATAATCATATATTTGGGTTTACCATCCTTAGAATTCACCTAGTCAACAATAGGCTCAACAAAATGAGATCCCATAAGAGTACACCTCAATAGTTTATTGCTGAAAAAATAAAAGGCAAACTACAAATTAGTTACAAACAATCAGTACTTAATGTAAATCAAATAAACCTTACCAAACATCCTTAATATAAAACTCTATAGTTTTATCCTTAAGTATAATTTGCTTGTCGTTTGAGAGTGTAACGCTATTATCAACTTTGGATATATGATTGATCTCGCCAACAACATCTGCAATTATATTTTTAAAAATATTAAAGCTTATATGTATAAGGATATATATATATATATATATATATATATATATATATATATATATATATATAATGAACTAAAATAATTAATTATTGACCTACTAAGTATTTGTCGTTCGACGGCTTGTTTAAGATACGAACAAAATCGGAGAAGTTTAACCCATAAGTAGGAATTTCCGTAAATTCCTCCAATTGTGAAACATCAAAATCCAGCATAATTTCAAGTTTAAAGGGATGCCCCCCTATTCTGTAAAATTGTCTTGGTCGAAACGCTGCACATTTAGTAATTGCTACAACGTCACCCTCTACCAAAAAATCTACAAATTTCCTGGATACATGAGGAGCTTTTGCAATAGCTTCAATCTTATTTCCCTACATGCCAAATAAAAAAACAATGTTAAAATGTACGTTGGAAGATGCACAACTAAATGAGATGAGATGAAAATTTACTCTTGAATCCATCAAAAACATGCAAATGTCATCACAATCTCCATTGTGAAAACTTCTATATGTAGGATCCAACCATAGACGAAGAATTCGGACGACAATTTGAATATCGTAAATTTTTTCCTCCGTGATATGAGCAAAGTCGTAGTTTGGTATTGGTAGATCCATTTCGGCCTGAATTGAAAAATACCAGAATTATATATTGCGTACAATATTAACCATAAGCACATTCGTAATTAATAATGTATGAAAATTGTAATATAGTTACTTACAACTTCAGGAAACGCTGTCACGCGAATTCGTCGAGTAGGAAAATAACTGCGCATCATGTTGGGCGGGATGATAGTACGGCTGGAGTACTTTGAAAAGCGAAAAATGGTATGAACGTGAAACTGACGTAGATCGTATATATAGGTGCACAAAAGATTTAACCGTATCTTAGGATTTGTATGTGTAACCGAATATATTCGGTAAATTTGATTTACTGTCAGGGAGAAGTAATTAATGTAACACCCCAAATTCTCGGAACTCGGGGAGCTACTGGTTAGGACCTCACAATGGGTCCCGACCTTGGTTTAACAACAACATTACTTGGATCTTACAAAAGGCACAAATGTACTTAAAACAATTTCGAAACATAATATTTTTATTGTATGAATGTACACATGTGACAGCCTTACAAAACATAAACATATACATAACATGCATGCTGTATGAGAGACTCCCCCGTCCCCATCTAATGAGTACGTGGACCCGGCTGACCATCCGTTCCGGATCACTCTGCAACTGTCTATCTCTACGAATCTACAACACGGATAAACCGTTAGCTAACAATCCAAATATAAGCAGAATAAGGATAGCACAAACACAAACAAGGTAACATAAACAATCATCATGCTGGCACACAAACCGGTTATTATCTAGTAGTTAAGTGATTCACCTTATTCCATTTTACAGTTGTGGCACGAGAATCTTAAGAGTTCTCGCCTCCGTTCCTTATCCAAATGGGTGTAGGTCTAGCTTACCTCCGCCGGTAGCATCACTACAAACCGAGTGTGGACTAGTCCCTAAAGAAACCCCCAGCGCCCTCAAGCTAACTGAGCAGAATGCCACCGGCCCGTTACTCTTAGGCCAAGGTATAGGTCGGTATATAAATATCACTAAAATATAACTATAAGCATCTCATTCACACACCACTACCATTATTCACACTCATATCTAGAAGTCAGCTAAGTAAGCCCAAAGGACTTACCTGAATTCAAACATAATCTCGTTATCTCGACTCGGTCTGTAACCGCAGGAACTCAACCGCCTGTTATAAAAGGCAAGTGGATCAATAATATATCCCACTTAATTAGAAGTCTCTGATTACTAAGATATTTAACTCTATCATCAGCTAAATTACCAAAATACCCTTATACGGATAAATGACTGTTTTACCCCTGGTCCCGAAACTTTATAAAAATTCCATAACAAAGTTCCAAACTATTCTTTGGAACTCAAAACCACACTCAAACTCTCAAAGGAAAGTTTGCTAGAGATTTAGAAGAGTTAACTACATTCTTAACTTTCATAAAAAGTCGTCAAGGTCCGACTTTGGCTTAAGATATGAGAACCGAATAAAAAAATAAAAAGTCTAACAAAAATCTTTAAGTCTTTTATGCTATGCACTCTATCCATAGTAGTCAGAATTTCCCAAAAAAACATAATAATCACTTCTACACAAATTCTCAAAGTCAGTTCCTAAACCAGAAATTCAGACTTAGCCAAAAACTAAGTATTTCTTAACTGCTCAGCCAGTCCACTTTGGACCTTCATAGATCTAAATCCAACCGTTGGATCAACCCCAACTTTTGATACACCACACTATGCATGACAACTCTATAACATATTAAAAACTGAACGGTGGATTATGTTTCTAAGGTATCCAAACTTAAGCTCAAACATGACTGCACAACCCAGATAATTTCAGCACTCAACAATTTCAGCAACATCCAGAAAACTGTTTAAGGTCTCAACTTCAAAAATTCATAACTCCTAAACCCCTTGCTTGATTCATCCCAAATTTTATTATGTTCCACCACAATATGCCAACTATATCATATCCAAAATTCAGGTCAAACAGAGATCAAACTCTTATTCAAAACTATCTCTCAAAACAGCATCACATGCTGTTTTTCCCAACACTCAGCACAATTATAAAAACTGTGAGAGGAGTCAACTTTGAGACACCATAACTCTCAAACCGTAGCATGGATTCCTCTAACAATTTAGTATGATCTACTATACTATATCAACTATAACTTGTCAGAAATTCAAGTCTAACAGAAGTCAATAACCCCTCCAAATTTATTCCACAAAACTGCATCTCAAGCAAATTTCCTCAAACTCAGCACACTAAAAAAACTGCATTAGAAGCCAACTTTGGGACACCATAACCTTCAAACTGTAACTCCAATTCTTCTCAAGTTTTGATATGGTCTACTATACAATACCATATATAACATATCCAAAAACCATAAACAAAGGAGGAGTCTAGCTTACCCAAATCTGACCTCAAAGTTGACTGTTCGTCACCTTACAACCCAGAAAAACGCAGCAGCTCTTCAAGCCATCTTGTAGGGCTTTTATGGAGGGTCTAAAGACATAATTTTGTACTCTCATCAGCACATACACAAAGAGAGTAACGCAGAGAAAAGGTCAAGATCATTACCGGACAAGCGAGGCTCGATGTGCTCACGTGCATGAGGCAAAGACGAAGCTATGACCCCTGTCACTTTGGCGCATCTATGGCTGGGAAATGACGCACCAACAACCAGGAGGGACGACCTCACACGCAGATCTGCTCCTTGCTCTGTGCGAAGACGAAGGGGGAAGTCATGAGGCATCCGAAGGCGAGGAGGTTTGGGTCGAGACGAACAACAACGGTGCGTGAAGAAGGGGAGGAGACGGTTTGTTGCTTCGCGAAGAGGAAGCTGTTGAAGGCTCTTCCATCCGTTGCTGGTGCGCAGGCCACAACGACAGTGCAATGGGCTGCCGCCGACGTCCGGTTGAAGAGAGGATGGAAAGGTTCAATGGCTCCCGGTTACTGGTTCTTGCGACCACCGCCAGTAGGGGAACGAAGCCAGTGACGGAGCTGTTGGAGGAGGCGACCCAGGCGGCATGAAGAAGAGCGAGCAGTAACTCCTAGGGTTAGTACGTGAAAGAGGTGCCAATTGTTCTACTTCCCGGGCCCAGCTGGCCTTTTTTTTTTAGCCCAAATGGCATGTCTTGACGGGCCCGTATGACAAACTTAGTGACTAACTCTCTTTTATTGTGTAACCGAGCAACTAGTTGGCTTTGTCCATTTTAATATTTTATACGAGTAGAAAACATCACATGAAATGATAGAAAGATTGAAGAAACACGACACTCAAATCTCATAAAATTTTAAATCGACGGAAGGAAGGCCTAAACAGGTCAAAGTAAAGTTTGACTCGAAAGTAATCGGAATTAAATTTTCCGGATATCACAATTAAATCGTCGTTTGAGCTGTTAAATATATCCATTGTTGTTATGATAATGTTAGGATATTTAAAAAGGATTAATAAAATAATTTAAGGTATCAATTCTAGTTACACAATCAAGATCCCGTAATCTATAAAGTAACGTAATATTGCATATGCATTTGTAGAATTATTTATGGTTATATATGGATATTGTATCCATTGCTGTTATGATAATGTTAGTGGAGATTACAGTAAGTTATGGGAGATTTAAGTCGGTTATGATTTACAAATAATTTTATTTTTTTTAAAAATACATATTTTATTACTTGAGATAAGATCAATAAAGGAATATTTATATATATAATAATATTAACACGTATTTTTTAAATATGTTGATATTATAATTATATATTATTGAATACCTCATAAAACATGATATATATTATTTGTTATAAATGTATAAAATTATAAATTTTACATAATTATATATCATTAATGATTATTTTTCTATTATTTTCTTGCAAAATCGTAATTGTTTAGATCTGGCAAGTCATCAAGATAAATAGTGTAAAGTATTTTTATAAATAAATAATTAAAACTTATTTGTTAAATCAAATAGTATTTCGAAAATAATTCACTATACATCAAACAATGTTAACAAATAAATTATTTTAATATGATTAATATCTGTTGCATATAATATTAGTTAAGAAAATTATGAATAATATAACAAAATGTTCAATTCTAGAGCTATACTTTTTTGAATGAAATGGTTATATTTTATATTTACGTTCTATTTATTCGAGATAAAATTTGATCACCGATTTTGCAAATTATCCGGTTTTATAATTTTTTCATATATTGTCTCATAAAAAAATTAGATATGTATTTGCATAAATATTTGAATTTGTGATGTTTACGGTAATTAAATATCATTAGTAACTCACGTTCTAAATTTCAAACAATGTTAACAAAATAAGTATTTTAGTATGGGTAATATCGGTAAAATATATAATATTATATAAAACAATGAAAATTCTTTATAATTTCAAATACCATATGATAACAAACCATTAAATATCAAATAGCATATGATAATAAACCTAAAAAAATCGTAAAATTCTAAATAAGAATAAAAATATTCCTACTAACACAAAAGGTTTATTCAAGGGAATAATTGTAAGAAAAAGTCAACAATGGAAGGGTAAAAGATAAATAACATACTACTTCTCCTTCTTAACTACTTTTGGATAATCGGATCGACGCAATTCAAGTTCTAACTCCTTATCGAGATCAAATGGATCCGAATCATCAACAAATAGTTTTCGCTTGATATGTGTATCTCCAACTACACATGAAGTGCTAATGTCTTTGTTCGATGGATTCACCTTACGTTTCCCTTTCGTTGATCCCAATGTGCCTTCTTCACCGTCCCTATCAACGTCAATAACCTACATTTAGAGCACATATAAAAACAATGAAATATCAAATAATATATATCCTCAACTTTAGTATAAATCATAAACCTAAGGTGATATACCTTAGTGATGGAGTGACTACCCTGAGATTCGTACATCATGTTGGGATCATCAACATTAATAACCTTTTGTTCCTATGTGTATAAGAGAATGAATTATATTATCGTTGGATAAAAATACAGAATCAAGCATCGGCGTTAATCCAGAAAATTGGTACCTTTGGGGTCGAGTGAGTGCCCTTGAACGCTTCCATAATGTGTGGATCATCGCAAAGCCTACTTACTGTAAAACCAGCAGAGAAATTGCTCTTTTGACCAACATTGAAATCAGTTATGTCAATCTTGAACAAAAATGTTTTGTTTAAGAAGACGTTAAAATCGCTTGGGATTACAAACATATCAGCATCATGTTCCAATAATGTATATTGAATAAAAGTGTTATATATGAATGCTTAATTTATGAAAGAGTATTTACATTAAATACTCATACATAAAAATATATATCTAAATACCTCAGGAACAGATTCTTGAATGGCAGTAACACTTTTATTGATAGGCTGATTAATTTGCCTTTCAAACAAAATGAATGTAGTGATACCGGAATCATCCACGACCCTTAACGAAAGTTTCATCCTAAATACAAACAAAATACAAACCATTAAAAACCAATAATTGTGTGATAATACATTGATAAAAGTTTAATTAAAATTAATAGGATTTAAGTAGTAAATATATCATCAACTATACAATCATAATTTTTTTTTATGTAGTATCACATACCTTGGAACAGGATATGTAATAATCTTATTACATCTCTTGCATTTGTATTTTTTTACCATCTACATCAAGCTTTGATTTGCAAGTTTTACACGAGTTGTAGAACCAACCAAATAGATTATCAATGCTCTCCACAGTTGCAATGGTAACACACGAGCATGCCTATAAAATAAAACTATATTAATAAAAAAGCCAACAGTTAATAGACGACATAATTAATATTCTAAATGTAATATCTATTACCTCATTTGTATCCATCATCTCCTTAATTGTCTTTCTAGGATGGAGAGTTAAGAAATGATCACTTTGAGTGTAGGACGGTACAATCTGTGGTGGGGAAATCGGAAGGATACTACCAGATTTATTGAGGACATTGATTTTGAATATCACAATGTCATATAGTAAGGTATTTAATCATGTATTAGAATGATAGAAAATGTTTTTCGATAATATACCTTTGTTTGAATTCTAGAATCTCAGGAATTTGAATATCATCAATAAATATTTTGGTAGCGTCAACAACATTTGATATGTAATTTTGCCCTGAAATTACAAAAAAATAAATTATAATAAAATATATAGTAGAAAACGTATCCATATGTGTTGTATGAAACATTGTATCATTACCGCTTCATTCCTTAACCATAGCATATTGAATGATAATGGTGAATTTATCATTCAGCTGGTCATCAATCTCAATATTGTCGAATTGATAGCAGTATGGTTCCCACATTGTACACTTCAAAGAGTCATTGTTGAATGAAGGCAAATACGAAAAACGATTAGAACTTATAAGTTATATGCTGTATAAAAAATTATTAGCTATATTATTCTCGCATTTCGGATATATATATCTCTCCTTTTGTATTGATCATTGATTGGACCAATGGAAACCAACTGACCAACCACATCTGATAAAGATAATATAATATTAGACAATTATAAATTAATTAAAGAACGCAAATTACACAATCAAAATAAAACATATACAACTTACCAACCAATCGACGTTTGTCCACATCTTTATCCCATATAGCTTGGTATTCAGAATGGTGAAGCACATTTCTTGGAATTGCAGCACGATCAATTGGAATACAAGATGTGTTCGGAAAGAATAATATTTTATACGGGAGATGAGAGTATGTAAATTGGCCATGCCTATTAGAAATACCGAAATTGGTAATCAAGTAAGCTGATCCCACAAGCAAAAAATGTAAATCCATCAATATCTTGCTTGCGAATAGTAGCAAGCATTCTGTTTCCCTGCGTTGTGAAAAGTTTAAAAGTTAATATACATCTAACTATTTATATAGGATATAGTTACTATAATTACAATATACCTTATTATCAACAAATATCATTTCCGTTGAGTATATGTCGTTTGGTTTCCCTCTAGGGAAACTATTCCACAAGTTACTAACAACAATTTCGATCTTCCATTTAACCCGATAGTCAGTGGTTAGGTCATCTAGGAAATGGATGTCGCTCATTGTTTCTTTGAGATACTACAAAAGTCAAAAAACAACTCAGTAAATTAGTACATAATTCTACATACAAATTGAAAGTTAATTTGATCGAAAAAAAAAAAATCTAAAAATAGATATTCTACATACAAATTGAAAGTTAATTTCTAAGAAGGAAAATCTTAAATGAAAACAAATAAAAACAAAGAATCTAAATATTTATAATTTTGGGTAACAGAATATTTTAAGATTTTTTTTATTATTTTCGAAAAAATTTAAAAAATTTAAAATTTGTTATTAAATCCGAAAATCTGATTTGTAATCTAAAAAAGAACTTTTAAAACCTTCTGTTTGTTGAAAAAATTTAAAAAATCTGATTTTTAATCTGATAAATAAAATTTTAAATGAAAATAAATGAAAAGAAATCAATGTAACAGATTATTAAAAATAGATCCGAAATTGATGTTGTATAGATTACTAAAGTCCCTGCTGTTTGGGGCATCTGATTATTAAAATATATATGAAAGTACGCTAAAGTCTCTGTTGTATAGATTACTAAAGTAACACCGTAATTGCTGAATATAAGAAGACAAAACAAAAGTTGAAGCTTAAGCTGCTTTTTATAAAAATAACAGATTATTAAAAAAAAAAGATACGCTAAAGGGATTGTTTCAAGGTTTAAGAAATAGATAATTTAATTTAAAAAAATCTAATTTGTGGTGTTAAAACATGAAAGTGAATCTTTTGGAAGCTCTACTCTTGAGATTGAATATGAAAGTACGGAAAGGAAATTGCAGAAGGTAAATGAGAGCAGTGACACAGATTTTAAGTACGCATTTGGTCAAATCCAGAAAGAGAAGGCTCGTAAGAGGGAGAATGAAAACATAAACTTTTCACATGTGATTTCGATGGCTACTGATTTCGATGGCTATTGATTGAAAAGTGACGGTACTTAAATCTAAACAACAAAACTACAAAATATAGGAACCTGGAGATACAAGATGCGACTTAAAGTTCTGGCTGAACACGAGATTGAGTTTTTTCAATTCTTGCAGGAATGTACCGCTTCAGTTAACCTGATAAGGATGAACATCATACGCATTAGAAGGAGCAAAGTAATATATATATATATATATATATATATATATATATATATATATATATATATATATATATATATATATATATTACTGATTATGAACAGCAGAAGCATTCCAACCTAATAGTTGGGGAAGGAAGAAGAGAATATACCTGCAGTTTATTGGGGAGAAGGAAGAAACGAAGATACCTGCAGATTAATAGGGTATGTATATATAGATAGATGATTGAGTAATCTCATCATACAAATCTTATTTTGATGATTTTGAGCTTTTAAATTCGAGATTTGGTGTGTATATAAAAAAAATTGTATATTTAGTTTTGAGTTAGGATTTATAGTTGTTTTTATATTTAATTTAATAAATTAGTAATTCATATCAGCATACAAATCTTATCTTGAAGACTTTGATCTGTGTGAATCGAGATTTTGTATGTACAGGAAAAAATAAAATTGTATATTTAGTTTTTAGTTAGGATTTATAGATTCATAGATGTTCCTACCAAAAAAAAAAGATTTAATGATGTTTTTATATTTAATTAATGAAATAGTAATTCAAAAAAAAAAGTTTTTTTATAGCTTTAAAAAGGGAGCTGGATTTTAAGTTTCTGAATTTTGGGAACGCCACGTCAGCAGGTCAGAACTCTACTTTAGTAGTATATATTGATTTCAGATTTATAAACCCGTTAAATTTATATATTTTATTGGTAAAATTAACTAAAATACCTTAAACTAAAGGGGTGATAACTTTGTATCACAAACTTGTAACATGAATAAGATAAAAATACTTCAATCTTCAGTTTTGGGTCATAGAAAAGGTTTTAAGATGGGTGATAACTCCACCCGCATCTTCTTCTCTCTGAAACTCAAACCCCCAAAATATAGTTTCTTTTTCAAAAAATTACTATCAACAAGAAAAATACCTCATACCCATCTTCCTCAATCACTGTCTTCCTCTGTGCAGACGTTTGCTTGGCTTTTTTTTCTTGAAGTTTTGGGTCGTAGAAAAGGTTTTGAGATGGGTTTCGAGGCACTAGCGGTTGTGCCTTCTCCACCGGCATTAGCCGCAGGAACATCACTAGCTCATGGGTTCAAATTCCACCCAACTGATCAAGATTTGGCGAGTTACTACCTTATCTCTTCTTTTGGCTCTTGACCACAACTAAACCCACGTGCAACCTTTTGTTTTCACCCTCCTCTTCTCTCTTCTCTCTTCTCTTACCCTTTTCTTTGTTTTTTCTAAGAATATGAGTTTCCTTGTTAATCCCACTTCTCAAGAATGGATTTTTGATAGTAGTTTTGGCTATGGCTTACCCGGTTTGGTTTTCACACTGCTTTACCGTTTTCTAGTTAATCAACCGGCGAACTCCGAGCTTTTCGATTTACAGCCCTTCTGATTTCCTTCTAACGTCTTATCCGGTAAGTTCGAGAGACAAAAGCACAAAATTGATCTCTTTCTTAATCGTCTTGTCGTCGTAAGAAACAACCTCGCCAGGACCGCCAACAAGACCGCCGGAGCCTGCCATCTCCATGGTTGTTTTCTATTCATGACTACTATTCGGACGGTCCATATACGCCGCCAACGCGCAGTGCGTATGCGCCTCCCCTAGAGCGCATGCGCACTGCGCGTTATCCCACTGTGCGCCTCAAGAGGAGCACATATGGGAGCTTGCACCCTGCCCTCACATGGCAGCTTGCTCTCTTAGATCGCTGATTGAAGCTTGCTCTCTTGCTAATTTTCTACACCCTGTATATGCTTCATCTCACATGACAACTTGCTTTTGTCCATCCCACTGACAATTGATTGAGCCTAATAATTTTGAGTATAAAGAACTCACGTTGTTTTCTTCCATTTATATTCTTCTCTCCCATTGCCATGATACACAGATTTTCTTGCATTCAACAACTATTATTATGCTTTTTAAAATGATTTCTTGTTTTATGTATAATAATTCGCAGGATCTTCTTCTCTTCGGTGCACATGGACGATGCACATGGACGATTTACCGTGATTTTGAGGATCAAGAAGAAGAAAGTAGTTGCATCCTTGCTTTTTTGTTTCAGGTTTGTGGCAAGGCGGAGGAGCTTGAACAAGGCCGTATTCAAGCGACGGTTGGCTCTGATGGCACTGACGAGCGATTGACGAACAACTTCCTCCGTAGTATCAACGAAGAGACTAAGTAAATTAGAGGGATGTAGAGGGTGAGAGGTACTGTAGAAAAGCGGGGGCAAAATAAGAGTTGAAACATTCGTGCAGAGAAGATTGAAGAAATGGGCCGCGCATGCGGGCTGCATATGCGCCCGAATGGGCCGCATGTGCAGCCTACACCAACCGTGTTGTTGGGCTTTTTTTTGGATTGCCATTAACATCACTCTTTCTATTTCATTGGAAATATGAAGAAGAAACCCCCACTTTTTATGGTTGTTTATGGCTGAAGGATGAAGAAATCCCTAATCGATTTACCAATTTGATGATGAATCGACTGCAAATTATTTTTCTTTTTCTTTTGTTTTTTTTTATTCCAAAAAAAATCCAACTCAGATGCCACTAGGATGACAAGTCACCCCTGTAATATCCAAAAATTTAAACTCCGGTTAAGAATGAATTCAACCGAAATCCGATCTGTCAACTTCCATCCTTTAAAATGAAATCAAACTAATCTTAATTTCTATCATTTTATGTGATCATGATTCACATAAAATGATACATAATGTAACGGAAATAATTCCGTACCCTTAAAAAAACAAAATATAATGATACAGTAATTAAGTTCTAACATTTATGTGACCGGAATTCACATAAAATGATAAATCGGATAAACCGAAAAATACTCCGCACAATTAAATCCTGAACGAATTTTTATAATTCATTCCAGTTTTCTACGACATCGTGTGTAGACCAGATGGATGTTTGGGCCGTATCACCTTTCAGCCCAGCCCAACATTTACTTAATTTCTCCTCTAATTAATTAACTCTAACCCTAATTAACCCTAATCCTAAACTGCTGCTACTCACCCTTCCGAAATTGCTGCTACGCTACCGTAATCTCTCGTCCCAAAAGACGATACACCTCCGTCTTCGCGCCCAGCACCGGAGCCGTCGCCAAGCCCCTCGGTCGACCATCCAGACACCGCCAGCCACTGTAGGAGACCCCCCGCGACTGCAGGCCGAATCGGAAACTGACGACGGGTCTCGCAGACGGCTCTCTTCGGCCAAGCGGTGACACAACAACCCGAACAGTAGCGCCGACCGACGCCTCAACGAAGATCTGCAGTCCGGCAGTGGTGAGTCGTCCGCCTCCGTACTCTTCCCTTCGATTCGATTCTCATGTACTAACCCACACTCCTATTCATGGCTGCTGTTTCGAACCAACCGTGTAACCAGTACCGCTGCAGCGACTAGCCAAGGCGTGCGGAGTCCTTTCGAACCCATGTACTAACCAGTCCAGGACGCCTGGCTCCCTCGTTAACCGAAGAAAAACGGAACTACTGCGGACTGTTTATAGGTGAGTCCAACGTCCTTACTCCACTGTGTTTGTATGGAATGCGTAGGTATGTAGAGAAGTATAAGGCTATGAGTATACTGGTATGATAGAGAGAGAGAGGTAGGCATGGTTGAGGAGTAAGGTGCTGAGTTTATACGTATACATATGTATAAGAGCATGATGGTATATAGAGAAATACAATATAGAGTATATATGTATATATAGATAGTATGGTGAGAGTGCGAGTTTGTATAAGTATATATATATATATATATATAGAGAGAGAGAGAGAGAGTATAGATCCTATGAGAACATCCCTTAACGTGAGAACATGAGAACAAATTCGTAATTATTATTAGTTTTGTTACGAAGGGGTCATATCGTTTAATGTATTATTCGTAGTTATTGTTGGCTGAGTGGATTATTCGTAGTTATTGTTGGATTCCTAATTATTATTATTCGTAGTTATTATTAATAATGATATCTACTCTAAATCTCAACCCTTAATACTCACAATCTAACGGTGTACGATTGTTCTCATGTTCTCACGTTAGAGGTGTTCTCATGGGAACCACACCCTATATATATATATATATATATTTGTTGATGAGAATGTGAGGATGGTTGAGTTACCCTGTAGATGTACAGTGATACGAGTATATATAAATGTATAAGTGGGAGTATGTGTAAGTTATATAGAAACATAAGAATATATATATACTCATGACGTAAGTGTGCCTATATCCGTACAAGATGGGAAATAAAATATGTAGATATATATATATATATATATATATATATATATATATATATATATATATATATATATATATATATATATATATATATATATATATATATATATATATATATATATATGAGTACCGAATAATTACACAATTAGATAAGTGAGTTGAGGAGAAAGGTTAAAGTATATAATACGGATAATATATGTAATAGATGGTAACCGGGAAGGAGGAAGAGTGTTATTCTTTTTCGAGTGGATTCAAGTTTGAACTGGTGACCTATAAGTAGCTAACCGAGAGACACACAGTATGGAAACAAGTTTTAAAAGGAATAAGAAAGTTTAAGAATAAATTTGAGAAGCCTTGGGCTGAGGGTAAAATGGTCTTTTACCGTAAGAACTTGTTCCGTAATTCCTTAGCATGAGGTTGGACATCTGGATGTGATTTTGATACACATGCCTTATTTGACAGGCGTTTGAGTTACCACGAGTACAGACTGTTTGAGACGTGTTAAAGTGTATTTTGACTCAGGTAAGTCCTTGCGACTTACTTAGCCAGTTTGTGGATATTAGTTGGGTGATAATGGTTGTGTGTGTGCAATGTATGTGATTATAATAATAACAACTTGATAGGACGACCGTTGTTATTATGTGTTAGGGCCCAAGTGTATGTATAACGGGCCGTGACATCACTGCCCAGCTCTGCCAGGAGACTGGGAGGTTCTCTATACCCAGACCATCCAGGTACATGGTGAGATGCATCGGATCCACTCCTGATGGTTACACGGGAGCGGAGGCGAGATTTGGAAATCCCTCGTGTCACAAAATAAGTATCATTAGAGTGAATGACTTAAATGAAGATAATAAATGGATTGTTTGAAAGCATGTTGAGTGTTTATCATTTTATGTGTGTGTGTGCTGTTATTATTCTTCTAATGTTTAGATAACTAGATAATGGTTGTTTTGTTATGTTTTTTTTAGATTTACTGCAGGTTAGAGCATCAGCTGCGTGATCCGGAAGTAGTGGTCAGCCGGGTCTCCGTACTCCTTAGGGTTGGGGTTGTTGGTTGTTGTGGGTTCTTTTGTTAAGACAATTGTTGTTTTTCCCTTGTTTAAGTACTTTAGGCTGCTAGACCGAGTTGCATTCATCACCTTAAAAATACTTTTTATGAATTTCGGTTTTTCTTATTTGTGTCTTGTTGCAAGATCCTAGTAATATTGTTGTCAAACTGAGGTCGGGACCCATTGTGAGGTCCTAACCAGTAATGTCCCGAGTTTTGAGAATTCGTGGTGTTACAACCCCATCTACCGGAATTTTGACGGATTAAAGTTTTATGGCACCGTGTTACCATGTATATTGAAGATTGGGGTATTTTTATTCTTGTTACAAGTCCATGGTACAAAGTTACCACATTCCTTTAGTTTGGAGTATTTTAATTAATTTTAGCTATTTTATTCCGGTAAGGATGTTTACTTAGGGTTTTTTGTGGGTTTATTTTAGTTCAAAATACATTTTTGCCCCTACAAAATTAAAGAATTACCAAGAAAACTAAGGTTTATATGCAAGTTTTCTAGATTGTTGATGCCCCATTGTTCGACAAAAGCCATTGTCGTCGCAGCCTCGCAGCCGGCGGTCGGAGCCTCACAACCAACGTTCGTAGTCTTGCATCCGGCGGTCGCAACCTCTTCACCTCTCTTCTCTCGTCGTCTCTCTTCTCTCTCGTTAGGGTTGATTCGAACATTGTATTCTTAAGGCAATTTCGGGTATAAGGAAATTATAAACCCATCCAAAAAAATAAGCTTGGGTTTTCGAGGTTATTTTTTTACAGATTTATAAACTTGAATAAACTCATTCAAAAATAAATCCGTATACAAGTAAACACCCACCAAAAAATAAACCCAAATTTATAAACTAAATGAAAGGTTTCTAAACCTTTGCTAAACAGACCCTAGTTCAGGACCTGTGCCTTGCACGAGTATTAACATAATACCCGTGCTGTAACACCCCGTAAAAATTGTCATCCCGCATCATATGAACGGGGATTTATGGTTCACTTATAAGGATGGGTTGCTACACATGTCAACAAGAATTCTTCTTTTCCAGTGGTAGAGTGAGGACAAATAACTCTGGAGTTAAGCGTGCTCGTGCGGGAGAAATTTCATGATGGGTGACCTCCTGAGAAGTTTCTGCGCAAGCATGGTTGGAATAGGGACAGCGTCCCTAAGATCTTGGGTCTTACAGATGTTTTCAGAGCTAACCCTGAGTTACGAGTGTGCTCGCCCTAGTAGGCGGTCACTCGGCTCGGTGGACGATCTTTTGGCCTGACGTGGACGTCAGGAGTTTAAGTGGGGGAGATTGTAACACCCCGTAAAAATTGTCATCCCGCATCATATGCATGAGAATTTATGGTTCACTTATAAGGATGGGTTGCTACCCATGTAAACAAGAATTTTTCTTTTCCAATGGTAGAGTGAGGACAAATAACTCTGGAGTTAAGTGTGTTCGTGCGAGAGAAATTTCAGGATGGGTGACCTCCTGGGAAGTTTCTGCGCGAGCATGGTTGGCATGGGGACAACGTCCCTAAGACCTTGGGTCTTACACGTGCAAGGCACGGGTCCTAATCCTCAAACCGTCCCTACTTATAACCCTTGAAACAACCACATAAAATTGTCCATGACAGAACACCGGTCTAGACAAATATAATCCAACATGTGCAAGCGATTTCCCTTGACTTTTATTTATAGTCATAGCAAAACATACCATAATAGGGAATTGCCTTCTTTGAAACTTACATGGAAATTTCGAATTTGAAGGCAAAATAACCGTTCACAAAATGAAGACTTTCTATCCAATTGTAATACCCGGAAAATTATTTATGATTTATTACGACAAAAATCGGACTTCGACCGGTGCGAACCTTTCCTTCGTCATAACATTTTATGCGATACGGGGTATCCTAATTCCTTAATCTTCTTTATCATTTTTATGTGAGATTTTACTCATGGAGAACACACAAATCGAACTATCTTTTCTTAATTCTTTGGAAGAGATTTGACCGTTAAATTAAGCTCTTTAGGCCCATCAGGACATGTCATCCGGGCCCATTAGGAAGCTGATTGGAACAAATCCTTTTCCCCTTCCTTCTTTTTGATTCATTTTTTTACGTGAACCTAATCCCTCCTTCTCTCCTCCCTCACGTAAACCTAATCCATCATCCCCTCCATTCGCCTCTCTTGTTCAGCTAGATTAGCACAACGACGCCCTCTCCTCCGCCTTCTCCTCCGCCACTAGACCGGCGAGCCTTTGTCTCCTTCATGCAACAACAACCCAACATCACTAGGCTGATTGTCTTCTTCAGTGGCATATGAGTAGTAAGTGCGACTCCATTTGTCCACTCTAGTAGACGAGGCTGCAATCGGTCTACTAGGATACACAACAACGAGTCCTGACTGTGAACCTGCACATAGACCCCCTGGTTCCTTGTTGTAGTCGGAAACAACCCCATCGAGTCAGAAGCGAGACTTTCTCAGCCGCGAACAAATAGATCCGTCACCAACCGCGGGTGCGCCTGTGTAGGACGCAGTCGCTCCATCTTCATCGAACCGCGGGCGGGGTACATGGCGCCGCGGGTGTGCCCTCCAAAACCACGGGCGCGGCATATAGCGCCACGGGTGCGCCCTCCTTGTCGCGGCCGCCGGTTCCTTCCTTCCGTGATCGTGTCTTCTTGTTCCGCGGTCGCGTGATTCCTCCAGAAAATACCGAGTATCGGTACGTTGATCTTTTCTTGCTGTCTAAGTTTGTTTATAGTAAGTATCATGTTAGGTTGGAACTTAATAGAATCATAGGTAATATCAATTAGTGTTGTAGAGATGTTTATCTTGAGGAATTAAGGCTTAAGTGGTTTTGAGGATATTCACTAAGTGTAAGAAAAACTGCTTGATGCAGTTTTCGGATCTTGTTAAGAGGGGAATGTTGACGGACGTGATTGTGGAAATGCTGTCGAGATAGACTTATGGTAGTCATGGCCAACCTAGGAGTTAGAGACTTCTAGATGTTGGATAGATGTTTGATCCACGTGTCCTTGTTATCAGACGGTGGTGTTTATTGTTGCGGGATCTCTTTCTAATTGAATAGGAATGAATAAAGTACAAACTTCATAAGCGAAGCTACAAGTTCACACAATAAGTGGAAATATATCAAATCTAATCTATCTAACAATCTCTCCCACTAAGGCTGTTACGCTAGAAATGTATAGCACAAAAGTCTTACAATTTATAACTCGATATAATTTCCTAACTCCTAGCGAACCTACAATGTATGGGTCGTTTTGTTGCAGGGATAGTATTCCGAGGTCGAACACGAAGACTAAGGTGAAATCAAATCAAACAAGTGATCATGGATAGTGCAAATCTAGTCTAAGAAAAGAGAAGGAAATAAAGAAATGAAAATCATGATATATTTGGGTTTGGTTTTTGTGGTGATCAAGCAAGGTCACAAATCATGTGATATTATAAATCAAACTAACAACTCAAGCTAGCAACTCAAACAAGCAACAAAAATACAAGAAAATGATCAAAGAGAGAAAAGCGGATTCTAGGGGTTAGGACTTCCGGTTATGGCATTGGACTCAAGATTCTAATCAACCTTGGATAAGATACGGTATGTTAGGAAAGGGTGTTTCTTAAATGGGATCAATCACCGGGCAGGTCTCATGGTCCACTAATCCCGCACCTAAGGTCCTATTACCGGCTAAGTCTCTAGGAGCCTAAGGTTGGGAATTCTACACAAACCAGATTGCTATCTAGGGGTCAAACCTCTCCTTACATGGTAAGTCTCGGGAAGGCAAGTCCTAAGCATCAATCCTAGCACACTCAGTCCAATAGCGGCTTATGAGGCTCACTACTACCTAGAGTTCATCATCTTTGGTATCTAAGATCGAGAATTACCGGGTAAGTCTCTTCCCTCACTTAGTTTTCTAGCATTAGGTCACCCTAGGCTAGATTATGCTTAACAAACACTAGGATTTCAACAATCTAAAATCCTAACATTCATATTCATCAATACAAGCACAATAGAGAAAAACACGGGTTGTTCATACTAAATCACGGCCGTGGTTCTTGAGGAACTGACCGTGATTTCTATCGGGAGTTAGGTTCTGAGCAAGCAAGTCATCCAAACGTACATTCAAGTCTATTCTATCATAGTCCAAGCCATAACCATCATTCCATCACCCTAGAATCACAACTATTTAGCCAACAACAAGTATTTTAAGATTCAAACTCAACAAGCAAGTATTCATGGCTTCCATAGCAAGATAATGAAATGAAAGTGAAAAGAAACAAGTATTCTTAGCTGAATATGAGATTAAACAAGACTTACAACCCTTCAAACACAACTCCAAAACGTTCCTTACAATGCTTCCAAATGTTCTCAACAAAAATCACTCAAAATCACTCAAAAACTTCACTCTAAATCTCTATCTTTGTGTGTTGTTCTTCCTCCAAAATGAGAGTGTTTCTCCTTTCTTCCCCAAGAATTCCCAAATGTGGATAATGATAATGTGTGAAAGAATGTGGGAGAATCCTCTAGCAACAGCCTGCAGGACCACTTATATTCTCCACCAAGAGCAAGGGTCGGGCAAGGAGATCGTGGGACAGCTGTCACAGCTGTCTAGAGAAAACCACGGCCAAAACCACGGGTGTGGTTCTGGCCTCTGGGCCGTGGAATTGCATGAACAACTCCCTTTGGATCATTAAGCCATGAGTTGGTGCAAGGCATGCACCAACAAGGTCCTATGTATTCTCCTTTTCTCCTAGCTTGCTCCTTAATGAGTCCGGAAGTGTGCCATCATGAGGGATGATCCTCGAATGTATTGAAGCTCCAAAAGCTCCCCAAAATACCTACAAAACCGACAAGAGTTCGTGTAGACGTCTATTTCGACAATATGCATGAATTAAGCATAAACGTCATGAACTAATGCCAAACAATGCATGAATAATGGGAAAAACCATCTAAATGAATGCCTAAACTAACGTCATAAATCACGTCATCAAAATACCCCATACTTAGCACTTGCTCGTCCCCGAGCAAGGTCCAACTATAGACTATGAGATGGCATGATTTATGAATGCAGAAAAACAGAAAAATATTATTTGGAATTGTGCTTCTAAAATTGGATCACCTTCATAGTCATGTTTCATGGCAATGGACAAGCAATCGTTTATTAAATGAATGAAGGCACGGAAAGACAATTATACTTAACTCGAAAGCATGCATGAAAGGTGAAAATGAAGAAGTCAAGATGATCATGAGAATATCCAATCTAGATCACTAAGTCATACACATATGCAAATAGGTCACAAGGACTTAGGAAAAAGAGGCCGAGGAACGTTGTTATAGGTGGGAACTTTTAGGTCATGTGATGCTAATCCGGGAAAGGAACTAACTCCACAATTTCACTTTTGATCAACTTCCCCACAAGTGTATATTTTTCTCCATCTTTTCTTTCTTTTTTTTTTCTTTTTCATTTTCTTTTTCTTTCACTTATTTTTGAGACAATGGCATTGGTGTACAAAAGCCGAAACCTTGGTTATTAGCGGACCTCGGTATTTTTCCGAGGTGCCTCATACCGGGCACACATACCAAGGCTCGTTAGGACATTCGGTTTATCCGACTTTGGCAAGGCACAAACACCAGATTATGTGAATGGTGCCGAGTTACTCGTCATCAAAACCAAAGTCCCCAAACCTATATTTTTTTCTACACTTTTCACAACAAATTCAACACTTCATTCACAACATTCATTCATCAACAACCTCACCCCACACTTTCTTTTTACACACTTAACACACTAGCATGCTCCTATTCCCGGATGGGTCAACAGAGGTCAAATTTCATATCAAGTGAGGTGCTCAAATAACATGATCAAGATGAGAAGAAGAGAGATGAATTGCCTTAATCATTCCTAAATGATGTGCAAGAACTAGCATGTAATTTCGACCATCAATTCTCAATTCAATCAAGGCAAGCATCGTAATCTCAATTCATACATAGGATTCAAGAGAAGTATTTCAAGTCCACATATGCATCAATCCATTCATCACACAAGGCCATCCATAGCCAATTCACAAAACAATCTCATCATAAGGGTCATATCCAAACTAGGAAGCACACATTTTTTTTTAAAATTTTCTGATTTTTTTTGGAATTTTCGAAATAAATATGTACAATGCAAAAGCTAATGAAACATGTGACAATATGAAACTATCCTAGATGCAATCATGCAAATGATTATGAAAACCCCACCCCATACTTAAAAACACATTGTGCCCAATGTGTAAATTAAATAAAGAAGTGAAAGAGAGTCCTCACAATGTAAATATGGTGTTTTTGGTATTTTGGTTCACTCATGTGGAGTGATGGTGGATGATCTATCAAAGATGGTAGAGAGCTCTTGATGTTCATTATGGTGCCGGGACCCGCGCTAAGCACCGCAAGCCGTCCAAGTCCCACGTCCGCTCCACCCACATTTGATGCGGGATCATCAACATCATCTTCATGCCTTGCAAGACTCCTTTGTTCCCTAGACTCTAGCACACAAGCACAAGACACACAAACACACCAAAACAAAGACAAAAGCAAAAAGCGAAAACGAGATCAAAAAACGAAAAGGAAAAGATATGTACCAATGGGTTGCCTCCCATTAAGCGCTTCTTTAAGGTCATTAGCTTGACCAAATTCGGGAGCGTTTTACTCAAGGTGAAGTGGGGCAATGATATCCACCGGAGCTTCCGAGATATACTTCTTCAAACGGTGCCCATTCACCTTAAAATCTCCACAATGCTCCCCACCTATCTCAACCGCTCCATGGGGGAAGACCTTCCTCACCACATAAGGACCCATCCATCTTGACTTTAGCTTTCTGGGGAAGAGCCGCATCCTTGAATTGAAGAGAAGGACTAAGTCATCTTCACTCAACTCCTTTGGGAATAGATTTTTGTCATGCCAACGCTTGGTCCTTTCCTTGTAAATCCAGGCATTTTCATAAGCATCAAACCGGATCTCCTCAAGAGCATTAATGTCTAGCAACCTCTTCTCACCGGCTTCCTTGAGGTCAAAATTCAACCACCTTATGACCCAATATGTCCTATGCTCCATCTCCACCGGAAGGTGGCAAGACTTGCCATAGACTAGCTTGTAGGGAGTGGTGTCAATTGGTGTCTTGAAGGCGGTTCTATATGCCCACAAAGCATCATCAAGCTTCATGGCCCAATCTTTTCTTATCTTAGAAACCGTCTTCTCAAGTATTCCTTTTATCTCCCGGTTGGAGATCTCCACTTGGCCACTAGTTTGGGGATGGTAAGGTGTGACCACCTTATGAGTCACCCCATACTTAGCCAAAAGTGTCCCAAAGTTCCTATTGGTGAAATGCTTCCCTCCATCACTTATGATCACTCTTGGTGTTCCAAACCTAGGGAAGATCACTCGGTTGAAGAACCACACCACAACTTTGGCATCATTTGTGGGAGAGGCGATTGCTTCCACCCATCTCGACACATAATCCACCGCCAATAGAATGTAGAGGTTGCCATATGAAGAGGGGAATGGCCCCATGAAGTCCACACCCCAAACATCAAAGATCTCAACCTCTTGTATGTTGTTCAAGGGCATCTCATTTCTTCTTGAGATGTTTCCCGTCCTTTGGCAAGCGTCACAAGCTACTACAAAATTCTGCACATCCTTAAACAAGTTGGGCCAATAAAAACCGGATTGCAATACCTTTGCACACGTTTTGTGTAAGCTAGCATGGCCTCTACATGGCAAGGAGTGACAATGACGGATCACACTCTCCACCTCATCCTCCGGAATGCACCTCCTAAAGACTCCATCCGGTCCTCTCTTGAACAAGAGAGGCTCGCTCCAATAGTAATGCCTCACATCCTTGAAAAACCTTTTCCTTTAGGCATATGACAAACCGGGTGGCACCTTTTCACTCACAAGGTAGTTCACTATATCCGCATACCATGGCTCATTCCCTCTAGACACTTGAAGTAAGCACTCTTCCATCATTTGCAATTGCTCATCCCGGAATGAGTCATCAATCGGGATGTCATCTCTTCCAATCTCCAATGGTGGTAGCCTACTAAGATGGTCCGCTACTGAATTTTCGGAACCTTTCTTGTCCCGAATCTCCAAGTCAAATTCTTGGAGGAGGAGGATCCACCGAATGAGGCGAGGCTTGGCATCCTTCTTTACGAGGAGATAACGGATCGCAGCATGATCCGTGTACACAATGACCTTTGCTCCAACTAGATATGAGCAGACCTTCTCAAAGGCATACACCACCGCTAGCAACTCCTTCTCGGTTGTGGCATAGTTGAGTTGGGCATCATCTAGCATCTTGCTAGCGTAGTAGATGGCATGTGTAAGCCCATCTTTCTTTTGTACTAAAACAGCCCCAACGGCCACATCACTCGCATCACACATTATCTCAAATGGCAAGCTCCAATCCGGAGGTTGCATGATAGGGGCGGAGATCAAAGCATCCTTCAACCTACAAAACGCTTCAAGACAATCCTTAGAGAAAACAAACTCAACATCCTTCATTAGTAGGTTAGTGAGAGGCTTAGAAATTTTAGAGAAATCTTTTATAAACCTCCGGTAAAAACCGGCATGCCCTAAGAAACTCCTTACCCCTTTCACCGAGGTAGGTGGTGGCAACTTCTCTATCGTTTCTATCTTCGCTCTTGATGACATGATTTATGACGTTAGTTTAGACATTTATTTAGATAGTTTTTCCCGTTATTCATGCATGGTTTGGCATTAGTTCATGACGTTTACGCTTAATTCATGCATATTGTTGAAATAGACATCTACACGAACTCTTGTCGATTTTGTAGGTATTTTGGGGAGCTTTTGGAGATTAATCGATACATTCGAGGATCATTCCTCGTGATGGAACACTTCCGGACTCATTAAGGAGCAAGCTAGGAGCAAAGGAGAACACAAAAGACCTTGTTTGTGCATGCCTTGCACCAACTCATGGCTTAATGATCCAAAGAGGGCTAAATAGAGAATCTCGACCGTGGTTTTGGCCGTGGTTTCTTCTGGATCACTTCGACACGTGTCCTACGATCTCTTTGTCCGACCCTTGCTTTTTGGTGGAGTATTTAAGTGGACCTGCATGCTGATTTGAGGATCTTCTCTCGTTTTTGGACCCTTCTCCTGTAGCATCATCCCCCAACACTCCTCCATTGAAGCTTCTCTTCCAAGCACCCTTGTGGGTGTTCTTGGGAGAGATTAGTGTAGATTTTAGTTTTAAAGTGAGATTTGAGTGAGGTTTCCTTTGTTGATACCTTGGAGCTGCATCTTGGAACCTTTGTAAGATTTGGTAACTTCTATTCTAGCTTTATAATGTCTTTTCTTTGGTTCATTCTTCATTTTCTAGCTATGACTTGCAAGCATGCTCTATTTATGAAGTTTGATCTAGATTTGTATGTTGTTGGCTGAATAGTGGTGATTCTAGGGTGAAGGAATGATGTTTATGCTTTAGACTATGATTGTATGGACTTCCATGTTAGCTTAGGATGGATTCGTGTTCGAAACCCTAACTCAGACCCAAACCACGGCCTGTTCATCCAAAATCTAGATCGTAGTTTTGGCCGTGGTTTTCTCTGTTGTGCTTGTATTGATGAATCTGGATGTTAGGATGTAGATGTGTTGAAATCCTAGTATTTGTTGAGCCTAATCTAGCTTAGCGTGACCTAATGTTAGCAACCTTTTTGAGGGATAAGACTTACCCAGTAATTTGCTCTCTTAGATACATAAGATGATGAACTCTAGGTAGTAGTGAGCCAAAAAAGCCGCTATTGGATTGAGTGTGCGAGGATCGTTGCCTAAGACTTACCTTTTTCGAGACTTACCCGGTGAGGAGGGGTTTGACCCTTAGGTAGTGGCCGGTTTGTGTAGAATTTCCGTCCTTAGGTTCCTTGAGACTTACCCGGTAATAGGACCTTAGGTTTGAGACTAGTGGAGCATGAGACTTACCCGGTAATTGCTCCCATTACAAAAATACCCAACTCTGAACAACCACAATTTTCCTTAGATCTTTAGAAGCATGAATCCATTGTCATAATCGGAATTCCGAATCTCTAGAATCCGCTTTCTTACCTCTTATCTCTTATCTTTGTGTTTGTATGTTAGTTTGCTTGTTTGTGTTGATATATTTGTGATCCTTGTTTGATCACCCAAAACCATCCAAAAACATTGTGTTTTGCACTTTCTTTATTCCTCATCTCAACTTAGTTTAGATTTACACTATTTTTGATCATTGAATGACTTGATTTCACCTTAGTCCTTGTGTTCGGCCTCGGAATACTTTCCTTCCTACATAACGATCTGTACACTGCGGGTTTCACTAGGTAGTTTAGGATTTTAGATCGAGTTATAAATTTAAGACTTTGTGTGTGCATGTTTTGGGCGAACGAGTTCTTGGCACTCTTGCCTTGGATTTATCGTACAATCCTTGCGTAACATCTCTATTAACTTCAATGCCCCGGTGGGATACCAAGTGTCCCAACACTATGCCTTCACTCACCATGAAGTGGCATTTCTCCCAATTCAACACAAGATTAGTTTCCTCACATCTCTTCAACACCAAAGATAGATTAGCCAATCAATTATCAAATGAAGAGCCATACACCGAGAAATCATCCATAAACACTTCCATAATGTTCTCAATATACTCAGAAAAATAGCCATCATACACCTTTGAAAGGTGGAGGGTGCATTACACAACCCAAATGGCATTCTCCTATATGCAAATGTTCCCCAAGGACAAGTAAATGTTGTTTTCTCTTGGTCATCCAGTTGAATAGGGATTTAGAAAAACCCACTATAGCCATCTAGGTAACAAAAATGTGAATGTTGAGCCAACCTTTCTAGCATTTGGTCAATAAAGGGAAGAGGGAAGTGATCTTTCCTAGAGGCCACATTAAGTTTCCTATAGTCAATACACATTCTCCACCCCGTAACCGTCCTAGTTGGGATTAGTTCATTGTTCTCATTAGTTACTACGGTCATACCACCCTTCTTAGGAACAACATGTAAGGGACTAACCCATTTACTATCCGAAATCGGGAAAATGATTCCCGCATCTAGCAATTTTAAGATCTCTTTCTTGACTACCTCTTTCATAATATGATTTAATATTCTCCGAGGTTCAATTGAAGGTGTATGGTTGTCTTCCATCAAGATTTTATGCATGCACAAGGATGGTTTAATGCCAACTAAGTCATCAATTGTGTAACCAATAGCTCTCCTATGCAATTTCAGTTCATTCAACAATCTATCAAGCTCATCATCATTCAGAGATGCATTCACAATCACGGGATAAGTAGAATTTGAACCAAGGAAAGCATACTTTAAATAAGAAGGGAGAGGTTTGAGATCAAGTTTAGGAGGACCTTTATCGGTTGGATGTGATCCATATAACTCCACATTAGATGAATCCAGAGCCATTGAAGACTCTCCAAGACTCCTTGAAGCTTGATCAACAACTAAGGGACTTTCTGGAGAAACCACGGGTAAAACCACGACCTCTGGCACAACCACGGGCGTGGAATTGGAGAAACTGGCACAATTAGACATTACAAAGAGTTCCACGGTTAAAACCACGGGCGTGGTTCTTGGTGCCAGGCCGTGGTTTTCTCTGCATTTCAGCATCCCTTCGCGCACTTCAGTTTCAGCACTTGTCTCCTTTTCTAATGCATCCAAAGCTTGGATTTCTTCATTGCAATCTTCCTCAACTCCTTCCTCCATGATGCTCATGCTAAGAACATGTTCGCTCCAAATGGTGTGTGCAAGCTTTAAATTTATAACCCAAGATATATGCTCAAAACAAGGATGCGAACCCGCAGTGTACGGGTCAATCGTAGTAAAAGCAAGAATTCCGGGGTGTCGATCTCAGGGACTTAGGTGAAACACAAGCTAGTATAGGTTGTCAATATTACAACTAACCACAAAAGCAATTAAAGCAATCAAAAATGATAATATAGTCAATTAAGGAAATATGCAAATTCTAGGGATTAAAGCATCCAGTTGTGGTTCCAACTCAAGATCTCAAGATAAGCGGACAAAGCGGAGGTTTTGCAAAGGAAAAGTGTTTCTAAAGTGGAATAGATCACTGGGTAAGTCTCACTACTCACTAACTCCAAACCAAAACCTCCTATTACCGGGTAAGTCTCAAGGTACTAAGGAAAGGAATTATAATCTCAAACCAACACATTAACTAAGGGAATAGAATCAACCTTTACCGGGTAAGTCTCAGGCTAACTCACAAAGATGGGATGAAGGCACACTCAAACCCCAATAAAGGAAAAACCTTTATTACCTACACTTATGATCATGGGTAAACAAACTAAGGAATTACCGGGTAAGTCTGATCCTAGGCTTGCATTGAACCAGGAAAGGTGTAATAAGAATAGGATTTGACAAACTTTAACACTTAACTCTCAGTTACAGATCAGATAAGTCACCTCGGTCAGTCAAATTTCACCCCGGCCGAGATGTTCATCGACTGAACGAGATGTTCTAGGGTTAAGGATAAAGACTCAAGCTTTCAGGGTCCTACTGGAATTTAAGATTATTCTATCATTGTTTTTTCTATAACCTTCAGCCAATCACCCTAGAATCGCACAAGGAAATTAGCCACTCATCATCATGAAAGCAATAATCAAATTTATGGGAAGAGAATGAATACTTGAACACAAAAACCTTAAGAACAAGGCTTCAATAACTGAATCAAATATCAAACAAATAAGCGTTCCTTGGATCACGAATCCAACAAGACAAATCAACAAGAAGGGAATCTAAGAAAGTCTTACAAAACCCTTCACAAAAGCTATCATAAGCTATCAAATCTTCCTAGATTGATCTTCAATCTTCCTTCCTTCAAAACTCTGGAGAAAATCCCTTAATTGTTGGATGCTATCAGCCCTCCAAGCATGGTTGAACTTGTGGAAAATCCAACCCTTTATATAGGAGAATTATATTCCAAAGATAAAATATTTTAAAAAGATAATTTCCTATTAAAATATATCTATATCTCATAAATAGATCTCTAAAATATATGATCTTCCTTCCAGAAATCCAGCCCAAAAATATAAGATCTCTCCTTTCAAAAATAAAAGATCTCAGCCAAATAAAATATATCTCGCCGCGTCAGGATATTCGCCTCGGTCGAGACGCTCCCTTAGATCACCTCGGTCGAGGTGATTCCGTGGTCAACCGAGGTGACTCTCAGCTGAAGGTGAAATCTCTTAAATCTAGTCCAAATTAAATCTTTAATTTAATTCCATGCTTCCTGGATTCTTCCTTAAGCTCCTAAATGTAGCTCCAATGACTCCTTAGCTCCTTTAGCTCCATTTTGATGCAAAACGTGCCATTTTACCTACGATTACAACGAAACTTGGTGTAGACCTCGATTCCCGCAAAGGTAGATGAAACGACAATATAATCATATAATATACATTCAAACATGCAGATTATTGAAGATAAAACGTCTAAACAGGTCCCAAAATATAGACTATAATTCATGCTATCAGAACCTTCTCAAGTGGATCCTTGATCAAGATTGAGCTCACAACTTCTCTAGACTCCTCTTCCTCAACAATGTTGAAGACATCTTCACCAAGGACTGGCCCCTTCATCATTATAGACAGCTTGAACTTGATATTTTTCTCTCCTATGTTGAAGGAGAGGATCCTATTTTTACAATTCACTAAGCATCCGGATGTGGCTAAGAATGGCCTCCCTAAAATGATAGGAACCGGGTAGTCCGCCGGGATGTCCAAAACAACAAAATCGATTGGCACATAGAACTTCCCAAGCTGAACCGGTATGTCCTCTAGGATTCCCACGGGGTGAGTGATGGATCGGTCCGCCATGTAGAGGGTCATGTTGACCGGCTTTGATTCCCCTAGCCCAACCTTATTGCAAAGTGCAAGCGGGATAATACTTACACTTGCTCCAAGGTCACATACGGCCTCATATTGCACTTCTCCAACTCCAATTGGCACACAAAAAGATCCCGGATCTCGCAGCTTAGGAGGCATCAAGACCTCTTTGTCATCCTCACTTCTCCATACTCCTCCAACTTCCTCTTGTTGGAGAGTATCTCCTTCAAAAACTTTCCATAGGCCGGCATACCTAGAATAGCATCCATGAACAGAATATTAATATGCAATTTAGATATGAGTTCAAGGAATTTACCGAAATATTTATCCAAACGAGCTCTTGCTCGTGATTATGGGAATGGTAGTGGTGGCTTGTATGGAGGAGGTGCCACATATGTTGGCTCATCATTCTTGCCCTTGCCTCCTTCTTCTTGCAAAGGTTCTTCTTTCACTACTACTTGTTTTCCCTTGTCATTCTCCCTTGGTGAGGGATCTTTCATGCTCAACTCACTCCTTGTGGTAATGGTCAACACTTGGCCTCTTGGATTATCCTCGGTCTTATGAGAAGCTTTCCCGGATTCCTTTGTGCTTCACCCGCCTTTTGGAACACTTGTGCTTCTAGCACCTTTTGAGCCTTCGAAATGGATGTCACCATGCTCTCAAGTCCACTCAACCTTCCTAGCAATTGTTCAAACATTATTTCGGTTCTATCCCTTGGAGGTTGAGCAAAACCAGATGGAGGCTCTTGTGAAGCCTTAGATGGTGGGGTTGCGTTTGTGGAAGTGGGAGGGTTCAAGGAACCATCCAGGTTAGAATAGGAGAACCCGGGATGGTTGTGATTAGGCCGGTAATTGTTGTATTACCGGCTGTTGTTGTTGAAGTTCCTATGGCCTTGATAATTGTTGAAGTTACCCCTTCCCATGTAGTTAATATCCTCCTCTTTGGAAGCCAAATTGGCTTGCACTTGCACTTGAGGACTTGCTTGATTCTTTAAGGTCGTGGCACACAACTCCCTCAAGGACTTAAGCTCATTGTTGATTGCATCAAGTTTGTAGTTGCTCATGGTGACTTCACTTACTTCATATACTCCCCGTTTTCTCCCATCACTCTTCCTATGGGAGTAATTCTCTATCACCAAGGTTTGCTTCTCTACAAGCTCCCAAGCCTCATCCACATTCTTCTCCATGAATGTTCCTTCGGAAAGTGATTAGAGCTTGAATTGACTATCCTCATCAAGCCCCTTGAAATAAATCTCCAATAGCTCTATCTTCGGTATCCCATGGTGTGGACAATCTAGGAGGAGGTCTTTGAACCTCTCCCAAGATTTGAATAGGCTCTCTCTATCCTTCATCATGAAGGCATTGATCTTCCCTCTTAGCTCGGTTGTCTTGGAAGGTGGGAAGAACTTTGTCAAGAACTCGATTGTCATCTCCTCCCAAGTACTCACACGTTCTAGTGGAATGGATTGGTACCAAGCCAAGGCCTTATCCTTAAGTGAGAAGGAAAAAGTCCTAAGCTTGTGGTTGTTGTTCTCCAATCTAGGTGGCCTTAGAGTCTCCATCAAGATCTCATAATTCATCAAGTGTTGATGAGGAGACTCTCCTTCCATCCCTCCAAATTGATAATGCCGGATCATTTGTAGCACTTGAGGGCGGAGCTCGTAGTCATGGGCTGCGGGATCTCCTAAGTTTACACCCGGACGGTGCACTCTTTGGGCTGGATCCATACGTTGCCCTAGGGTTTGTGGCTCCTCAATAATAATCGGCTCAAACCAAACATTGACCGCCGACTGCGGTGGTGGTGGTGGAGGAGGTTGTTGACGATTAGGCTCCCTTTGCACAAGAGCTTGCCTAATCTCTTCAATTTCCCTTCTAGTTGCTTCTTGCCTCTCATTTGCAAGTCTCCTCTCATTCTCCAAGGCTTCATCCCTTAGCCTAATTTGCTCTAAGGCATCATTCAACTCAGCTTGAAGATCTCTTCCGTCCATCTCCTTCTTCTTCTTAATGCTCTTGGATCTAGTCTTAAGGGTTTTCTCCGGTTCGGGATCGAATGGAGCTAAATCCTTTCCACGAGATCTTCGCATGCACCTAAAGAATGAGAGATGTCCTGAAAAATCAAAGACACAAACAAAACAAGATCAAAAGCAACAAGAAAGACCTACACTATAAACAATCACACAAAATGATTCAATCTAGACCTAGTCCCCGGCAACGGCGCCAAAAACTTGTTACGCTAGAAATGTATAGGACAAAAGTCTTACAAGTTATAACTCGATATAATTTCCTAACTCCTAGCGAACCCACAATATATGGGTCATTTTGTAGCAAGGATAGTATTCCGAGGTCGAACACGAAGACTAAGGTGAAATCAAATCAAACAAGTGATCATGGATAGTGCAAATCTAGTCTAAGAAAAAAGAAGGAAATAAAGAAATGAAAATCATGATATTTTTGGGTTTGGTTTTTGTGGTGATCAAGCAAGGTCACAAATCATGCGATTATATAAATCAAACTAACAACTCAAGCTAGCAACTCAAACAAACAACACAAACACAAGAAATATGATCAAAGAGAGAAAAGCGGATTCTAGGGGTTAGGACTTCCGGTTATGGCATTGGACTCAAGCTTCTAATCAACCTTGGATAAGCTACGGTATGTTGAGAAAGGGTGTTTCTTAAATGGGATCAATCACCGGGTAGGTCTCATGGTCCACTAATCCCGCACCTAAGGTCCTATTACCGGCTAAGTCTCTAGGAGCCTAAAGTTGGGAATTCTACACAAACCGGATTGCTATCTAGGGGTCAAACCTCTCCTTACCGGGTAAGTCTCGGGAAGGCAAGTCCTAAGCATCAATCCTAGCACACTCAGTCCAATAGCGGCTTATGAGGCTCACTACTACCTAGAGTTCATCATCTTTGGTATCTAAGATCGAGAATTACCGGGTAAGTCTCTTCCCTCACTTAGTTTGCTAGCATTAGGTCACCCTAGGCTAGATTATGCTTAACAAACACTAGGATTTCAACAATCTAAAATCCTAACATTCAGATTCATCAATACAAGCACAACAGAGAAAAACACGGGTTGTTCATACTAAACCACGGCCGTGGTTCTTGAGGAACTGGCCGTGATTTCTATCGGGAGTTAGGTTCCGAGCAAGCAAGTCATCCAAACGTACATTCAAGTCTATTCTATCATAGTCCATGCCATAACCATCATTCCATCACCCTAGAATCACAACTATTTAGCCAACAACAAGCATTTGAAGATTCAAACTCAACAAGCAAGCATTCATGGCTTCCATAGCAAGATAATGAAATGAAAGTGAAAAGAAACAAGTATTCTTAGCTGAATATGAGATTAAACAAGACTTACAACCCTTCAAACACAACTCCAAAACGTTCCTTACAATGCTTCCAAATGTTCTCAACAAAAGTCACTCAAAATCAATCAAAAACTTCACTCTAAATCTCTATCTTGGTGTGTTGTTCTTCCTCCAAAATGAGAGTGTTTCTCCTTTCTTTCCCAAGAATTCCCAAATGTGGATAATGATAATGTGTGAGAGAATGTGGGAGAATCCTCTAGCAACAACATGCAGGACCACTTATATTCTCCACAAAGAGCAAGGGTCGGGCAAGGAGATCGTGGGACAACTGTCACAGCTGTCTAGAGAAAACCACGGCCAAAACCACGGGCGTGGTTCTGGCCTCTGGGTCGTGGAATTGCATGAACAGCTCCCTTTGGATCATTAATCCATGAGTTGGTGCAAGGCATGCACCAACAAGGTCCTATGTGTTCTCCTTTGCTCCTAGCTTGCTCCTTAATGAGTCCGGAAGTGTGCCATCACGAGGGATGATCCTTGAATGTATTGATTAAGCTCTAAAAGCTCTCCAAAATACCAACAAAACCGACAAGAGTTCGTGTAGACGTCTATTTCGACAATATGGATGAATTAAGCATAAACGTCATGAACTAATGTCAAACCATGCATGAATAACGGGAAAAACTATCTAAATAAATGCCTAAACTAACGTCATAAATCACTTCATCAAAGGCTATTTATAAGGGAGATCAACTATGAAACTAGAAAAGATATCTTCTTAAAGATATTCTTGGAAAGATATCTTTAAAAGATATAAAAATTATAATCCCAAAAACCAACAATTTCCTTAACGTTGTTTGACAACTTAAGAAAATAAAATATAAAAGACATGGTTGCCAAGATAGAAGATCATGGCCGGATCTTCAAGCGCGTGACAAAAAGGAAAATTCGGGTGAAAATCTCGGCCGATTTTCCTCGAGGTGAACCGAGTTTTCTACTTTGAGACTCTTCCTTCATTCTAGCCTTCTTCTATGCTTGATGGATCTTATTGGTCATGGATTGGCTCTTCCATAGCAGTTAGTATTGTCACCCAAGGTATCCTAAGAATGGGTAAGGTCTCCTTGAGCGTACATGTTTTGAGTAAGGTTGTAACTTCATCTTGAATTACCTTCACTCTTGACCTTGTGATAGCTCCGTCCATGATAGAAACCGAAGGTGTCGATGGCTTGTCCTTCAATATTTTAGTCTTTGATCTAGTAATTGGTTCTTAATGTCGTGTTGGAGATGGTCTCACATCAGTTCCAAATAAGCAATGAATGAGCAACAATTAAGCAAACTAGGAACAACAAACATAAGGATTCTTCCAAGTGTCACATAGAGTGGAGTACAGTCAAGCTCGATGATTAGAGTGACATTTTAATCAAGGTGAATGTTTCTCCTAGGTGCTCTTAAGCATGAGAGTCAAGATGAGAGATGTGGTCAAACTAAATATGAAAGATTAAAGATATACAAAATTAAACTCACGGAGGGACCAACAAGTGTTGATTTTTGCAAGCATAGAGGCGGGTTGACTTCTTCGGAGATATGAGAGTTACGGAAGAAATCATGATGTAGGAATTCAAATGGTGGAATTACTTTAAAGGAGTCAATAAATATCTGTAATAGCGATAATGCTAAGCAACGCCAACAAGAAGGAAGTGTGTGTAGAAAATGACCTCGAAAGGGACACAACACTCGACAGGGGTCTTTTACTAATCGAAGGACTTAAGATACTAAACAAGAGAACCGCGAGTGAATGATAACTAAGGTTAGAGTATCTGAGAAGACGCTCTTACAAGCCATCATGGAAGAGTTGTTAAGCCTATTAAGTGGGTCAGATGACACAGCAGGACCCGAGAGGGTATAGTTATCTCACTAGAATGGTAAGTCCTTGACCTTGGAGAAGGTCAACTAAAAACTAACCGGTGACAAGCCGAGAACACACATGTGTGGGCTAATTATTGACGAGTTGTAGATAGGAAGGGTAACCGAGACTGCGGATTTATAAAGGAACGATAACAACACCTTGGAGGATTTCCCCGGTGGTTCAATGTCAACAGTTAGGAAGTATATTAGTAGAAGCGCTAGCGTCTTAATCAAGTAGTATTGAATGAGCTCAAAGCAAGTAACTTTAAACAAATTAACCTCCCAGAGAGGGATTGTTATGACCTTAGGCGGCCTTCTGAAGTCATTTGATTGGTATATGGGTAAATGACACCGATTAGAAATTTCAAGGTTTGATTAGTGTAAAGAGAACTAGAGGAGCAAGAGGAAGGTGTAGGCTTCAATTACTACTTTACATTAATGGAAGTAATTAAAGAGGATGCATGGTATTCCGTTCCAATGAAACGGATAATGTGTTTTTGCGAGCATAAGCTAAGCCAATCTTCTAGACTCACACAGAAGAGCCATGAGGACTATGACGTGAAACGGAAAACCTAGATTTATAGCAACGCTGCAAGAATAAAGCTTATGATTTAGTACTTTGGTGAAGTAATGAGTCGGAATCTGGGTGATTGTGGTTGGACGAATTTTTTCCTAACGTTCCCCATGGGACATACTAGTACTGTTGTGAGGAAGAAGGGATGGTCAGTGAAGTTATGCATCGACTACCAAGAGATGCACAAGGTGACCAATAAGAATAAGTACCCTTGTCCCATATTGACGAATCGTTAGACCAGTTTCATGGGGCTGCAATGTTCTTAATGATCGACTTGAGGTCGGAATGTCACTAATTAAGGGTGAGAGAGCAAGACATACCTAAGATAGCATTTCGGACCCGATATGGCCACTACTAGTTGTAGTGATGCCATTTGGGCTCACAAGTACGCTTGATGGATTTATGGAATTGATAAATGGTTATTCATCGATTTTCTGGATCGGTTTACAGTGGTGTTTATTGATGATATCCTGGTGTACTCTTGAAGTCGAGAGGAGCAAGTATGACACTTGATGGCAGTGTTACGGGTCATGCAGGATAAGATTTATATGAAAAGTTATCCAAATGTGAGATAGGATGTCTGAGGTGGCTTCCTAGCGCACGTAGTTACAGTTGGAGAGATCAAAGTTGATCCAACGAAGATCAAGTCGGTATCTTCGTAACTACCTCTGAGAAAGGTTAGGGAGGTACGCAACTCTTTAGGTTTGGCGGACTATTACCGCCGGGTTGTGGAAGGATTTTCAGTGATTGCCCGACCACTTACTGCCTATTGAGAAAGACTACCCGACTAGTTGGTACGAGCCGTGTCCGTAGAAATTTGAGGAGCTAAAGAGGTGAATGACCCCTACTTCGATTTCTTTTTGCACTGTCAGAGAGTCTTAAGGATTTTGTAAAGAATAGTGATGCATCCAAGCGGGGCTTGGGATGTGTTTTGATGCCTATAATATATGACGCCTCGGGAGAAGGCAATAGCTTGTTTGGTGGCACAACCTCAATTACAGAAAATCTTGCTTGGCTGGAGGTCGATATTTTGTTTCCAAACACGTACCAAATCTTGTCCACTTTGGAGATACAACCAGATATGTTGAGAGAAACTCGACAGAAACAGGAGAGTTGCATGATGATGACTAGGATCCGAGACATGATATCTCGAGGTGAGACACCACATTTCTATAGGTGCTGATGGAGTGATGAGACTCCAGGAGTGTATATGGGTACCGATTGACAGCGAGTTGAGATTGAGTAGGAGTCTTGATGCTATTTGGGTGATAGTAGACCGATTGAAAAAGACCGCATATTTTAGTCCTATTAAGAAGACATGGCCAGTGAGTTGGTTAATTGAGGAGTTCACTCGGAAGATTGTGAGCCTCCACAAGTTAACTCGAAATTTTGGTAACAAGTGCATGCAGTATTGGGGGACGAGACTCCATTTTTCTACCACGTACCATCCTCAGACGGACGGCTAGTTTGAGAGGACCGTTTAGAACTTAGAGGACACGCTGAGAACCTGGGTGTTGGATTAGGGACAAACATGAACAAATTGTTGTCCTCTGATAGAGTTAATATGTTATAGCATCTGACATGCATAGATTGGGATGGCTCCCTATGAGACGTTATATGAGTGGAGATGTCGTACACCTATATGTTAGGATGAGCCTAGCGGAGTAGGCGGATTAGCTCCAGAGCATATACATAATGATATCGCTCGAGTAGCTCTAATCTGAGAGCGTATGTTGATAGCACAAAGTAGCCATAAATCATATGCCGACAAGAGGCGCGGACCTCTGGAGTTTAAAGGAGGTGCCTAGATTTGGATGAGAGTATCACCGACGCGAGGAGTGTTAGCATGAAATATGACGATATTTTAGGCACTTGTTTTAGTTGTTTTTCCCTCATTATTGTGTGCATGGATATAGTTTTGAAGCAATTGTGAGCTTGTTCACCTATTTTATCGATATAGAGATCTACACTAGCTTTGTTTTGTTTATAGGTGAATAAGAGCTTGAATCGGAGCAAATGATGGAAGAGAAGGAGTATTTGATCATACTCAAGGATAAGGAGATGCATTAGGGAGGCTAAGGAAGGAGCATGGATGGAAGATTGCACGAAACAAAAGCAAAGAAAGAGGAAAAGCAAGTCCACGCCCTGAATTACGGCCGTGGAGAAGGAAATTGAAGTCCACGATCTAATCCACGGCCGTGGACTTGGCATCATGAACGTGGAAGAGAGTTTGGAGCATTCCAGAGAGTTACACGGTCTAAACCACGGCCGTGGAAATCCTATGTCACCGTAATTTGGTTCCACGCTCTAAATTACGGCCGTGGAAAGCTCTACATGACCGTGATCTTGGCAAATCTTATGACGTATCTTATTTGCCACATCATCAAAGTAAATGGGCTTTTATCGTAACCCGTCTTCACTCTATAAAAGGAGTAGGGAACGGAGTTTTCGGTATCCACGCTTACCCCTGCTTACCTCGTGCTTAGCCGCGCTTATCCCGTACTTAGGGTTGTTTTGGACGCCGCTTAGAGTTCCGGATCCGACGGCTAGGATTGAAGATCGAAGTTTACTTACGGCGGAAGTTTGGTGATTTCTTAGGTTTTGATTCCGGAAACGATTGACAACCGTTTTCCGTTGTTTGCCTCAGATTATTTGTGAGGATTCCTATTCCGTATTCTAAATCCATTAAACATATTGCTTTGTTATTTGGATTTGAGATTGATTTCAAGTGTTTATTGAGTTTTCGAGGGTTTTCATATTTCTCTCTTTCTTATTTGAATATTGAATCAATGACAATGATTGTTGGCTACAACCCTTTAGCAATTCTAAGGTGAAGGGTTGATAGTTGTGGCTTAGATGATGATAGATCGATCGTAAACAGATTGGACCCTGAGAGTTGTGAGAAACTCGTCGACGAACCTAAATTACGGTCTGTTCTTGAGGTTCCACGGCCGTGGAACTCAAGATCCCGCCGTGATTTTCCCTGATCTACGACCTTTGCTTTTGCTTTAATCTGAAGTTAAAGATTTGCTTTAACCTAGCCTTGGCTTGCCTTTCCTAGGTAGTAATGAGACTCAACATCCTCTATTTCGGTTTCGAATGTCACAACCTTAACTGTTTGAGTTTATCTTGATCCTTTGGGTTTGGGCTTGGGTATTTGAGATCAATTCTTATCCTTAGATCCTTTCTATACTGCAGCCTCAACAACCTTTATAGAGAGAGTCTTTGGGTTTGGGCTTGGAAGAGAAGGAGTATTTGATCATGTTCAAGGATAAGGAGATGCATTAGGGAGGCTAAGGAAGGAGCATGGATGGAAGATTGCACGAAACAAAAGCAAAGAAAGAGGAAAAGCAAGTCCACGCCCTGAATTACGGCCGTGGAGAAGGAAATTGAAGTCCACGATCTAATCCACGGCCGTGGACTTGGCATCATGAACGTGGAAGAGAGTTTGGAGCATTCTAGAGAGTTACACGGTCTAAACCACGGCCGTGGAAATCCTATGTCACCGTAATTTGGTTCCACGCTCTAAATTACGGCCGTGGAAAGCTCTACATGACCGTGATCTTGGCAAATCTTATGACGTATCTTATTTGCCACATCATCAAAGTAAATGGGCTTTTATCGTAACCCGTCTTCACTCTATAAAAGGAGTAGGGAACGGAGTTTTCGGTATCCACGCTTACCCCTGCTTACCTCGTGCTTAGCCGCGCTTATCCCGTACTTAGGGTTGTTTTGGACGCCGCTTAGAGTTCCGGATCCGACGGCTAGGATTGAAGATCGAAGTTTACTTACGGCGGAAGTTTGGTGATTTCTTAGGTTTTGATTCCGGAAACGATTGACAACCGTTTTCCGTTGTTTGCCTCAGATTATTTGTGAGGATTCCTATTCCGTATTCTAAATCCATTAAACATATTGCTTTGTTATTTGGATTTGAGATTGATTTCAAGTGTTTATTGAGTTTTCGAGGGTTTTCATATTTCTCTCTTTCTTATTTGAATATTGAATCAATGACAATGATTGTTGGCTACAACCCTTTAGCAATTCTAAGGTGAAGGGTTGATAGTTGTGGCTTAGATGATGATAGATCGATCGTAAACAGATTGGACCCTGAGAGTTGTGAGAAACTCGTCGACGAACCTAAATTACGGTCTGTTCTTGAGGTTCCACGGCCGTGGAACTCAAGATCCCGCCGTGATTTTCCCTGATCTACGACCTTTGCTTTTGCTTTAATCTGAAGTTAAAGATTTGCTTTAACCTAGCCTTGGCTTGCCTTTTCTAGGTAGTAATGAGACTCAACATCCTCTATTTCGGTTTCGAATGTCACAACCTTAACTGTTTGAGTTTATCTTGATCCTTTGGGTTTGGGCTTGGGTATTTGAGATCAATTCTTATCCTTAGATCCTTTCTATACTGCAACCTCAACAACCTTTATAGAGAGAGTCTTTGGGTTTGGGCTTGGAAGAGAAGGAGTATTTGATCATGTTCAAGGATAAGGAGATGCATTAGGGAGGCTAAGGAAGGAGCATGGATGGAAGATTGCACGAAACAAAAGCAAAGAAAGAGGAAAAGCAAGTCCACGCCCTGAATTACGGCCGTGGAGAAGGAAATTGAAGTCCACGATCTAATCCACGGCCGTGGACTTGGCATCATGAACGTGGAAGAGAGTTTGGAGCATTCCAGAGAGTTACACGGTCTAAACCACGGCCGTGGAAATCCTATGTCACCGTAATTTGGTTCCACGCTCTAAATTACGGCCGTGGAAAGCTCTACATGACCGTGATCTTGGCAAATCTTATGACGTATCTTATTTGCCACATCATCAAAGTAAATGGGCTTTTATCGTAACCCGTCTTCACTCTATAAAAGGAGTAGGGAACGGAGTTTTCGGTATCCACGCTTACCCCTGCTTACCTCGTGCTTAGCCGCGCTTATCCCGTACTTAGGGTTGTTTTGGACGCCGCTTAGAGTTCCGGATCCGACGGCTAGGATTGAAGATCGAAGTTTACTTACGGCGGAAGTTTGGTGATTTCTTAGGTTTTGATTCCGGAAACGATTGACAACCGTTTTCCGTTGTTTGCCTCAGATTATTTGTGAGGATTCCTATTCCGTATTCTAAATCCATTAAACATATTGCTTTGTTATTTGGATTTGAGATTGATTTCAAGTGTTTATTGAGTTTTCGAGGGTTTTCATATTTCTCTCTTTCTTATTTGAATATTGAATCAATGACAATGATTGTTGGCTACAACCCTTTAGCAATTCTAAGGTGAAGGGTTGATAGTTGTGGCTTAGATGATGATAGATCGATCGTAAACAGATTGGACCCTGAGAGTTGTGAGAAACTCGTCGACGAACCTAAATTACGGTCTGTTCTTGAGGTTCCACGGCCGTGGAACTCAAGATCCCGCCGTGATTTTCCCTGATCTACGACCTTTGCTTTTGCTTTAATCTGAAGTTAAAGATTTGCTTTAACCTAGCCTTGGCTTGCCTTTCCTAGGTAGTAATGAGACTCAACATCCTCTATTTCGGTTTCGAATGTCACAACCTTAACTGTTTGAGTTTATCTTGATCCTTTGGGTTTGGGCTTGGGTATTTGAGATCAATTCTTATCCTTAGATCCTTTTTATACTGCAGCCTCAACACCCTTTATAGAGAGAGTCTTTGAGTTTGGGCTTGGAAGAGAAGGAGTATTTGATCATGTTCAAGGATAAGGAGATGCATTAGGGAGGCTAAGGAAGGAGCATGGATGGAAGATTGCACGAAACAAAAGCAAAGAAAGAGGAAAAGCAAGTCCACGCCCTGAATTACGGCCGTGGAGAAGGAAATTGAAGTCCACGATCTAATCCACGGCCGTGGACTTGGCATCATGAACGTGGAAGAGAGTTTGGAGCATTCCAGAGAGTTACACGGTCTAAACCACGGCCGTGGAAATCCTATGTCACCGTAATTTGGTTCCACGCTCTAAATTACGGCCGTGGAAAGCTCTACATGACCGTGATCTTGGCAAATCTTATGACGTATCTTATTTGCCACATCATCAAAGTAAATGGGCTTTTATCGTAACCCGTCTTCACTCTATAAAAGGAGTAGGGAACGGAGTTTTCGGTATCCACGCTTACCCCTGCTTACCTCGTGCTTAGCCGCGCTTATCCCGTACTTAGGGTTGTTTTGGACGCCGCTTAGAGTTCCGGATCCGACGGCTAGGATTGAAGATCGAAGTTTACTTACGGCGGAAGTTTGGTGATTTCTTAGGTTTTGATTCCGGAAACGATTGACAACCGTTTTCCGTTGTTTGCCTCAGATTATTTGTGAGGATTCCTATTCCGTATTCTAAATCCATTAAACATATTGCTTTGTTATTTGGATTTGAGATTGATTTCAAGTGTTTATTGAGTTTTCGAGGGTTTTCATATTTCTCTCTTTCTTATTTGAATATTGAATCAATGACAATGATTGTTGGCTACAACCCTTTAGCAATTCTAAGGTGAAGGGTTGATAGTTGTGGCTTAGATGATGATAGATCGATCGTAAACAGATTGGACCCTGAGAGTTGTGAGAAACTCGTCGACGAACCTAAATTACGGTCTGTTCTTGAGGTTCCACGGCCGTGGAACTCAAGATCCCGCCGTGATTTTCCCTGATCTACGACCTTTGCTTTTGCTTTAATCTGAAGTTAAAGATTTGCTTTAACCTAGCCTTGGCTTGCCTTTCCTAGGTAGTAATGAGACTCAACATCCTCTATTTCGGTTTCGAATGTCATAACCTTAACTGTTTGAGTTTATCTTGATCCTTTGGGTTTGGGCTTGGGTATTTGAGATCAATTCTTATCCTTAGATCCTTTCTATACTGCAGCCTCAACAACCTTTATAGAGAGAATCTTTGGGTTTGGGCTTGGAAGAGAAGGAGTATTTGATCATGTTCAAGGATAAGGAGATGCATTAGGGAGGCTAAGGAAGGAGCATGGATGGAAGATTGCACGAAACAAAAGCAAAGAAAGAGGAAAAGCAAGTCCACGCCCTGAATTACGGCCGTGGAGAAGGAAATTGAAGTCCACGATCTAATCCACGGCCGTGGACTTGGCATCATGAACGTGGAAGAGAGTTTGGAGCATTCCATAGAGTTACACGGTCTAAACCACGGCCGTGGAAATCCTATGTCACCGTAATTTGGTTCCACGCTCTAAATTACGGCCGTGGAAAGCTTTACATGACCGTGATCTTGGCAAATCTTATGACGTATCTTATTTGCCACATCATCAAAGTAAATGGGCTTTTATCGTAACCCGTCTTCACTCTATAAAAGGAGTAGGGAACGGAGTTTTCGGTATCCACGCTTACCCCTGCTTACCTCGTGCTTAGCCGCGCTTATCCCGTACTTAGGGTTGTTTTGGACGCCGCTTAGAGTTCCGGATCCGACGGCTAGGATTGAAGATCGAAGTTTACTTACGGCGGAAGTTTGGTGATTTCTTAGGTTTTGATTCCGGAAACGATTGACAACCGTTTTCCGTTGTTTGCCTCAGATTATTTGTGAGGATTCCTATTCCGTATTCTAAATCCATTAAACATATTGCTTTGTTATTTGGATTTGAGATTGATTTCAAGTGTTTATTGAGTTTTCGAGGGTTTTCATATTTCTCTCTTTCTTATTTGAATATTGAATCAATGACAATGATTGTTGGCTACAACCCTTTAGCAATTCTAAGGTGAAGGGTTGATAGTTGTGTCTTAGATGATGATAGATCGATCGTAAACAGATTGGACCCTGAGAGTTGTGAGAAACTCGTCGACGAACCTAAATTACGGTCTGTTCTTGAGGTTCCACGGCCGTGGAACTCAAGATCCCGCCGTGATTTTCCCTGATCTACGACCTTTGCTTTTGCTTTAATCTGAAGTTAAAGATTTGCTTTAACCTAGCCTTGGCTTGCCTTTCCTAGGTAGTAATGAGACTCAACATCCTCTATTTCGGTTTCGAATGTCACAACCTTAACTGTTTGAGTTTATCTTGATCCTTTGGGTTTGGACTTGGGTATTTGAGATCAATTCTTATCCTTAGATCCTTTCTATACTGCAGCCTCAACAACCTTTATAGAGAGAGTCTTTGGGTTAGACATAGAAGGTTTTGGAACTTCACCGTACATTACCTTGCTTTAGTATACCTTTGCATTTCTCAACTCTGTCCTTATACTTATAGAATATCTTGAATCGATTGCCACAATTTGATATCCGGATCTTTAGGGTTGCTGTTTTCCCCAATATTTGCAAAGCTTTACACTTTTACTTGCTTGATTACTTGAGACTGAGATTTGACTCACCAAATCCCTGAGTTCGATACTCTAGAATACTTGTTAATCTACGTCGATCCGTACACTGCGGGTTCGCTTGCTTTTATATTAGTTTTATAAATATAAAGCTTATTTGCACGCACGTTTTCGAGCGAACAAGGAGTCCGGCGTTTCGGCATTAAAGGGGAGTTGAGTCTCCAGTATGTTGGATCTTTTGAGATTTTGGAGCGTATCGGAGAGGTAGCATACCAATTAGTGCTACCACCGATATGTACGGGGGAGTTTAAGTCCATGTGTAGTTCCCTTCCTTTCGGTTCCAAAAAGGACAACAATTGGAAGATGTGTGTTAATTGTCGTGCAATTAACAATATCACTATCAAGTATCGACATATCATTCCCCGTTTGAATGATATGCTAGACGAGCTTAGTCGATCTACGTTGTTTTCAAAGATTGATCTTAAAAGTGGATACCATCATATTCGAATGAGGGAAGGAGACGAATGGAAGACGGTGTTCAAGACTAAGTTTGTTCTTTATAAGTGGTTGGTTATGCCTTTTGGTTTGACTAATGTTCATAGCACTTTCTTGAGATTAATGAATCATGTCTTACGCCATTTCATTGGGAAGTTTGTGGTTGTTTACTTTGATTACATTCTTATCTAAAACAAATCACTTGAGGAGCATGAAGATCACTTGAGGGAAGTACTAGGAACTCTTAGAAATGAGTCTTTATATGCTAACATGAAGAAATATGAGTTTAATACCAATCAAGTTATTTTTCTTAGATTTATAGTGAGTACTAGAAGTCTAGAAGTGGATGAAGAGAAGATCAAAGCAATCCAAGAATGGCCTACACCAATAACGATCGGACATGCTCGATCATTTGATGGATTAGCTACCTTCTATAGAAGTTTTGTACGGGATTTTATTACCATTACAACCCCCTCACAAATTTCACGAAGAAGCAAGTACAGTTCGAGTGGGGAGATGCACAAGAGAAGGCATTTAAGGAATTGAAGTGGTAGTTATCACATGCACCGCTACTAGCACTTCCGGATTTCACTAAGCCATTTGAGGTTGAGTGTGATGCATCAAGATTTGGCATTGAAGGAGTCCTCATACAAGAAGGTAAGCCACTTTCATTCTCTAGTGAGAAATTGAAAGGAGCATGCTTGAATTATTCGACATATGATAAAGAATTATATGCAATATTTCGAGTTTTCAAGACATGACAACATTACCTTTGACCTAATGAATTTATTCTTAGAACTGATCATGAGTCCTTAAAAAATTTTAGGAGTCACGATAAGTTGGATGTAGACATGGTATATGGATGGAGTTTTTAGAAACCGTTTCATATATCATTAAGTATAAAAAGGGAAAAGATAATGTTGTTGTCGATGCCCTTTTAGGAGACATTCTTTGATCACTACCATGGATTCTAAGGTTTTAGGCTTCCATTTATATTAAGGATCTATAAGTATATGATATTTATTTTGATGATATTTTACACAGTTTAAATCTCGGCCTTATACTAGAAATCTCGTCCAAGCTTCTACCAGAGATTTGCCTTTGCGTGATAAATTCTATATTTTCGAAAGCTTCTTATTTCTTGAGGATAAATTCCTAGATGTTCTCTTAGATTGTTACTTGTTAAGGAAGTTCATATGGGTGGTTTAATGGGATATTTTGGTAGAGATAAGACATTTCATATGTTGCATTCACACTTTTATTAGCCTCATATGCTTAAAGATGTTAAGAACATGATTAAGAGATGTCTTGTATTCTTGAAAGCTAAGGCTAGATTAAAACCACAGTTTTATACTCCTTTACCTACACCTACTTCACCATGGCTTGATATTAGTATGAATTTTGTTGTAGGATTACCTAGTGCTAAGAAGGGGAGAGATTCTATTTTTGTGGTTGTTGATCGTTTTTCTAAAATGGCTCATTTTATTGCTTGTCATAAGACCGATGATGCTTATAATATTGCTAACTTATTCTTTAGGAAAGTTGTTAGATTACATGGAGTACCTAAAACTATTGTGAGTAATAGAGTTAAGTTCCTTAGTTTTTTTGGAAGACTCTTTAGGGAAAGCTAGAAACTAGGTTGTTATTTTCAATCTCTAGTCATCCTCAAACGGATGGTCAAATGGAGGTTACTAATAGGACCTTAACTACTATTCTGTGGGCTATTTTGAAAGAAAATTTGAATGCTTAGGAGGACATATTTTCACATGTTATCCACTAATCATACAAATTTTGAGTGTGTCTATGGATTAAGTCCTTTGACCCCTTTTGATCTTATACTCTTGCCTTTAGAGGAGCGAATAGATTTTAATGCAGAAAAACAGGTAAAATTCATCAAGAATCTGCATGAGATGACACGTAAGGCTTGAGGAGAAAGATAAAGTCGTGGCTAACAAAGGCAAATCGGAATCGCAAGTAAATGATATTCAAACTGGGAGATCTATTTTGGTTGCATCTAAGGAAAAAACGTTTTTCGGAGAAGAGAAAGTCTAAATTATCTCCAAGAGGAGATGAACCATTTTGAGTCAAGAGTAAGGTTGGAAACAATGCTTATGTCTTGGAGCTTCCGGAGATATATGGAGTAAGTCTAACCTTCAATGTAGGAGATTTGGATCCTTTTGAGTCTAGTGATGAGCATGTGATTATTCGAGGACGAACACTTTTCAAGAATGAGAGTATGATGTGGGACCATCCACAACACCTCCTAAAGGACCTATCACTAGAGCTAGAACAAATGCATTGAAGGAGAAGGAGTTGTCATCTTCAAAGGTCATCCAAGAAGAAGTTGTTAGCTTACTGACAACATGTACACCTAAAGAGATTACATTCACGTCTAAGTCTTCCTTAGTGACATTGTTGTCTACTGTGGAAGGACCTTTCAAGAGTAAAGATGACCAAGGAAGCAAGAAAAGTGGATAGAACGAGATTGAAGAGAACTAGTGAAAATATCTCGGCCCTGAGACCAAAATCTCGCCCGAGATTTAGCCCAAGATTTCGTGTCTTTCGAGATCAATAAGATCCATTGAGATCTTATTAGATAGAGTTATCTTTAGTTATAATTTAATACATTTAAAGCTCTCAAACTTTTTGAAGGTATCTTTTTGGTTTTGATCCTATCTTTTAGGATTATCTTTTATTTTATTTTCTAGAGAAATCTCGTCTATAGTCATAGAAGTCGAGATTCATAGGTAGATTGATTTGATTATTATTTCCACAATATTGTGAGATACTCGCTGCTTTGCTTACGAAGTTTGTGTTTTATTCATTTCATTCAATCAAAAAGAAAGCATTTGATTGAATCGTTGTGAGTCCTTGATATGTTGTTCTTGTGCGTGTTAATCTTATTGAAGATTGGTGCTACTAGTCAGTTCTGGTCCCTCCTTTTGCTTGTCTTATTTAGAAGGTTTGTGTAAGATTATATAAGAGAGGGTTAAGGTAAACTCTTTGTTAAGGGGTTTTGATCCAATTGGTCAAGGTTCTTTGCAAGAATATCTTGATTCGTAACTTCCTATATTCCCATTATTCATTCCATATTCATCTTCTAATCTGGTCGTTATCAATCTATCAAGCTCACATTCTTTGTGTTCGAGTTTCACAAATCTCGGTCTAACAATAGAAATATCGCCTGAGATTCGCCCCAATTATTGGTTTCGTGAACTTCAGTTTAGATCGAGAAATGCGACATCAACCCCGCATCACCGGAGTTAGAGTAGTTGCCGTGCCGGAGTTGAAACCGCCGGAGGAGAACTTGCTGCCACCCGGATCGCAAGCATATGCTGCCAGCCTCAAAAATCCTAAATTGGGTAGGGTCAATTTCATGTATAATTACAAACAGCTAACCAATCTTTGTATTTGTGTATGGCCCAAGTTTTTAAAAATCTGCAAATATGCCCATGCAAAGTTAATTACGGATTTTGACCCAGATTTTATAATTGCAAGAAAGTCCTAGAGTTTTGAAAGTTCGCAAATTGCTCTGATTTGATTAATTATAGAATTTGACCTAACTTTATAAATATGAGATATAGTCTTTTTAATAGTTATAAATGGGCTTGGAATTGTGTAACTCGATGGACTTGGAATTGTGTAGCTCGACCTTGTATAAATGATGAACTTTTGGACTTGTGCAACTCGTTTGATTTAGTGTAACTCAACCATGTGTAAACAACCGGACTTGTGTAATTGAAAAATGACCGATTTCGTTAACTACATAATTTGACATTGTAATTAAAATAGTGTTTTCACATTAACATTGTGTAACTAAAAATTGTGTATTAAAATTTTGTATTAACATTGTGTATTAATATTTTGTATCAACAAGATAATATACACAAGTTCAATTAGCCCAACTAGTACAAGGGTGGAAAGGAGGGTTTGTTACCTAAAGTTCAAAACACACGAACTACAAGATTTTTTTATTGGACTTGGGCTTGTGGAACTCGAGTGGGCCTAGTGGGCTTGAATTGTGTAACTCGAGTGGTGCTTATTGGACTTGGGCTTTATGAAATCGATTGGACCTAGACTTAAGTAAATTAAATTTTCTAATGAACCCTTTAATTAATCTTTATAAATAAGAGGGGCCTATTTTGTCACCTAATAAACAAAAGAGTTCGAAACTCACGAATTACAAGATTTGTATTTTAGATTGTGTTTGGGCTTGTGGAACTCGAGTGGGCCTAGTGGGCTTGAACTGTGTATCTCGAGTGGTCTTGATTGGACTTGGGCTTTATTAAATCGATTGAGCCTATGCCTAACTAAATTGAAATTACCAATGAACCCTTTCAATTAATCTTTATGAATAAGAGGGCCCTATTTTGCCACCTAATAAACAAAAGAGTCTACTAGACGATACATTAAACAAAAAATGCATACTTAACCAACTCATCCACTAATAAATTGAACTCACCTTTATAAGGTTAGATGATCCTACCAAAATATAAGGATTGATGAATTTAATTAAATCAAATGGAACAATAAAATTTTAAAAGTTAACGTAGCTTGATTAAAATCCTCATCTCGGTTGATTTGGAAAAAATAATTACTGATTTAAGTAACGTAATCTGGTGAGATTTGTTGCATAATTATCTTGGTATAATAGATAACAAATATAAAGAGAAAATAAAATAAAATTACCGATTGATTTCAATAACAAATTTGATTCGAAGACTCTTGTTTCATTTTTTGTGGTTATATGGTGTTGTCGTTGTTTCTTCCGGACTTTACCTTGCATTCGACAAAGAAGTTGGACCAAGATGTCACTACTGAAGAAAAAAAAAGAAGATATTAGAGTAGAGGCAAATGTTGCAAGAAACAAAAATAATAGAATCATAGTGGATGCGTTAGAAGGAACTTCCAACTAAAAAAAGAAACAATAATACATATTTTAAATAACAATACCAACAAAATATTGTTTGGAGGGGAGAATATGATGAAAATTGAGATAATAAGTATAGTATTCTGAAAGAAGAATGTATTGTATTTTGAGAGATGATTGAAGAGGTATATGTATAGGAACTATTTTAGGTTCAATAAATAAAAGATAAGGATCAAAAGAAGATTGTTTAAAAAAATTGCATATCAAATTAATATGATAGATCAAAACTAATATTTTCAACAAAATAACTCAAAATTTTAAGATTTTAATTTTAAAAATAATTATTTTGTTTTGATTTTAAGGATTAACGCTTGTAATATCTAATTTTTCAATAAACGAAAGAATGCCTTTTTAAAATATTTTTGGATGCCACATGAATTGTAGGGTTGACATGTGACAAAAATGACATATATTTTAATAGATATAAGATAGTAAATAATAGCATTAATTTTGTACAATGTTCGAGCACTCAAGCCTCATCAATTGCAACACGACAACCGAGGTAAAAAAAGAACTTTTGTGAGGAAATTTGCATAATCAATAGAAGAGTCCGAGTATATTGGATGGTAGGATGAGACGGATGGGCTGGTGCTGTGAAAAAAACTCCCAACTTTACACTCGTAGTTTAATTTGTTAATATTTGGAGTGTTACTATTTTTTTCTGTCTGGGTGAGCAACGACCACTCGAGTCCACCCTTGGATCCGCCCTTGCTTGTGCGTAGGTAGTCCATGACTACACATTCTTACACATAGTTAGTCTACCACTACCTATGATGCACAGACACGGATACGGACACGGGAAATGGACATGACAGGAAACGGGAAAGCTGTAATCCTCAAAAGCATAGGAAACAGGGACACGACGAGGAAAACAAATAATAACATGACAACAAAATAATATTAACATGAGAACAAAATAACCGAAAGCTTAGAAACAAACATTTTGCAAATATACAACAACAACCCAACAACCCAACAACATGATCAAGCAAGAAAAATAATAATAAAATGTGTAAATTAGAAAAAATGAAAGGATTAAAATAACATACTCGATATTCAATAAAGAAAGATTACTCAATAAATTAATAATCAAATATTCAAAATTAATTTATGAAATGATAATAAGAATGGAGAGAAGAGTCGGCCGGCGGAACAACAACATTTCAACATTAGAACCGAAGAGGAAGATCGGGGAGTAAACTTTCGTCGACTATGTCTGACGCAATCCGCGTCCTCGCCATGTCCTAGATGTATTCAACCTCGAAAACGTGTCTTGACCGTAACGGGTCATATTTAACCGTATCCGAGCTGTATCATAACGTGTCTCATGTCCGACACGACAGGACACGAAACGCTCCGCCAGTGTCTGTGAATTATAGACCACTACACATCCCATATACACGTAGTTAGTAGTCTCTACCCGACGGATTCCGTATGTGTACTCATCATGAATCCTTCCGGTCGAATATTTTTTCCGCACTTGTAATAATTCCTTATCCCCTCAGATACCTATTCGTTGTGAAGGCGTCGTTTCTCGTCTGTGTTGCTGTCGTTTGATTGGGTCACCAGACGTTTTCCTAGAGCACAATTTACAAATCTACCGACACAAAAGACCAGGGAAAAACAAAAAAGAAGAGAAGGAACCTAACGTCTTCTTCCTCTCTCTTGTGCAAATCCTTCCCAGATCCTCCAACAGTGGTGGACACCTGCAAACTTCTTCCATTTCTACACTTTCTTTCCACCATATTTCCCGTCTTTGATTCCTTCTCTTCTGTTCACGAATTATATAACGCATCGAGTCCGAGTTTTGCCACCGCTTTCAGTAACGTTGATATGGATGCTTAATCGCATGTTATTTCGATCGAGTGATCGTTTAGTCTTGTCGGAACTGGTCGCTCATCGCGGGCGCTAATAAGCGTTGTTTAGCGCCCTCGATATGTCGGGCCCTCTCGACCGTTTCGCTCGTCCTTGTGAGTTTTCCTTAGCCATTTAACGTTTCGATTGATCTTCCTCTTTAGCTGTGGGTTTCGTTTGTGTACGATTGGTTGTTTAGTTGATAGGGTTTACAAAAAACTTTTCTTCTACCAGCGGGTCTAAATTTCTGCTGTCATCGATGCATTTTTATCAAAATTCTCATTTTTCAGTTTGAATTGCTATAATTCTTCAACATGCATAGGTTTGTACTTAAGATTTGAGGAGATTTTCATGGGAAGGCTCTGCTTTGATCTCTTCTCTGTTTTGACTTCTTCTTTCAAAATGGGTACGGTTGACCTAAGTTACCTAATTGTTGGGGTACTTAGGTGTCCATTTGAGGAGTTTAATTAATTTATCCGGCACTAGTTTCCGACGAAGTGGAGATATTGTTGCTAGAGTTTCTCATTCCACGATTGCTCTTAATGAGTTGACTTTACTTGGTGATGAATGCTCTCTCTTTTCTCGTACCAAAATGTTAATGCTAGGAAAGTGAAAAATGACGCCATATGAATAGGTTCTTTTTTGTTTATTCTCAGCGGGAAGAGTTTTTGCCATATGAGTTTAACCAGTCTTAGGTCTCAACGGAATTATTCGTTAGTTGTCTTATTATGGGACTCACCCTGTCCATTAAGTTAAATAAGAGTTCAACTTGGCGTTCTGATCAGCCTTATCCACTTGCATGTGCAAATTACAATCTATTATCCTATCAAAGCATTTGCTGCTATCCTTTGGAAAATGTATGATTTTCTGGCTGATTATTTTCTTAATAAAACTGCTTCCTTTGAGGGCAATATAATCACGACTCTTGACCTTGGAGTTTCGAATTCAACCTTTGCAGTGGAAACCTTAGCCTAACAGTGTTAATGATCACTGATGATTGATGACAAGTTGACAACTAGAACTGGAGTAAGGAAAAGAAACTTAGATACTAGATGTTTGGGATCTCCAATTTTAAGTTTGATGGGAGTAATTGCAGTTAATAACATGCAATATTTGCAGGCTGTGAAGGTACCTCTACCCGTGATGAAAGAAGAGAAAGGAAGACAGTGAGTGAAATATCAGAAGAAGAAAAGAAGACTAAAATGGGGACACTTAAGAAGAAAGCACTTTATGCATCTCATAAATTTAGACACTCGCTAAAAAGACGGAGCAAGAAGAAAGGTCAGGATCAAAGTTTGCTTGTTTCCATAAAAGATGTACGAGATAACATGGAATTACAGGCTGTGGAAGACTTTAGACAGACTCTTCTTTTAGAGGAATTGTTACCAGCAAGGCATGATGATTATTACACATTGTTGAGGTAACCAGGTCATCTTGATATTTGTATAAATTGTCCATCAAACTTGAGTTAATGTTACTGTGGTTTGGATTTTCAGAAGAACATAATACATATACTAATGTTGCTATGTTTCTCCAAATTACTGAATGGTAGCACTAATATGTCATAAGAGTCTTGTGGTTCTAAACCAAATAATCACAGAGTTACCTCATATTCTATTGGTTTCTAGACAATAATCCAGTATGATCTTGTGATTGCAGATTCCTGAAAGCAAGGAAGTTCAACATGGACAATGCAAAACGAATGTGGACTGCAATGCTTCAGTGGAGGGAGGAGTTTGGTGCTGATACAATACTTGAGGTAAATCAAGTTGGTAGTTGAATCTCATACTTAAAAGGCACATGTCTCCACCATCCTAATTGTACTATCTTATTTTACCATTCTCAAATGATTCTGATGAATCTAATATGTTGCTATTTTAGGCACCTTTAAGGTATGATCATCTTATTGCTATATTTTCAGGATTTTGAATATCATGAGTTGGATGAAGTCTTGAAGTATTACCCCCAGTGCTTTCATGGTGTGGACAAGGATGGAAGGCCCGTGTACATTTATTTGCTGGGGAAGATTGATGTTGAAAAACTGATGCAAGTAACGACAATGGATCGTTACCTGAAATACCATGTACAGGATTTTGAGAAATGTTTTGCATACAACTTTCCATCTTGCTCTATTGCTGCGAAGAGGCACATAGATACAACTACAACAATTTTAGATGTTCAAGGCTTGGTACACAACATATTTTTCTGCCTTCTTCTTAAACATGAATGTTACTATTTACATGAGAAGTGGATTGATGTGTTCTTAGACGTTATGATACTCTACTTTCAGGGTCTCAAAAACCTATCCAAACCTGCACGGGAACTTGTAATGCAACTTCAAAAAATTGATAATGACAACTATCCTGAGGTATATAGTGTAATTATTCTCCAACTAAAATCCAAGTGTTGTAATAAAATCCATAGAATGCCTGAATGATCGAAGACTCGAGTCGCTTGTGTTCATTGCAGACTCTTTGCCGGATGTATATTGTTAATGCTGGCAATGGGTTCAAGTTGCTGTGGAACGCCATCAAAACTTTTCTTGATCCCCTAACAACTGAAAAGATTAGTGTATGATGCCTGGCTTACTGTTAGTGAATATTGTTGTACTTGGTGGGTTGAAGTGTTCTGTTTGTAGCATTACCTGCACTGATGTATAAAATGGCTGCTGGAATATCTTAGGTACTTGGAACCAAATATCAAAGCAAATTATTGGAAGTAATAGATGAAAGGTGAAGTTGCAATAAGAGTTGATTTTGAAGTTCTTTTATTTATTTTTGTAGCTGTCTAATTCCTGTTGTGTATCTGAATATGAACCAGTCAACTACCGGACTTTTTGGGTGGGAAGTGTACCTGTGCAGATCAAGGAGGTTGTTTGAGATCTGAGAAGGGTCCATGGAAGGATCAAAACATTTTAAAGGTTTGTCATGCCAATCCTGCTGTTTTCCTGTTGATTCTTTTATGAGTGAAAAACACGGGATTCAATGGACTCCGAAATATTATCACAAGGTGATTCAAATTGGTGGAGCAGAAGTCACTACTGTGTCAAAAACAGATAGCGAGAGAGTCTTTAGTCGGAAAAAGACGCATTTCTTGATGGTAATTTTAAGATAAATTCTCTTCTGAAATGTAATTCAAACAATACACAAATTTAGTCTATAGTGGGTTGTTTCTTATATTCATTTTCATATTTGGTTTCGTCAGACTAGATGCCTTGACGTATCTACTGCAGAGTCTGGATCTGAGGCTGAAGAATTCACTTCATCTAAAGCATCTGGCTCTGATGCATTCTCGGGTATGACTCCTGTTCATGAGAATGTAAGTTTTTCCTTCAGTGTATTATGGAGTTCTTAGAACTGATGATTTTGGATGCATATGTTTTGTCACCCACATGTATCTTTGGAAAGTAGTATACTGTTGTAGGTGCAAAAGGTTACAGATACCTAGCTGGGGATTTGCGATAGACTGATTTATTCTTTTTTCACTTTCTTTAGCCTTCCCATTTTCACTTCCTGACACAACCTTTTGGATGATAGCACTTGTTGTTTTCGTGGGTCTTGCTCTCTTTGCAAAATCGAGCGTTGTCACTAGATGGTTCAAACATTGTTGCACTAGTTATGTTTTCTAACTTGTAGTAAGGATATTGTGACATAATAGGCAGTAACTTGTACAGAATAAGGTAGCTGGAAAGACAAGCGGCAGGGATGGGATCCCTACACATGATGCCTCCGTTCCAGTTATTAGAAAGATTGCCAGCATGGAGTGTAAAGGTGAAGATCAGCTCAAATGTTATCCTTCTAGTTCTAGGACATATGTTGCTACTCTCCTTGACAACTATATTTTGCTTATTTCAGAGGCTCCCTCACATTCTGTGCTTGAAACCTTACGAAGACTACCTGCATGGAGCTGGGGAATGCTCGTGCCTTTAATCTTGACTCTGTTTTCCGTGTGTCGTTCGGTATTGTACAGATCTACTAGAAAACTTCCTGGTGTGGTTTCTAATGTTGCAAACAGCATTTCGGGGCTTGCACTTGATTCCCAATTGAAGGAAGAGCTACAGCCTGCAGATTCTGATTCAAATGTAGTAAGCAGAGTTGGTGATCTTGAAGAGAAGGTTAGCGTTCTATGTAGGAAGCCAGCCCAGATGCCTGTGGACAAAGAGGAGTTGTTAAATGCTGCTGTGTATCGCGTTGATGCTCTTGAAGCTGAACTGATATCTGTGAAGAAGGCTTTGCATGAATCTTCAATAAAGCAAGAAGAGCTTCTGGCTTATATAGATGCTCAGCATACAGCAAAATTGAGGGTAACTCTCCATCCCCTTGTGATAATAATATTTATATTCATTGATTATTAATCAAAATACGGCTCCATCTGTGGCAGGAAAGAAAGTTTTGCTGCTAGAAGGCCGTCGTTTCAATTCATATTGAAAGATGGAGGAAGGTATACAAAATGTGACAGACGGATAAATCTTTCCTCTTTGTGCCCAGCAATATGTTTTGGGCGGGTGTACTCATCCAGGCCTTATCACACAGGTAATGTTAGAGATAGCTAAAGGTGTTTGTTTATGTATTTTTGAACAACTCTTCTTCTACAAACGATATTTTCTCCCTTTACTGTTTAATACTCATCCAGGCCTTATCATATGTTTTCCACTTGAATGCGGAAAGTTAGGGCAATAGCTCGTTTACCACTCAAGTAGTTGATCTTCCGACATAACCCAACAATCATCTACTTCTTCCAATTTTTCCTACACAAATGCCACATATTTTGGGTGCATGCATGGACTCTTATGTAAGCATGTTCGTAACTCTAACATGTGTTCTCCTGAAATAAGGCAATGCATTTTGAGTTGAAGTCCTCTAAAGTGAACTGAGAAGTTGATACTTTTCACTATGTGCGAGGAAGGGGCTTAGTGAGCACATCAACCAATTAATCATCATTATGGACACGAGTAACGCGAAGAGCACCACTTTGAGTCCGTTCTCGTTTCATGCAAAAATGAAAAAAAGGGATTGATTGACAATTGGATAGCCACAAGGCCCACGACGTTATCCCAAAATATAACCGGAGCAACAGGAAGACATATGTCCGACTTAACAACAAGGAATTTAACCATCAAAGTTCAATTATAGTATTAACAACAAATCGATACCTAGCCTCATTGGAGGGCCATGCAACAATTCTTTTCTTCTTAGAACTTCATGACATATATCATTGCCTGGATAAATCATATATGCATCAGTAGACAAGTAGTCACCCTTTTCACCCACCCAATCAGCATCCAAGAAGGCATGAGAGAGTTATACACATTCCCTTGAATGGTCATGAAACTTATGAGCTTTGACTTAAACATAATACAATAATTTGTGTTATGATGATGAGGTTTTAAGTGATTGATCTAGTTACAAATGAGACACATATATGATTCCATTTGAGAGATATCTACGGATCTTACTTGATGATAAGTAAGGTTCAAATATAGGATATTTGACAACACTCAAATTAGAGTTTTTTTTCATCATCATTATATTACATTCCCTTCCTCTTTTGGGATAACATATCGTATCGGTCTGTTTCCTTCCTATTAGTATATCGAAAATCTACCGGTTGATTTATGTAATTGCAGGCATTCCGTACATTTCCAGAGTAAATGATATCTATGTAGCGGAATGACTTCATGAACACTAAGGGTCCTCTTGAGGTCAAATAAGTCAAGCTCCTGAGGTCAAATAAGTCAAGGTCAAGATGGAAATGAATGAGGCGAGAGCGAAATGAAGAACATATCGGGAAGCATGCATCAAGGATCATCGACCTTATTATGCTCTTCCTACATGTGACCTTCAAATGACCTCATGTTGAAGTATTAACGTCAAGGATCAATTTTTTGACCAAGCCCATCAACATGGCCCAGTAGAGTCAATCAACCATATGGATCGACTAGCCCACTTCGACGTCAATTATTCTTCTCCCTTTATCCATTTAGTTTGGAATGGACTTCTAACCCGTCCACTTGGACTTTTTATTTATTTATTTATGTTTATGCATTAAAGATATTTATGGCATTCTAGATTTCATCTTATCTTATTAGAAAATTAGATTTAGGGTTTAGTTTAAATCCTCACCCTATAAATAAGGTGACACGGGTATTCACCCGTGTAGTTTGGCCCAATCTTTCGACACCTAAAAATCTCAATAGAAAAACGAAAAAATAAAAAGAGATATCGAAAGAGGGTGATCTGACGGTGGAAAATATCAATAGATAGATAGATCAAGTTTGAACCCTAAACAACAACTTGAAAGCACAAAAGGACACGATCGGGAGGATCGGTCAAATACACAACCAGGGAAGTTCTGTAGAACCCTTCCGCTACAACCAATCACAATAGGCATTTGTGAGAACCCTAGAGCACCTAGAGGATTGCATGTAGCTAGTTGAAGCATCCTACTTTGCTGTAGCAAGTAGAACACACTCAAACATGTCCCAACGAGTTGTGAGGAAGATGTCTCATACTCAAATTTGCTCTCCACTTCGTGAAGATGACGGTAGACACCACAAAAAGATAACTCGACATGTTACACAAATGTATATTTCAGGTTGCAAAAATAAGAGGCACGCGGATCGACCTTATGGACTTATTAACCTAGCTCGCATAATCATATCTTATTTAGAATAAGCTATGATCTTGTTCTAAGAAAATAATAAAATAAGATCGATCTTCTAGTAAGATTAAGTCTTCTAAGACTTGGGCCTCAAGTATCTCTAAATATATGATTTCCAAATAATTTAACACTCGATCCAACATTTGCCACGTTCATATCACACACGTGCATAATCTGTACGCATGCATGGTTGACCTTCTTCTTGTGCATGGACACATACGTCCTTCATGCATGGTTGTTTCCTCGTATGTGCATGTATGGATGTGCTCGAGTGTTGGGGTGGTCTCTCATGTGGGTCCCGGTCTTCTATTGTTAAGGAGAAATGGTTCTTCTTAGAAACTCCTCTCCTCTTTTCTATTAGTGAATGCATTCTCATGTACTGATGCACTCGAGACCTCCTTGTTTGATGAGCTTTATGGTGCATCATCTTCCTCTTCGTCCGGATGGCACGTAGACCCTTCCTCCTTCTGCTTGAGTCCCATTTGATAATGCGATCACTTACCATTGTCGTCCTCTTCTTCCTTGCAAGTTTTATGGTTTCTTGCTCCTGAGTTGCTTCCGAGTTAAATTATCCTAGCTTCCGAGTTGTTCATGTGCTAAGTCTAGGTTTTGGAGGTGCTCCTAAAGATGCTCTTGCATCATCCCCTCCTCCTTTGGAAGATTTCAACCTCGAATCCAAGCCTTCTTGAATTGTATCGTACTTGGATGGTTCTTGAAGTATTGCACCAAAATGAAAGACAAGTACACACATTCCAGTAGAGAAGGTTATGAATTCAAATTGCTGTAATTTAAATTTCTCATCTTTGAGTGAGGAGAATTCTTCTTTCAGACGGTGTCTTGGAATGTCTACATTAGGGGTTAGTAGCTTAATGTCATTAGTAAACATAGAACTACAATGATTCCCTTCATACTTAAATTCCAATGCATAGGGTATAACAATAAGTAGCTACATGACACCAAGGAATGTCCCCCAACAAACATCATATATTAAACGCAAATGCTCAATTAGAGCGTCTAGTGATGAGGGATCATCCCCAACAACCCCCTACTATAAAAGGACCAATTACTAGATCAAGGGAATGGGAAATCAAGGAGAAGAAGTCCAAACCATTACCAACATCTCCTACAAGTCCTACCATGAAGGACCTATCACTAGATCAAAAGCAAAAACCATTCACAGAGAGGTTTCTAGCTTGTTAGTGTTCTTAATTTTAAGAAGACCATTGGTGATCTTTTTGTGTATAAGTCTTCCTTATAGTCATATTGATGACGATTCCAGGCATGGAGACCGATGCCATGCACATGTGAGGATGGAAAGAAAGACAAGGGTAGAATTTTTGAGCTTCAAGTTACTTTTATGAGACATTTTATTACCTTTAAGCTCTAGATATTCTAAAGGTAGTTTTTATCTTTTATATTTTTAGGATTACTTTTATTTTCTTAAATGGAGGATTTTAAGCTATAAACGAACTGCCATACATGTTTTTAGGTTAGATTATTATTGAACAAGATTCGAGAGATACTCGTTACTTCTTCCATGAAGTTTTCGTTTATTCATTCCAATTCAATCAAAAAGAGAGCCTTTGATTGAATCGTTGTGAGTCCATGCTAGGTTGTTCTTGTGTGTGTTAATCTCCTTAGAGATTGTGCTCCTAGTCGATTCTAGTTCCTCCTTGTGCTTGTTTTGATTAGATTTCTTGTGTAAGGTTGAAGAAGAAAGGGTTAAAGTAATTCATTGCTTGGGTTTTGATCCAATCGATCAAGGTTCTAGTAAGTATATCTTGGTTCTTCTTGACCTATATTTCATGAATTCACCCATCCCATATTCACATCATATCTCGCCATCCATCGTCACATATCTCACCATTCACCACCAAAGTCTCTCCCTTTTTCTTTCTTTTTTTTTCCGCAAATTTCTCTAATCATCTCGCCATCTCAATCGAGATTCGCCAAACGAGATTTCTATCCTTTAAAGGTTTCAAGGAGTTCTTATCTAGATTCGTCATTGCGGTCTTAACCCCGCATAATCTAGTATGCTCATTTTCTGCATGAATGTTATGAATTCCTTGAAGACGAACTTGAAGATCGGACAATTGGCCATTGTATAGTTAGGATTCCTTGCTGGTGGTATATCGCTTAGATCTATGAGAATCTTTGTTTTATAAAAGTTATCCTATGTACAACCACGAATTTGAGTTTTTCAGCCTCTTTTGTGGTTACCCCGTTCTTCTTCTTCTTCTTCTTCTCATAGTATTCTGCTACCTCGTCTGACGTCAACAATTTTAACACAAATCTTTTCCTCTTGAATGTAAGACAATACATGTTGGTATGTCCCTTGTGCTCTACCTCTCTATCGTACAATCAAGGTCGACCTAGCAGAATGTGGCAAGCTTGCAAAAGAGCGATATCACACAAGATGGTGTCCTCATAGGCTCATATTTTGAACAAGATTTTGGACAGTTTCTTGATTTTCAACTCTCTGCAACCATTCATCTATCCAAGCTTGTATGGTTGTGGATGGTGACTAGTTTCGAGTTGAAGCTTTCGGACAACATCAAGACTTACCACGTTACTACAACTTCCCCTGTCAATGATCATGTTACATACCTTTTGTTGGATTAGGTATTGTGTGTGGAACATTTTCTCTCTTTGTCGTCTTCATTCTTCAAAAGAATAAAACTCAAACTTCTTCGATTCACTAAGCAAACATTCTTGAGGAGTGGCGAATGAAGAATCTTTGCATTGACTGAGGAGTATAATCCCTCAGGATTTCCAATTAGTTCTCCTTCTCTCGTGTGTTCTTCCATTGTTTCATCTTCCTCAGTAGTACACTTGAGCTTTAGAATTGTGATTTCAGTGCGAGGTGTGATAGGTGTGACGAATGGAACAACGATGACGTCATCTTTGGGTACAAAATCTCCGGGTGCGGTTGAAGTAATTTCAGTATTTTAATCCTATATTTCTGGGGAGTTTCTTTTTTTTTCCTCTTTTAGTGTACTCGAGTTTACTAGTTCTTCTTCTAGGAAGACCACTGATGTGGGACCATCCTTTGCATCTACAACTACGCTACATGGATCATTCACCAATCTAGAAGCGAGAGAAACTCAAGAAAGGAGTGCTTACAATTTGCAAACATGGGACGAATCGATGGAATGGAAGATTGCATGGCAGATGAAGAAAATTGACCGATTTGCCAGAAAAATCGACCGATTTTCATGTAGGAAAATTCGATCAATTTTCGTGTCCGAATTTCTTCAAATGGAACGACTTGCAAGAGATCCGGCCATGATCTTCTATCTTTTGGCAATTATATCTTGTTATAATTCCTTAAATCTCTCACACTATCTTAAGGAATTATTTAGATTCTATATTTTTAGATTTTATATTTTATATCTTTTTAAGATATCTTTTCTAGATTATCTTTCACAAGATATATTTTATAAATTATATCTTTTTAGTTTTTTTTCTAGTTTTAGTAGGTTTAATCTTCCTTATAAATAGCCTTCGAGGAGGAGGTTGTTTGGTAGATTAGATTTGAGTTATTTTCCACATATTGTGCGAACTTACGGCTTCACTTACGGAGTACGTATTTTATTCATTGCTATTCAATCAAAGGAGAGTTTTTGCTGAATTGTTGTGACGTTCTTGTTAGATTGTGCTTGTGTGTGTTAATCTTGTTGAAGGTTGGTGCTCCTGGTCGATCCTAGTTCCTCCTTGTGCTTGTCTTACTTAGAAGGCTTGTGTAAGGTTAAAGAAGTGCGGCTTAAGGTGATCTTCTCGTTTAAGGGTTTTGACACATCATTGGTCAAGGTTCTTTTGCGGAACTATCTTGGTTCATATCTTCCTATATCTCTCATTTATCATCCCATAATCATCTTCTTTTCTTTCCATATCAGTTACTAATCCGTGTTCTGAGTTTATTGAAAAATCGACCTATTCTTGAGATAAATCGACCGATTTTCTCTATAGAACAACCCAGTTTTTATCACAGTTAAGAACTTTCAATCTAGTTCGGGAATTGCGGCTTATCCCCACATCAACCACTCTAAGAGCTTCCAAGAAGTTGAATGGTTTGACATGTGGAGACATGGAAGGATTTTCACTTGTAGGTGGCTTGTTTAGAACCTTGTTGGTGAGAGGACATGTCCCTTCTTGAAATCGAATGGATCCTCGTCACTCTCTAGTTCATCTTTGTGGGTGATTCGCCTAGACTCATATTTCTGCTTGGATTATGATTCGTACTTGCCCTGATCATTGATTGCCATTGCCCATTTATTGGGGCAATCTCTCATCATATGTCCCTTTCCATGGCATTTGAAAAAACTAATGTCCCTAATTCTAGTCAGGTTAGAAGGGTTACTTCCTTGACGTGTCGGCGTAAGGGGCTTGAGGTGTCGTGGCTGTTCGACTCCCTGACAGAGCTCCGGTCTTGCGACTGACTAGTGTGGAGTCCTCACTTTGATTGTTCCTCTATACCGTGACTCGTCGGTCTTGATTTTTGGCCTTTATCTTCCTTTTGACTGGAATCGATTGATGCAACAAATCTGTCATGTTAGAGTAAGCATACAAATGAACCTCACTTGCCAAGGATGGAGAATCCTTAGGTACCGTGCCATGGTGGGCTCTTCCTCCTCATATACGCCAGCTCGGATCATTGCCATTTCCATGGCATTATATGCTTCTTCAACGCTCATCACTTCTTGCTTTAACTTCTCTAACCTATGACGTAGTACCCTCCCGTGATGGGGAGGAATGAAACGTGATCTCATGACGACCTTCATGTGGTCCCACGTAGTGATGTTCACATCTAGACTTTGTCTTCTTTACTTTACAAGGTTAGTCCATCAAATTAAAGCATATTAGAAAATGCAAGCGCAAGATAATGTACCTTTCATCCTTCAAGGACGTGGTGACAACTCCATATTAGTTCTATCTTAGCTTCCTAAGCTAAGTAGATTTTGGCATCACATTTCTCTTAAATGGAGAGATCTTGATCAGTTTGGCCTTTGAAAACATATATGTTTCCTGGCCCTTTTGATGGTTCGTCGGATATTCCGTCAAGGCTACATCAAAAAAATTTGACGGGGTCGTGGTGGAGGTTATTGGACCTTGTTCTCTTCAATTTTTAGCGAGGGAGGTGGTGGTGGTAATTGTTCTAGTATCCGGGCTTCAATATGACCAAGGTTTGTATTAAGTTGATTCATCTGTCTTTGGAGGATATGTTGTAAGCCACTTATTCTAGCCAACGAGTTTTTGTCATCAACATTCTTCCCTATTGAAGAAGACATATTTACAACAAGAAAACACGCTAGGTTAGGGATAATCAAGACTACCCGTTGGCTGATTTTCTCTCTTCCCCCTTGTCTATGTCCGCACCAAGCTTATCTTATCCAGTTTGCGAGGCTCACATGCACTGGACAAATTAAAGCTTTTTAACAAGACACAAGGTCATGCGTTCGGGCGCTACAAAACAAAATAGAGGTGAACCAGTGGACCTTGATCTCAACGAGAAAAGGATTTTGTGTGGTGTTATTAAAGAACAAGAAAAATCACTCGCCTAAAATTAATATCAAATTAGAAAAGCAGAGGTGAGTAGGAAAGGTGTGGAGTTCACATTCGATAATCCGAGATAGCTCACAATCTTCCACTTGTACCCGTAAATCTCAAGAAAGAACAAGATAACACTTCAAGACTCTCTTTTTTTTTTTTTTGCCTTGAATGAATCTTTTTATCTATTCGATTTCTTTTTTTCTTCCGATAATCCGGGTTTGACGTGCTTCCATTGGACCGGTTCGGGGATGAGGTTAACTGGTTGGATGGTTCGGCTATGGATCCATATCAGATATGGATTTAGATCGGGTACTGGTTATGGATATCGGATAGGTTTAGGATTCAACTTGTTTTGTTAAAATCTGAATCGGGTACTGAGTAGGGTTAGGGGGAACGGGTCACGTTTTCAGAAATGGGTTGTGGGTAGGGTTTTAGGATTCAGTTACAGTTTTGAGGGTGTCGGTTTGGGGCGACTGGGGTCTTCCAAGAGAGAGGGAGGACTAGTGGCTGGTGTGGGTGGTTCTAATGGTGGTGGCGAAGGGTAGTGGTAATCCGGGGAAGGTGGCAAAAAGGCTGATGGTGGAGGGTTGTGAAGGAGGTGGCGGCAGGGTTGTCGGCAAGCTGAATGGAAGGTGGTGAGTCTTGGTGGTGGTTGTTGTGGTGGTGACATCACGTTGGTGGCGGCGGTGTGGACTGTGAGGAATCCTAGGTTTCTTCGTTGTGACTCCGAGGGTTAATGAAATATATATATTTTTTTTGAAATTATTTAACGGCTACAAAAATCAATTAAAGCAATTGCAATTGCAATTGATATTGATATTGATATTGAAAGCAGTAAATAACGAGAATGATAGAAAACTAATCATAACAGTTGTTGCTCTGCTTGACTCTTTTTGTGAGAATCTTGTGAAAGATTTGATTTTTTTAATAGAAAAGATAGATGCGGCGAATATTAACCGAAAGCTCTGATACCGCTTTGATACGGGGTATTCGCCCGTGTAGTTTGGCCCAATCTTTCGACACCTAAAGGACTCAGTAGAAATAAGACATAATAAAAAAAGATATGAAAATCAATTAAATCAATTGCAATTGATATTAATAAAAGGATATTGTTGCCGTGCTTATGAAATGTTGGTTATGATAACTATTTTCTTTTGTGTTCTCATATCACTCCCCGTCATGATTGGATATATATTATGCATGCTACTTTTGGTAAGTTCTTGTTTAGTACTTTAAATGAACGTGAGGGTAGGGAGGTTCTCTTAGGAAATGATATTCCAAGGAAATAGGTAATGTTGCCCTTAATATGTTTGATGGGAAGGTCACAACACTTCAAATGGCCAGGTAGGTACCTAACTTTAGGAGAAACCTCATTTATGAATATATTTTTTATGATTTAAATTGTCATTTTATTACTCATAATGGATAAGAGGAGTTAAAAGAAATGGACAAACTCTTATTAAGTGTATCAAGAAGGGAGTATGATACTATGTAGTTACTTCTCTTGAATTGAATGTCACTGTGGGTAAAAATCTTATAGAAAATCAAATTAAAACTTAGCACTCTAGGCTTAGTCATATAGGGATCAAAGGTATGGTCTAGATCACTTGTTTAAAACTAAGATAATAGATAAGAAACTTATATATATATATATATATATATATATATATATATATATATATATATATATATATATATATATATATATAGTTTTGTGAAAATTGTATTTATGGAAAACATACAAGTCTCTCATTCCCTAAATCAGTATAGATTGCTAAGGAAAACTCGAACATTTATAATTTGGGGACCATCGCAGTTTAGCACCAAGGTGGTAAGAGATACTTTATGTCTTTCATAGCTCACTGCTCTAGGAGGATGTGAGTTTATCTCTTGAATACTAAAGATGAAGCTTTTTTGACATTTAAAATTTGGCTAAAATTGGTTGAAACTGAATATAATCTTAAGCTTAAGTGTCTTAAAACTAACAATGATCAGAATATTATAATCATTCTTTTAATGACTATTGTAAATGCTTACATTTGACTGTACTAACATACCCCAACAAAATGGAGCTATTGAGAGAATGAATAGAATATCGTTTGAACAAGCAAGATATATGCTTATAATTGTTGGTATGAAATCTTCTATGTGGGGATAAGTTGTTGCTACACCTTCATACCTCATGAATAGGTCACCATCTTTTGTTATACACTTTAAAACACCTATGGAGTTATGGACTGATAAGAAACCTAATCTGAATTACCTTAGACCTTTGGGATGCAGTGCATATTCTCATATATTGCGGGGTAAACTTCAACCTAAAGCACAAAAAGTTATCATGTTAGGTTATCTTGAGTGAACTAAACGTTATAAGTTGTTACTTAACCTCACATCTATAAAGTGATTGTGTCTAGAAGTGTTACCTTTAATGAGTTTGAGTTTCATTTTAAAGTTAAGTTGTCTAACATTTCTGATGAGCTTACAAGTGTGAGCAACACTGATGGGCAGTCTAGTTTCTACTTTGATAGCATGTATTATAGTCTATATTTTGGGATTGGTTTAGACGTTTTATCTTCATAAATCTGCATGTATGGATGTATATTCTTTGATTATATTGTTCTTTTGTCTACATTTGCGGGAATCGAGGTCTACACCTAGTTTCATTGTAATTGTAGGGAAAATGGCACGTTTTGGACCGAAATGGAGCTAAGGAAGCTAAGGAGCCATTGGAGCTACGTTATGGAGCATTGAAGAGTTATAAGAAGATCTCAGGAAGCATGTAAATGATTTAGAGGATTGATTTTGGACCAGATTAGAGAGTTACACTTTCAGCTGAGATTCACCTCGGTCAGCTATAGTACCACCTCGACCGAGGTGATCTTGAGGAGCGTCCCGACCGAGGCGAACACCTCACCGCCGACAAGATCTTTATTTTTGGCTAAAATCTTCTATTTTTGGAAAGTGAATATCACATATTTTTGGCTGGATTTCTGGAAGGAAGATAATATTATTGGCTGATATATTTTGGAAGATATGGATATATTTTCTAGGAAATTATCTTTTTAAGATATTTTATCTTTGGAAGATAATTCTCCTATATAAAGGGTTGTATTTTCTACAATTCAACCATCTATGGATCACCGATCTTCGGATCACTGATTTTCTGGAGGATTTTCTGAAGAGTTTGAAGGAAGTTTGAAGGAAGTTTTGAAGGTTGAAGTTCAAGGAAGGAAGGAAGGAATCAAGTTGAAGTTGGCTTTGAAGGAGTTTATAAGATCTCCTTAGTTTGGTTTTTGGTTTTGTTGTCTTTTCTGATTTGTTATAGAGGAACACTGATTGTTTGTTTGTTTGATTCAGTTATTGAGACCTTTGTGTTAAGGTTTTCTCGTTTGAATATTGATTCCTTTCTTATAAATTTGATTATTGTTATCATGATGATTGTTGGATAAATTCTTTATGCGATTCTAGGGTGATTGGCAGAAGGTTGCAGGAAAGATGATGAGAAAATGATCTTAATTCCAGCAAGACCCTGAAAGCTCGAGCCTTTACCTTAACCGTAGAACACCTCGGTCAATCATTGAACATCTTGGCCGGGATGGAATTTAACTGAACGAGGTGAACCTTTTCTGAACCTTATCAAAGTTAAGAGTTTCCGTTTGCCGAATCCTATCCTTGTTATACCTTTCCTGGTTCAATGCAAGCCTAGGATGAGACTTACCCGGTGAATCCTTCGCTTGTTTGCCCAAGATCATGCGTGTAGGTAATAGAGGTTTATCCTTATTGGGGTTAGAGTGTACCTTCATCCCATCTTTGTGAGTTAGCTTGAGACTTACCTGGTAAAGGTTGATATATTCTATCCCCTTGGGTGGTGTGTTGGTTTGAGATTATAGTTCCTTTCCTTAGTACCTTGAGACTTACCCGGTAAAAGGATCTTTGGTTTGGGATAGTGAGTAGTGAGACTTACCCAGTGATCTATTCCCACCTTAGAAACACCTTCCCTCTGCAAACCTCAGCTTTGTCCACGCTATCCTTTGAGATCTTGAGTCGGAACCACAACTGGATGCTTTAATCTCTAGAATCCGCATTCCCTTTATCTGAATTTTATATCATCTTTGATTACTTTAATTTATTGTTTGTGGTTATTTGACAACCTGATTACCGATATTTGTTTCACCAAAGTCCCTGTGATCGACCCCTGGAATTCTTGCTTTTATTACAATTGATCCGTACACTGCGGGTTCGCATATTGTTCAAGCATACTTCTTGGGTTATAAATATTAAAGCTTGCACATACCTTTTGGAGCGAACAAGTTTTTGGCGCCATTGTCGGGGACTTGGTCTAGACCAAGTTCGGTTGTGTTTTGAGGCTATTGCCCTTTTTGCTATTGACTACTTTACTTGAGTGTTTTCGCAAGATCTTTCCTTAGGTCTATGCAAAGGACTCGTGCTGGAAAGGAAATCGTTCCCTACGATCCCGAACTAGAAAAGACCTACAAGAGAAGATTGAAAGAAGCTAAGATGGCCGGTCAAGACAATCTCGATCTTGAAGCTGAATTGAAGGAAGCATTGGAACAACTACGCCTCAGTAAGGAAGAACTACATCGAGAGAAAGACGAGACTCGTGCAAGAATGGAAGGAATTGAAGCATATATGGCCGCTCTAAAGGCCCAGTTTCTGCCTCGACCGATCCCAGATCCTCGACCGAGGCAAGACCCAGTCCTAGTTGCCCCGGCCGAGATACACCTACCACCTCGGATGCTAGTCTGAGATGCTCTTTTTGCTGGAGTTCCACGAACCCTAGGACAGAGGATGGACCCCAATCAGCAAGTCAGGCGTCCAGGAGTCAACCTATGTGATCTAGCTGAGCATGAATATGAACTTAGACCTCAAGTTCTAACATGATTCGACAATGCCAATTCGGAGGTTTGGAGAGAGAGTCTCCGCATCAGCACTTGCAAAATTATGAGATTTTGATGGAGACTTTGAGACCTTCAAGAGTTGAGAATAAAAATTACAAGTTGAGTCCTTTCTATTTCTCTTTGAAAGACAAGGCACTTGCTTGGTATCAAATTCTTCCGGCCAGAAAAAACAACACTTGGGAAGAGATGACAATGGAGTTTCTTACTAAGTTCTTTCCCCCTTCTAAGACCGCTGAATTGAGGGAAAACATCAATGCTTTTATTATGAAGGACAAGGAAAGGTTGTCCAAGTCATGAGAGAGATTTAAGGATCTTTTGTTGGATTTCCCACATCATGGAATTCCAAAGATCGAGTTGCTGGAAATATACTTCAAGGGTTTGGATGGAGATACTCAATTGAAGCCCAATTACTTTCCGCCGGCACCTTCATGGATATGCAAATAGATGAAGCTTGGGATTTCATTGAGAAGCAAGCTTTACACATGGAGAAGTACTCCCATCAAAGAACTAAAGATGGAGCAAGGAGAGTTAGCTTCCAAGACATATCATCAAATGGAGCTCAACTCACCTTGCTTAGCAATGAAGTGAAAGCATTGAAGGAGCTTTTAGTAGCTAAAACGAAGAAGGAGCAAGACGGTGACTACCAAGGAAGAACAACTATCAAGGGCCGCGGAACAAAATTAACAACAACAACAACAGAAACTCCAACAATAATAATTGGAGATCTAATCAACAAAATTCCGGTAACCCTTATTCTCATGCTAATAATGCTCTTAACACCCCCTCTTCTTCTTCTACTCCATTAAGAAGCCAGGAGCCTGCATCAAGTTCGTCCCAGCCACCAAAGAAAGATGTTGTGCTGGAGGCAATATCGATCAAGCTCAACGCTATGGAGACATCAATGAATTCATTTTCGAAGGCACAGAAAACCTTAGAGCAACAATTCTTCAACAAGGTGAATGAAGCGCCAAGAGATCCAGGGAAGCTCCCAGCAAGGACAAAGAGCAACCCTAAAGGACAAATTATGGCTATTACAACACACACTGGATTGAAGACTGCAGATCCAGTACCTCGGTCGAGCCACAACCAGATGAACACATCGGTCGAGGTTCCAATCGAGATGGAACCCCAGAAAGCGAAAGATAAATCTGAAATTTATGTTCCACCTCCTGCTTATAAACCACCACTTTCATTACCTCAGTCAAGGGCGAGGGCACATCTAGACAAGCATTTTGGTAAGTTTCTAGACCTAATGAATAAACTATATATTAACATTCCTTTCCTTGATGCCATTCTAGGGATGCCCGCCTATGAGAAGTTTCTGAAAGAGATCCTATCAAGGAAGAGGAAGTTGGAGGATTTTGGGGAAGTAAGGATGACATCTAAGTCTTCGGAGCTCATTCAAATCATGAAAGAGAAGATGCCACCTAAATTGAGGGATCCCGGTTCATTTTGCATTCCCATTCAAGTTGGGGATGTAACTTATGATGCATTATGTGATCTAAGAGCCGGTGTGAGCATCATTCCGCTGGAGCTATGTGAGCAAGTCGGACTTGGAGAGCCTAAGCCGGTGAAGATGACGCTATACATGGCGGATCGCTCCATTACCCGTCCCGTGGGTATTTTGGAAGACGTTCCCATCAAGTTAGGTAACTTCTACATACCTATAGACTTTGTTGTACTTGACATTCCCATAGATTCTCCCATTCCTATCATTCCCGGGAGACCATTTCTAGCAACTTCGGGTTGCAACGTGGATTGTAAGAATGCCCAGTTGAAATTCAATATTGGTGGCGATCATGTGGAGTTTGCATTGCTTGCTGTAATGAAGGGAGAGCCGTTGGAGGATGACATCTTCAACATCTATGATGAAGAAGAATCAAGAGAATAGGTGAGCTCTATCCTTATTAACGATCCTCTCGAAAGAGTTCTTAGTTTTAGTTTAATGGAGGAAGGTATAGATGTCTCTTGTGAGGCAGATATACGGAGCTTAAAGGCATTGGAAGCAGATCCATGAACTAGATTTGATAGACTGATTCAGGAGAAGAATAGCACGTTAGGTTTCGGTCCCAGTTCCAATACCTTGACCGAGGCACTTCCTGGACCAAGAGAGGTGTTCTTATCTGAAGAACATTTCGGTCGCGCACCTAGGGCACCGACCGAGATAGCAAGCGAGATGTTGTCAGCTGAGGATAACAAACTTTCTGATTCGTTTTCTGAGAGTCACTTACAGTTGGTGGAGCACTGGCTACGCCATGTTTCTAATGGTAAAGAGCCTTGGTATGCTGATATTGTCAATTACCTTGTTTCCAGGAAATACCGCCCGGATTGACGTACGCTCAAAGGAAGAAGTTCTTCAAGGATGTAAGTCATTACTACTGGAATGAACCTCTATTGTTCAAGAGATGTCCGGATGGGATGCTTCGACGATGCATTCCGGAGGATGAAGTTGCTAGTGTCATACGGCATTGTCACCCACTTCCTTGTGGAGGACATTCTAGCACTCACAAAACGTGCGCTAAGGTATTACGTTCTGGTTTCTTTTGGCCTACATTATTTAGGGATGTGCAAACGTTTGTTGTTTCTTGTGATGTATGCCAAGGAGCAGGGAATTTATCTAGAAGAAACGAGATGCCACTCAACAATATTCAGGAGGTTGAGATTTTTTATGTATGGGGAGTTAAATTCATGTGACCTTTCCCATCATCCGCAGGGAACCTCTACATTCTCTTAGTTGTTGATTACATTTCTAGATGGGTGAAAGTCATTGCCTCTCCCACTAATGACCCCATGATGGTTGTGAAGTTCTTCAATCGGACTATCTTTCCACGTTTTGGGACACCACGCATCATCATCAGCGATGGAGGGACACGTTTCATCAACCGGAAGTTCAAGGCACTTTTATCGAAGTATGGGGTAACCCACAAGGTAGCAACCCCTTATCACCCTCAAACTAGTGGGCAGGTTAAGATCTCAAATAGAGAAATCAAGGCAATCTTGGAGAAGACCGTTTCTAGGACAAGGAAGGATTGGTCCATGAAGTTGGACGATGCTCTTTGGGCTTATAGGACCGCTTTCAAGACTCCCATTGGTACCACCCCTTACAATTTGGTATATGGGAAGTCTTATCACCTACCCGTTGAGCTGAAGGACAAGGCATATTGGGCAATAAAATGGTTAAATTTCAACATCAAGGAAGCCGGAGAGAAGAGACTTTTGGACATTAATGAGCTGGAGGAGTTGCGCTTAAACGCCTATGAGAATGTCAAGATCTACAAGGAAAGAACGAAGAGATGGCATGACAAGCATATCATTCCTAAGGAGCTCAAAGAAGGAGATCTTGCTCTACTCTTCAACTCCCGCGTCCGCCTCTTTCCAGGTAAGTTGAAATCTAGATGAACAGGACCTTATGGTGTGAAAACTGTTTTTCCCTATGGTGCAATTGAGATTTGGGGTGAAAGAAGCGGAAGCTTTAAGGTCAACGGTCATAGGCTAAAGAAGTACCGACCGGAAGTCCCGACAGAGGAGATTGCACCACTATACCTCGTTTGATGATGACGTACGGTCCAACTAGCGACCTTAAACCAAGTGCTTCTTGGGAGGCAACCCAAGATATTGCTTTCTTTTTCCTTTTCTAGCTTAGTTTTAGATAATTTGCTTCGTTTTGTTTTTGTGTCCTCTAGACAGGAACCAAGTACTTACTAAGGAAGGATTACAGCTCAAGAGCTACACTAGAAGGATAGAAGTTCGATAAATTAAGAAGACGGAGCTTGACTGGGACACAACTCGGTTGCTGTCACAGCACCTCGACCGAGATGTTCTTGGTCAACCGACGCGACTAGGTCTGACACCTCGGTCCGGTCGGGACCACCTCGAACGAGGTGGAATCAAATTCAGCGAGGGGTATAAAAGGCAAGACGGTTTCTCTCTCTTCTCACCTTTTTCCCTCTCAACAGCAGCCTCGACCGTGGCGACCCCCAACCCTCAATTTCTCAGTTTTCACTCGTTTCTTACGATTATTGGCTCGATTTCGCCGGGGGAAGCAAGAGAATCAGTTTCCAAGCATCAAACAACAAGGAAAATGCTTCAATCTGCAGAATTTGGGGTATTTCGTTCTAAACCCTAACTCATTCCTTCTTTTACTAATTTCGAGTAGATATGGCTTTGGTTGCCATTGTTTGTTGTTGAAAAGGATATAAGTACCTCTTAGGAAGTTTTTGGTAGTGATTTGGGGGAAAAGAACTTAAAAATTCAAAGAGTGCGATCGAACAACAGTTTGCCTCGATCTAGTCGACTGTGTCTCAGCCGAGGTATTCTTAGGGAAACCGAGGTGATCTTGTCAGAAAAATGAGCAACAAATCTGATCGTCACTTGGCCTTGAAGGACAGGCCTAGAAGTTCCCACTAGTCTTCCCCTTCTTCTGCTTCTCAGTTTGCTATTCCGGTGATCCACGAGCGACACCAGAAAGACTATGATGTTATTTGCGGGCGTCCGATAGTTGCCTGCACTTCCTTCACGTTGATTCCTTCGAGTACCTCCATGTGGTGGAGGACTTGAAGAAGATGATCTCCATGGTTGGGATGGAGGAGTTCATGGATATCAGAGTGCTGACTTATTTGGAGCCGACGATGGAGTTTGTGAGATTAATTACTTACGTGCCGGAGCACAATGGAATCAAGTACCGGCTGCTGAACATGAACTATGTAGTTCCTATGGACCAGTTTAGGGAGATTTTCGGCTTCCCTACCCCGACTGTGACGGACTTTCCTTCCCGAGCGGTGGCTCGGAGTTTCTGGGGCGAGATAGCCCATGTGACAGACCATAGTGACAGGTGGAGGCCCGAAGATTCCTGGGAGCGTATTATTTTCCATCTTGCTTTCCGCCTTGCTCACAGGATCTTCAATGAGACACTAATAGCGCGTACTAAGATGCCCCAGAAGGTCCGTCAGGGGGAGTTGCTGAGTTTATTTTGTATGGTCACGGAAGGAGTGCCGGACTTTGCTTCCATGCTGTCAGATGATTTGCACAGGATCAAGGGCAAGTCTAGGGGCGATATCTGTTGTGGTGGGTTGGTGACCCACATCGCCACTTCTATGGTCTGGATCTTTCAACTTGTACACCGGTTGCGGCTGCGAAGCCGCTGGGACTGCAGGAGATGATCACGAGACGTATTCTTGTCCCTCGTGGCCTTGGCACGCCTTACGTTGCCATGCCATGGGAGACGACTACACCACAGGGGATTATGTGGTCATCTCAGTTCTTTGTCTTTGACCGTCAGTTCTGGTCTGCTGCTTGGTTTCCCTATATGTAGGATGCTACATATGCAGCTGATGACGATGATGATGATAATGATGAGGGAAATGATGGAGGAGCTGCCATGGAGACCGGTACTGATACCGGCGGCCCTAGTGTTCCCGTTGTCGACCTTGATGATGAGGCGATGGAGGAGGAGAGAGCAGCACCATCACCACGACCTCAGCGCAGATCCCGCCGCCGATTCAGAGATCCCGAGGCGCACCAGAGGATTGATGATCTCACTGAGCAGATAATTGATTTTTACGCAGCCCTTACAGTTTATATTCATGAGCGCTTCGCTGAGGAACGCAAACATATCGAGGGATGGACGCATCAGATGTTGGAGAGCCAACACTACACCAGACGGATGATGGAGATCCAACATCAACAGGTTATGGGCTATCCATTCGACCCGACCCAGCACCCTTTCATTCCAAATCCACCACCGCCAACTGACGAAGATTAGAGCTTCATGGATTTCTTTTATTTAATATGCAGTTCAGCTAAGTCCGGTGAGTACTTTATTTCCTTAGACTTATATTTGACCCACTGGGACAATGTGTCCCAAGTATGGGGTATTTGGATGTATTTATGTGACTTATGTGTATTGCTTGTATGACTCCCAGATATTATGATCTTATTTTGCTTTACTTGGCTCTATGTTCTTATCTGTCATTACATGCATACATACAGGTTTTTGTTTGAGAAAAACGTCGAAAACTAGTTTAGAAAAAAAAAATTTATGACCTCGACAGAGACATTCATGGCCGATCGAGGACGAACACCTCGGATGACGCCAGAACACATCGACCGAGGTGGCTTTAACTGAAAGTTTTTTGAAACGTTTTCTTCTTCTTCTCTAGATATGACCTCAATGATGATTCTGTTTACAGATTGGTTTTGAAATCTTTATATGCTCGAAAGATTTTATGATATGTTTAAGTTGCAAAATGCTTTGATTGAAGTTTTTGCATGTTTAATACTTTGTTTTTATCAAAATTATGTTGGATTTGAAGGTTGACAATGCATGATGAGTTCTATCACATTCTTCGTGGAATTATTAAGGCAATTCATTCTCTTCTTTTCTTCTTCTTGACCATGCTTTAACTCCTCATATACATATTTGCCTCCCTTTACCTATCCGGGAATTTGAAAGCAAGTGAAGAAAAGCAAGTGAAGTAAAGTTGAGATGTTGGCTGAAAGTGTTAGAAAGAAACAACTAGGTTTGGGGAAGTCAATCATGATGATGAGTAACTCGGCATCATTCACATAACCGGGTGTTTGTGTCTTGCCAAAGACGGATTGAGCGATATTCCTAACGGGTCATGGCATGTGCATCAAGGGTTTGAAGCATCTCGAGAAATTGATGATTGCTGATCTCCTAGGCTTCGGTTATTGTGCAACTCTGTCCATGCATACCAAAAAGTAAAGTAAAGAAAAATAAGCAAAACTTACTGGTGGAAGATGTTGTGATTCAAAAAAAGTGAAGAAAAGATCCTATTCCCGGATTCTAGCACCACATTACCCTATATACTTCCCACCCTGACACGTTTCTTGACCTCTTTTGGAATACCTTGAGACCTCGAGCTTGTTGATTGACTTGGTGGTTCAAACTGGATTATACATGATTGATTTCGATAAATATGATTTATTATGCATTCTATGATTTTATGCAAAGATGAACAACTTTCTTATATTCATAAAATGTTTTGATCATGTCTTGATTTTATTTTCCATGAAGCATTCTCTTAGGGTGATCTATTAGTGGAGCACACCACCAAAATGTTTTGAAATGTTTTTCATTGATCTTTCTGACTTATAATCCATTCTATCTTGTATCTAAGATTTGGAACTTGTTTGGGGGCAAGCAAGGGACAAGTATGGGGTATTTTGATAGCATGTATTATAGTCTATATTTCGGGATTGGTTTAGACGTTTTATCTTCATAAATCTGCATGTATGGATGTATATTCTTTGATTATATTGTTGTTTTGTCTACCTTTATGGGAATCGAGGTCTACACCTAGTTTCATTGTAATTGTAAGAAAAATGGCACGTTTTGGACCGAAATGGAGCTAAGGAAGCTAAGGAGTCATTGGAGCTACGCTCTGGAGCATTGAAGGAAGCATGGAAATGATTTAGATGACTGATTTTGGACCAGATTAGAGAGTTACACTTTCAGCTGAGATTCACCTCGGTCAGCTACAGTACCACCTCGGCCGAGGTGATCTTGAGGAGCGTCCCGACCGAGGCGAACACCTCACCGCCGACAAGATCTTTATTTTTGGCTGAGACTTCTATTTTTGGAAAGTAAATATCACATATTTTTGGCTGGATTTCTAGAAGGAAGATAATATTATTGGCTGATATATTTTGGAAGATATGAATATATTTTTTAGGAAATTATCTTTTTAAGATATTTTATCTTTGGAAGATAATTCTCCTTTATAAAGGGTTGGATTTTCTGCAATTTAACCATCTACGGATCACCTATCTTCGGATCACTGATTTTCTGGAGGATTTTCTGAAGAGTTTGAAGGAAGTTTGAAGGAAGTTTTGAAGGTTGAAGTTCAAGGAAGGAATGATCAATTTGAAGTTGGCTTTGAAGGAGTTTGTAAGATCTCCTTAGTTTGGTTTTTGATTTTGTTGTCTTTTCTGATTTGTTATTGAGGAACGCTGATTGTTTGTTTGTTTGATTCAGTTATTGAGACCTTTGTGTTAAGGTTTTCTCATTTGAATATTGATTCCTTTCTTATAAATTTGATTATTGTTATCATGATGATTGTTGGCTAAGTTCTTTATGCGATTCTAGGGTGATTGACTGAAGGTTGTGGGAAAGACGATGATAGAATGATCTTAATTCTAGCAGGACCTTGAAAGCTTGAGCTTTTACCTTAACCGTAGAACACCTCGGTCATTCATTAAACATCTCGGTCAGGATGGAATATAACTGAACGAGGTGAACCTTTTCTGAATCTTATATGAGCTAAGAGTTTTCGTTTGCCAAATCCTATCCTTGTTATACCTTTCCTAGTTCAATGCAAGCCTAGGATGAGACTGACCCGGTGATTCCTTTGCTTGTTTACCCAAGATCATGAGTGTAGGTAATAAAGGTTTATCCTTTTATTGGGGTTTGAGTGTGCCTTGATCCAATCTTTGTGAGTTAGCCTGAGACTTACCCGGTAAAGGTTGATTTTATCCCCTTGGGTGGTGTGTTGGTTTGAGATTATAGTTCCTTTCCTTAGTACCTTGAGACTTACCCGGTAAAAGGATCTTTGATTTGGGATAGTGAGTAGTGATACTTACCCGGTGATCTATTCCCACCTTAGAAGCACCTTCCCTTTGCAAACCTCAGCTTTGTCCACGTTATCCTTTGAGATCTTGAGTCGGAACCACAACTGGATGCTTTAATCTCTAGAATCCACATTCCCTTTATCTGACTTTTATATCATCTTTGATTGCTTTAATTTGTTGTTTGTGGTTATTTGACAACCTAATTACCGATCTTTGTTTCACCATAGTCCCTGTGATCGACCCCTGGAATTCTTGCTTTTATTACAATTGATTCGTACACTACGAGTTCGCATATTGTTCAAGCATACTTCTTGGGTTATAAATATTAAAGCTTGCACACACCTTTTGAAGCGAACATACTTACCCCATGAAACTGGACAAGATGGGTCAAATGAATTTGACCAATGCATTGTTGAGGCTTCAAATGATTATGGGGAAATGATGAAACAATGTATGACCATAATAATGTCATTGGTCTTGAAAACATGAATGAAGATGAAATGCAATCTCTGATTGAGCAAAACCGCCAAATTGGTGGGGAATTGGTAAGTTCTTCTGCCTCCTTCCCTAACTCTCAGTCTAGAGAGTTATTTGAGCATGAACATGATGATGTGCAATTTGTGCATAGGTGAATGATTATTAGTTGACTAGGGATATACAACCTAGAGTTAGTATTCCTAATAGGTTATTTATTAATTTTGTTGATGATCATGCAATTAATTTAACTACTTTCACATCTTTTGTTCTTGAGGCATTTGAGTTAGTTGTTAAATGTACATGCATGCTAAATTTTGGTTTTCTTCTATTCAGGAGGAGTTTCAGTCTATGATAGTGAATAAAACTTGGGTGTTATTTCCTAAACCTAAAGATGTTAGTATGATGATTGTAAATAAATTTATAAACTGAAAGATACTTTTAAATCTGATGAACCTCCTAGATTTAAAGCTAGACTTGTAACAAAAGGATTCTTACAAAAAAAAAGATGTAGATTGTAATGACATTTTTGTTCACGTGGTTAAGTACAAAACTATAATATCGTCACTTGATATGACCACTGTGTGTGACTGGGAAATAGAATTAATGGATGTTAAGATTACTTTTCTTCATGGCGGACAGATTGGGGCTGATGTGGAGAACGGAAAAGAAAACTCATCGAACGCTACATGACGAGAAATGATAATCTTATTTGATTTCAAATCTAAACATTTAAAACCTATATGATGATTAGGATATCCTACAAAAACACAAGGAGTTGTTCGATGAGTCAATTTATGTTGAATGGTTGCGCTTTGATTTGGGTAGCAAAGACACCCAAAAACGTGGAGATGATGAAACATAGGTGTTGAAAAATACAACACTTGGGTGGGAGAACGGTTTTGGATTGTGGTGGATGGAAGAATATTGAGAAGATAACAAGACATGTCAAGAGCATGAGACAACAAGTTGATGGGTAAGGAAACATGAAAAAGAAGAGATCTCATCATATTGGTGATGGTGTGGATGATACGTTCGGCTTTTCCATTTTGCGGAGATATGTGAGGACACGAAAACCGAAAATTGATGCCATGATGGGCAAAAAACGAGTGAAATTGAGAATTATTAAACTCGCGACCCATGTCACATTGGAAAGATTTGATAGGCACAGAACTATATTTTGACAAATTTATGAAATTGCACAAAGAGCTCGTAAACTAGTGATTTGTATTTGATGGGAAAGACCCAAAGAAAGTGCGAAAAATCATCAAGAAAAACGAGATAATACTTAAACCCCTCTCGACTAGGAACGGAAGATGTCCACAAATCACTGTAAATAATATCAAAAGGTGCAAAAATATTATTAATGGAGCGTTCAAAAGGTAGCCTATGGTGTTTCCCTAGTTGACAAGCATGACAAAGTAAGGAGTCACGCTCCTTATTAAAATGAAGAAAATAATACTTCCTAAGAACATCTAGAACTGGCGTGCCAAGATGAACGAGACGAGTATGCCATAGACTCGAAGACTGAGTAGAAAGAGCATGGGTAGGCGCGGAACCTTCAGTAACTGGATAAAGATCCCCAGAGCTATTGCATCTCAGACGAATTTTCCCCGTTTGAAGATCCTTCACAAATAAACAAAAAGGGTCAAACTCAATACTAGCTTGATTATCGGTAGTAAAGCGACGGATAGATACAAGGTTTTTAACAAGTTGAGGTGTGATAAGGACTTTGGATAATTGGAGAGGTTTGGTTGAGGTGGGAATATGAGTGTCACCAAGACTTGTAGATGGAATTCGCATGCCATTTCCAACAATTATCGAATTTAAAACACCATTATACGAGATGGACGAGAAGTTACATAGAGTACTTGTCATGTGAGATGTTGCACCGGTGTCCATGTACAACAAATTATCTTCAGGATTTAACGTCATTGACACGAAGGCTTGATCAACGGTTGTGGGTTGCAGAAAATTGCCAACTTCAGCAAAATGGGCATGTTGGCCGCTGGAGTGTGCTGGAGATGGGCCCAACAGGCCCTGTTGAGATGGGAAAGGACAAGGGGCCGCTGCAGATGGGCCGGAGGGAAGGAGGGCCACTGGGCCGGATTCCACTGGGTTGGAGATTATAGTGGGCTGCCATTCATTGGGATCCAGCCAAAACCTGGGCGGAACACAAACTGGGGCGAGGGCTGGTGTGTGCCACCGCTGTTGCGGCTACGGCCCTTCCGTCCTCGACTCCGGTTCCTACTGGCGCCGTCCTGGGTGCCGGCAGTGGTGGCGCCCCGGTGGTCAGCAGGCGGTTGCTTGGTATGTCCATCAGAAACGGCGTTAAGAGCTGTAGAGTCCTTGCCATTTGCGGTTTGATTTACCATACGAGTTTCCTCGAGAATAAGTTGCGAGCGGGCTTTTTGAAAAGTGGGCAACGGATCTGATTGTTGGATGTAACTTGCCGTGGTGTTATACTCAGTAGGTAAACCAGACAAAAGTTGAAGGACTAACCGGTTATCAGATATAGGAGAATCAACACCCTTGAGTTGGTCAGACAAGGCTTTCATGTGTTGACAGTAGGCGGAAATAGAAGCAAAAGACGCCAACTTGCAGTTGGAGAATTCATGTTCCAGATAAACGGCGCGTGTATTCTTATTATCGTGAAAAATGTCCTGAATTCGACCCCAAGCCTTGAGAACTGTGTCGTCAGGATCGAGGATCTGAAGAAGAATGTCCTTAGACATTGTACTGTAAATCCATTGGAGAAACGTTGCATCAACTTGGTTCCACAGAGCGTCGTCAATATCTGCCGGGCGAGGAACTTTTGTCGTCGAAAAAGAGTTACCCAAGACGCATATGGAGTCTCATGATCAAGAACACGAGTGATATTGTTCTTAATGTTAGAGATACCAAGAGCGGAGTGAAATGTTGGTTTCTTTTCAGTAGACATTGAACGGGTGATGAAGAGAGAGACACGGTGGCGGAGATGAAGGGGATGGCGCCGGCGGCGTGTAGAGGGCGGCGGAAGGTGTTTAGGGTGAAGAGAGGATTAGGTATCGTAACCCTCTGATACCATGTGAGAATTAGAATGACTGGATAAAATTCTCCTTAGGGTTTCCATCGACAAATGGGTCATATATATAACAAATACACTGTTTACATAATTACATAGGGCAACCTATATTATCTATATTTACATAATCTATCAGAAACAACTTAAAGGTTTTGTTGATGAACATAAATCTGATTATGTGTGCATGTTAAAAAAGTCTATATACCTAACACAATCCCTAGGCAATGGAACAGTAAATTTGATGCATGCATGAGAAACTTAGGTTTCACTAGGAGTAGTTATGACACTTGTCTCTATTTCAAGTCTATTAAGTCTAAATCTTCCCTCCATGTCTTGCTCTATGTTGATGATATCTTGATTATATGCAATTTTAAAGTTCTTGTTTCCGGAGTGAAAAGAGACCTTAAATTTTATTTTGACATGAAAAACTTAGGGGATGCCAAAAAAAATCTTAGGAGTTTGCATAACTAGAGATAGAAAACATAGGAAATTTTGGTTATTTTAAAGTGATTACGTGAACAGGGTGTTGAATATGTTTAACACGAATGACAGTAAACCTACTTCTATCCCCTTATGATGTCATTTATACTTGCCTAGAAAACATTGTCTTGTTGACAACTTTGAGAAAGAAAAAAATGTATGATATACCTTATGATCATGTTGTGGGATCTGACATGTATGTTATGCTCTGCACTAGACCTGATATTGCTTTTGCTATTAGCATCTTGAGTAGATTTATGTCTAATCCTGCTAAAGTGTATTGGAATGACATAAAATTCTTTCTTAGGTATCTTTGTGGAACAAAAAGTCATTCTCTCGTGTATGCTAAACATGCTCTTGAAACTGAATTGCATGACTTTGTTGATTATGATTATGCTAGTAATAAAGATAATAGGAAATCAACTACTACTTTCTTATACACATGGGTTGGTAATTGAATATCATGGAAATCACAATAACAATATGTTGTGACATTTTCCTCCATAAAAGTTGAGTATGTTGTTTCCATTAAGGTTGTTAAAGAAGCCAACTGGCTTACTGTTTTACTTTAAGAAATCCTCCCTTTTCTATTTTGCTTGTTCTGAATATGGATATTCAAAGTGCTTTATACTTGTGTAAAGATCATGTCTATCAAGAAAAAATCAAACACGTTGATTTGAGACACCTTCATTAGAACACATATGGAAGATAAACATATTGAGGTGAAGAAAAACAAAGGAGAATATAATCCTATTGATTTTGGTACCAAAATTGTCGAAATGACAAGTTCTCATTTTGTAGGAACTTGCTTCATATATCGGAAGGAGATACATGAACTCACTAAGCTTGTGGAGATGACGGACGATTGAACTATCAATTCCACTATTGGTGATCAAGCATTGTTTTACAACATGGTTTAAGAGGGCATTTGTAATGTAACTTAAACTTATGTTGTACTCATTAATTTTATACTTTGTTGCCTCAAACTTGAGCATTAGGAGTTAGGATTTGCATACTTGACATAGACTAGCATCCCATGATTCAAGGAAAAGATCATTGAGTATGACTTGACCATGTCAACCAACTCAATATTTAGCCTTGGAACATTTGGTGAGCTTGACTAAGATGAGTATGTGTTTGTGTTAGATGTATGTTTTATGTTTGTTGAGTTGGACTTTGCAGGTTACATTCGAGGATAATGGGTCACAAGTCCATTAGACTAGAGTCCATCTATATACCCAAGAGCCAATGCACCGCTGCATTGACTCTAGGGTATATAGTCCATTTGTCTTGATGCTTGAAGTAAGAGAGATCGTCATTGTTCAACTTCAACATAGATTTTGCTCTCATCTTCGAGGGAAGAAAAATGATGTTGGCGACGATGAACTCCATGATTCTTTTGTGCTAAGGATCTTCGTTGAGTGTTAGAGAGATTCAAGAATGAAAGCGAGAGAACTTCTTATATGCTTTACTTATCTCTGATCTTATTTTTTGAAGCTTGTGTGCTTCTTTTCTCTCTACTCCTTTATCCTCTATTGTGCTTAGTTTTGTATAACTTGTGTAAGGTTCCCGTGCTTGATCAATTAATGGATTCTGAGCTAACTCTCCCTATAGAAATCCCGCTGAGTAGGATAGGGGGATCTTATTCTCACCCTAAAATAAAGGCGGCGTCGCCTAGCTAAACGGCATGTGGGCTCTGCCCTGTTTTTGACTAACCCTTTCAATGTCAGGCTTACAGCTGTAACTCTCTCCATATCCAGATGGTTTTTACTCATCAAAATAAACAGCTCTGATTTCACAATTTTGGATGATACGTACTCACCGCTCAGACTTCACACAGCCATTCACTTTTTTTTCTTTTTTTTTAAATGCGTGTTCACTTTGTTAGTAGTCCGTAATGACGAACTTGTTTAGTTAACACTACTAGTTAATATCAGTACGCCCTCTATTCCTCTAACCGGTATGTACATCTAATTTGAACGTCAATTTTTGTAAAGGTCGAAGTTATACCAATTATTGAAGTGATTAATAGAATATTAATACTTTAAATCAAATATTTAGATACCTTGCTTATATTAATAGGAATATTATTTAATTTATTTTGATTTTTTCTTACATTCTTTATTACTTCATCTTATTTTATTTTATTTCATTTTATTTTATTTTATTTTATTCTTTTATAAATGATCATAATCATATTAATACATTTTGTGATCTCTATACATGTCTAAATCTATTAATGTCACTTATTTTACTAGTGAACCTATATTATTATTGCCACCGATCTAAACTCAATTTCTTTCTTGAATCGCTATAGCAACAAATCAACAATTAGAGCTTGAATTTTGCCCAAAAATATCTATCTTAACATTAATTGAATAGATAATAATCGTATATAAATTGACAATTTTAAAAGTTTGAATTATTTTTTTTATGTTCAGTAGTTTATTTCAATTTTAAATGTTAAAATAGCTATATATATATATTTGACAAAGATATTATATTCATTTAAAATGAAATCTAGTGTAAGTTGTACCACATCTTAGATAAAAAAAATATAATAAATTATATTGGAGGTGCAATAAAATTGATGATTTACAACTAAATCGGCTTCGGGGTGATTGAGAGGATTTGAGCATAATCCCTATAATGTTTGCGATTAAATTTTGAATCTTGACTTTTAACGTACATAAATAAGGCTTGTCTAAGGTGTAGGTCGAGCGTATTGTTGACGAAGAGTCTTAAACAACTTAATTTGGGGCTCGTACATCTTGTCTAAGTCCTTCGCTGTTTCATCGTGCGACGGATACCAATATGCGAGAACGGGTGGCAGTGGGCAATTTGGTTTACATCGTAGCTGTAAAAGACATATCAAGAGAAAAAGTTATTTATGATAATTGCAATTAATGATTTAACTTGATGAAAAAATATAATACTTACCGCAACAAAGTGGTTACGAGGGTTGTCAAAAGCGATGAATCCAATTGATCCCGGGGCCGGGCCACCTACGGGGGGCGTTTGTATGGTTAACAGGAGGCTTATATGAGCCGCAGTCCAATCCAAATACACAAGAGTGCATTGGAAGATCGTGGCAAACAATGCCCCGCATAAGGGCATTTCCATCCAATATTTGGATGGTGCCACAACATTTGGTTTTAGCCAATTGAGTCTCTTCAACATCTCTTTATGATCGACCCCTTCATGATCCAGGAAAACATCGTATCGTTCAGGGTATTTTCTTAACTCTGCCATCATGATTTTGCGCATAATAGGCCATTTATCCTCATCGTGACCCAACAATACACAAAGAGCTCGAAATCCACAATTCCCGTCGCCTTGAACATCTACTAGCATATCAACGTAGGGAACCATGAAATTTTCAAAATTGTTCGAGCCGAAGTCATAATCTCCTATGACAACCGGGGGGTAAGTGAAAATCGGTGTTTCATTGGCCCTCACTTCCTCTACCTCATCTTCCGTCACCACTTCCTCTTCCACTCTCTTCTTTCCCCTTTCCTCTCTTGCTTTGACCGCAGCTTCTCTACTGTACTCAAAGCTTGATTTTCTACGCTCATTTGCATCCTTCTTCGGCCTTCCACTCGGGTTTTGGATCGTTTTCGGAGGTTCTAGCATCAGGGTTTCTATTATTTTCGGACCTGTAGTCAAGGTTTCTATTACTTCCAGATCTCTAAGGGTGCGCCATATGGTCCCAATTTGCATAATCTCTTCATTCGATAAGTCACGAGATGCTTCGAGGTCACTCAAGCCCACGTGCCCAAGGTCACCCGATTCACTATCCTGGTTATCAAGCCAGTGAACCTGACGCCAAAAGATATCGACATCAGTTTCCACAAATGGGCAGTCTTCATAAACCATCATTGCCACTTCATGAATGCACGGTATCCCATATGGACTCCTAGTGTAGCAATATGTACAATCGGGGTCATAACTCGCTTTGCATATGGCGTCGAACATGTCATAAAGCATGGAAAGGCAGTCATGAGACACATTGCGCACTATAAATCTAAACATTGGCAAATTTTGCAATTTATTTTGGACTTTGAAGCGCGATGTCTCTAAGGAACCCATAAGTTGGCGGAATTCGTCCCTCAACATCCTATGAATATGCTCCAAACACGTGTCGAGACGATTGTTTCTAGAGTCCATCTCACTTTTGAACACCGCATGCGTAGATTCAACCCTGTATATATGTTTGTAGGAGTCAAACAAAATTATGGGCGCAAGTTAGTTAAAGAAATATGTATTTAGGGTTTACCTGCTAGATGCCCTATTTCCAAGGTGCATGTTTTGATCTGTCATGTAGGTTACAATTTTCTCAGCATGACACAACCAAGTTCTCGTCAAATAATCCATCAACCCCATCGATCCCCCCAAAGATCGTGCATTGTTCGGAGCCGTTCCTCATACGACTCCCTTGACTCGGATCTGAACAAGGTGTAATATTGAGCCAATAATTCATTACGGACACTCACACTTCGACTCTTGCGGTAAGCATAGTCTTCTATGTTGCGCTCAACGTGCCATATGCACAACATGTGATATGCCTCAGGAATGGTATGCGGAAGGGCTTTTAGGAGACCAAGCTCCCTGTCCGTGATTATGACATTCGGCAATTGGTGACCGCACCAAGCTCGGACCTGTTGCAAAACCCAACGATATGTCTCCTCCGTTTCTCTTGCAAGGAAAGCAAACCCAAAGTGAAAGTTTTTTTCGTGGGTGTTTCCCCTACAATCTCTAATAGGAGCATCCCATACCTAGAAAATTATACTTGTAATTAGCATTGAAGGCGAGAACATATGAGAAGAACATAAAATTACCACTTACGTGTTTGTGTTGTAGGTTGTATCCATTATCATGACACAATGAAATTTCTCCCATAGTCGAAGAGAAGTGGGGTTTGCAAATGCTATGTCTTGTAGTCGTCCCTCGCTCGTCTGTCGCCAACTATAAATGTATCTTCCTAGGCTCAACATCTTCAAGAGTAGTTGCATAGGGGTCATAACTCCCTCCAACTTTTACCGTTGGAATTTCGCGCGTGCATTGTATATTTGTTGTCTCATAGTTGCATTATCCTCGTATCGGGCCCGTAGGATTTCTACTGTTGGTTTCGGCCCGCAACCTGCTAGAGTCAGGTCAACCACCTCGTTGTATTGTGAGGTTGATAACCGTCCTGCGTATGCATGACCTTCAAAATGCTTGTTGAGTTTGTGCGTGTGAACCCCGTTCTTAACTTTCAACCGCCATACATTCTTATCAGCCTCGTAAATATGCAACATAAATGGACAATCGCACTTCTTTGACGAACAATCCCGTTTCTTTATGGGTTGATTGTTATCGTCAAGAAGTCTCCCCTCATAATCTTTTTTGGACCCGTATTGTTCGCACGCGAGGTGCACCATCCCAAACTTTTCTTTTTTGTGGACTTCCATGACTTTGCAATCGTCAATACCATGCCTTGACGTTGAGCTTGACCACGAGCTCAAGCAATACAAGATTCTCTATCAGGCCACCATTCGTCCGTTGTAAAAAATTCGGTGTAATCATGTTCTGGTTTAACGACATCGGGTCCAGTGACCCCCACCCTGTGTGGTTCATATTCCTATAAAAAAGTGAAATAAAATAAACAAGTATAACAATTTAGTTGAACAATAATAAGCAATTATAACAATTTAAGTTAGTAATTAGTTAAGTTAATAACAAGATAGTTGTATAATAATATGCAAATATAACAATTTAAGTTAGTAAAATAATTATAACAATTTAAGTTAGTAATTAGTTAAGTTAATAACAAGTTACTTATACAATAAGTTGCAAATATAAAAAAATTAAATTAGTAAAAAGGTAGTTGTACTTAGTTAAGTTTGTAACAATTTAGCTTAACAATAATAAACAATTATAACAATTTAAGTTAGTAATTAGTTAAGTTAATAACAAGTTACTTATACAATAATAAGCAAATATAAAAATTTAAATTAGTAAAAAGTCAGTAACAATTTATCTTAACAATAATAAACAATTATAACAATTTAAGTTAGTAATTAGTTAAGTTAATAACAAGTTACTTATACAATGATAAGCAAATATAAAAATTTAAATTAGTAAAAAGTCAGTTGTACTTAGTTAAGTTAGTAACAATTTAGCTTAACAATATTAAACAATTATAACAATTTAAGTTAGTAATTAGTTAAGTTAATAACAAGTTACTTATACAATAATAAGCAAATATAAAAAATTTAAATTAGTAAAAAGTTAGTTGTACTTAGTTAAGTTAGTAACAATTTAGCTTAACAATAATTAACAATTATAACAATGTAAGTTAGTAATTAGTTAAGTTAATAACAAGTTAGTTGTACAATAATAAGCAAATATAACAAGTTAATTGTACTTAGTTAAGTTATTAACAATTAGTTAAGTTAGTAATTAGTAAACGAGTTAAACAAATACAACAAGTTAAATAAACGGGTTAAATGAAATAAATGGGTTAAAAAAGTTAAACGAAGTAAACGGGTTAAAAAAAAAGTTAAACGAAGTAAACGGGTTAAACTAAGTAAACGGGTTTAAAAATTTAAACGAAGTAAACAAGTTCAACAAGTTAAACAAATATAACAACTTAACTAAACGGGATAAACGAAGTAAACGGGTTAAACTAAGTAAACGGGTTTAAAAAGTTAAACGAAGTAAACAATTTCAACAAGTTAAACAAATATAACAACTTAAATAAACGGGATAAACGAAGTAAAGGGTTAAACTAAGTAAACGGGTTTACAAAGTTAAACGAAGTAAACAAGTTCAACAAGTTAAACAAATATAACAACTTAAATAAACGGGATAAACGAAGTAAACGGGTTAAACTAAGTAAACGGATATAAAAAGTTAAACGAAGTAAACAAGTTCAACAAATATAACAACTTAAATAAATGGGATAAACGAAGTAAACGGGTTTAAAAAGTTAAACGAAGTAAACAAGTTCAATAAGTTAAGCAAATATAACAACTTAAATAAACGGGATAAACGAAGTAAACGAGTTAAGCATATATGATAAAAGTAAAACAAAATTAAAACGAGTTAAGCAACTACCGGGATTGGAGGTGCGTTAAGGTCAATCCTTCAATTTCGAGACCCTCGTCGCTTACATCCAAACATTGATCGTAACCACGACATAATATCGTTTAAAATTTTAAAGATTGAACAAAGTGATCAAAATTTAACAAATTAACGTGCGTTGTGAATGTATGAAAAATGTGTTGGATATACGAGCAAAGTTAGTGTTGACGAAGTCACAGTTTATACAAATGAAGAACTCAAAAAATTGTTGGCGTTTGATTGATTCTGACATATGAATTCAAATGAACGACCAAAAGCAAACTTCAACATCGATTCCAATTATCAAATTGGCCACGTGGACGGCTGGGAAGCAGCACGACCGACGAGGCTCTGCCATATACACTAATTGAACATCAGATAAATTCAAATGCATGCATATATATATATATATATATATATATATATATATATATATATATATATATATATATATATATATATAGATTAAGAGAGAGGGGCTTACTAATTGTATATATATATGTATATATATATATATATATCGATTCCATTAACCGGTCATCGTCAATACATACATAAATAACGAGATTTTACTAATCGGTTCCAAGGGAATTAAAAAAAAAAGAGTACAACTTTAGAGTTATTTTATATATATGTGTGTGCGCGCGCACGCATTATTTACTAAAACAGATCGATTTCGCTAACGAAATTTTAAAAAAACGATACAATTATCGATATAAAATGGACTTACAAAAATAAACGATCAAATTATATTCTGTTAACGAGATAACGAGATTTTAAAAAATGGACTTAAAATAAAACGATACAATTATAGATATAACATGGACTTTAAAAAAACATACTAACTAAAACCAATCAATTCCGCTAACGAGATTTTGAAAAAGCGATACAATTATTGATTCCGTTAACGAGATTAAAAAAAATAAACAACTTTAAACTTATATATATATATATATATATATATATATATATATATATATATATATATATATATATATATATATATATAGGGGCAAGTTCCGGTGAGGAGAAGCCTTGTGGATAGGAATTAGGAGACATGAGAGCCATTGGTTGAGATTTAAATCAACGGCTCCCACACACTGATAATTAATGGTATTTGGTAATTACATAAATCTGAAAAAAGAGAGAAGAAAATCACCAATCGACTCCAACGACTCACAGCTCCCTCACATTCTTCATCCCACAAGCTTCATATTGGTCCGATTTTCAACCAAATAAAAGATTGATTACATAAAAATGGTGAAATCAAAGAGAATACAAGACGATTTAGGTATTGTTTCTTCGAATTTCTACTCTCATGATTTAGGTTTTCATTCTTATGGTCTAGGTTTCATTATAATTGATGTTTGTTTTTTAAATCAAATTTGTTTGAATCACTTTTGTTTTGATATGTTTGATTAAGAATATATATGCATATACATATGTTGAGTTGGTCTAATAGATCCAACTGAACAATCTATATGCTTTTTTAGTGTGCACGCCAACTGTTCAACAAAATGCCTCATAGAAAAATAGACTATATTATTTACATGAACAATGACATAAAAAGTATGAACACCGAAGAATAAAAACATGAACAATAACGTATAAAAGTATGAACACCGATGAATAAAAAGTATGAACTTACACTAGTATACTTTTCATTGCTTTATAGATTCAGTGATGTTGGGTACACAATCATCACCAATCTTTGTGTCGGGATTGAGGGCGAATGCTCCATGTAATGAAGGTGGAACTATTATACAAGTAACTCCAAATAAATCTACCAATTGGATACCAATTTGTGATGATACATTGAAGCCACATGTTGGTCAACAATTTTTAAGTGTGGAGGAAGTTGAGGACTTCTATAGGATGTATGCCTCTATTTGTGGATTTGAGATTCGTGTTTCATGTAATCAAAAACCCAACAATGTTGTGTTGAGGAAATATTTTGTATACACAAGGGAAGGTAAAAAAAATGGCACACATAGTACGGGCAAAAGGAAGACAACTTCCAATCATTGTGGTTGTAAAGCAATTTTTCAACATAGTTAAAGAGTACAAGAATTTGGTGGTGGAATCAACTCATTATATAACACCTTCTAAAAGAGATTTCTTTGAGGCATTTGCAACAACAACTGAACCTACTACTGTCATTGTATTGCCACCCGAACAAGCAAAGAATAAAGGGAGCCGGAAACGCTACATGGATGGACAAAAAATACATTCGAAAGAATCTTAGAAGGGTGAAAGAAAGTGTAAAAAGTGTGGCAAGAGTGGACATAACAGCAGAAACTGTGAAAAGTTTAACAAGTAAGAATGAGACAACATGTAAAATAAATATGAACAAACTTGTTTTTGAGACTTATTATATAGTTTTCCTATGTGTTTGAAGTTTGTTATTTTGTTTTGAATATTTTTTGTAGGATGAGATTGTCTTAGAAAGAGCATCGTTTAAGTACGAACACCAATGTCTTACCTATAAAAGTATGAACACCGATTGATAAAAACATGAACAATGGAGCATAAAAGTATGAACAATGACGTATAAAAGTATGAACACCGATTAATAAAAACATGTTTAATTTACGGTTTCAAACCATATTTCCGTTTTAACAATTTTACTCTTTGTTGTGTATTTGTTGAAAATAACCCGGTGTTTAATTTACAAGAACCATAGTTTTGAACCATAGTATAAACAATCAACTGACTATAAAAAATTATGAACACCTATTAATAAAAACATGAACAATGGAGCATAAAAGTATGAACAATGGCCTATAAAAGTATGAACACCGATTGATAAAAAAATTGTATAATTTACAGTTTCGAACCATAGTTTCCGTTTTAACAATTTTATCCTCTGTTGTGTATTTTTTGAAAATAGCCCGGTGTTTAATTTACAGGAACCATAGTTTTGAACAATAGTATGAACAATTAGTTGACTATATAAAAGTAAGAACACCAATTGATAAAAACATGAACAATGGAGCACAAAAGTATGAACAATTGCATATAAAAGTATGAACACCGATTAATAAAATCATGACAATTCATATCTCAGTTCATACATGCATTCTCTAATTATACTTTTGAAGTGACGATCATACGAGGGCTACTCATGGGATCAATCTCTTATAATTTGAACACCAACATGAGTAAATATGAACAAAGAGAAATTTATGCGATAAAAACGTTTGGTTAACTCTTTTTGAATACGATGAACATCATCTTTCAAAAAATGAACACCGGTTAATAAAAACATGAACAATGACAAATAAAAGTATGAACACCAATGATTTTCTATTATTTCTGCACATACATAATATTGATGCATAATAATATAAACAATATGTAGTACCTAAAAACACAATGATAATATATAGGAACATCGAAGACGTAAATTTCAAATGGTACCTAAAAAACCCAACATTCAAGTTACAGATGCAAACACAATTTCATGTTACAAACCACATCATTTTTTACATCTTCGAAAGCAAAATGTAAGTTTTAATAACTTAACAATTCAAATGTTTCTTGTTTGTCCAACTGATTGAAGTACTAGATCCTTGACTTCATTGTTCTTCCAACTGAGCAATTGAGAAAAATATTTCTCTCTACAAAACATGACAAACTTTTTACTGTTCTTCTTACCAAACCCAACTTTCCAATTTTTGGTTCCACCTCCCATATATGTTTTCATGTGTCCCATGGCATATACTGCAAAATCATCATTTGGCTTGTGAGTTGCCCATGGTAAAGATACGAATGTCGGATCCATGCTCCTTAACATCCCGTATTTTTTGCAGAATGAAACCCCAGGTAATCCAAAAATATTTTTTCTACACAAACAAGATATATACAATGTATGTTAAATATAAAATATATGCTAATAAAAAATTAACATATATGACGGTAAAAAAATTGATATTGAATAATATAACAATTTTTTGAATTTTATCAATCTTGTGATCTCTTCAAAATATGTCTTTGGAACATCGTCCAATGTAACTCGTGGTGCTCTATCTACGCTTCAGATAATATTGATGGTCAAACTAGTTTAAATTCTCATCCAACAACAAAACACATTAAGTGTTATGTGAGGTTAGGGCAATGTTGTTTGAAGAGGTAAGTGAGGAAAGTAAGCTCATTTCTTCAAGAGGGAGATTATGAGCAAAGTGTGGGTGAAATTTAGACCTGCTATTGCTAGGCAGCTGAAGATCAAAGTATGATTGTTAAGTAACCAGTTTGAACATCCAAATTGATACTATATTTTGTTTGATGTGGCTCTTTGCAAAACTAAATCTAGACAAATCTAGCTAGGATTACGATGATTAAGAACATTGATTACAAATCATGAAACTAAAGGAGCAAGCAATCAACTAGATCTTTATAATCTGAACAGTGGGTCATCAGTCTCTTACTTACAATTTCAAAGGCACTCATGTTCATAATATAATCTCTCGTGGTTGTGGTAGCTATACTAGTAGTCATTGTAACGCCCCGAATCCGCGGGACTCGGGATGCTACGGGTTGGGACCTCACAATGGGTCCCGACCTTTAGCCTGACAACAATTTCACCGGATCTTTCAATGCACAAATAAAGGCAAAAACGAAATTCCTTTTAATGCAAATGATAAGAAACCCGAAGGAAAACAACAAAAGACTTCAGCCGATAAACAACATCAAAGACCAAAACGCCATACACGCGGCATACCAACATAATAAACAAAGAATAAAATACAACCCGACTCTAACCCAAACTCACTCCTAAAATGTACGGAACCCCGGCTGCCCACTCTTCCGGATCTCTCGGCCGCATTCCTAACCTGCAATGCAATCTACAACAATATCGGTATAAAACCGTTAGCTAGCATTCAAGGCATTAGAATCATGGTATTGGCACACACACACACATAAGGTATCATAAACACACAACATGTTCCAAAACACACAATCCGGTTTATTATCTTTTTATTATTAGGTCATATCCCGTTCTAATTCAACTTCTTTTGTGACACGAGAATCTTAAAGATCTCGCCCTTGTCCCCTTTCACCATACGGGTTTGTACTTGATGCGGATCAGCATCACCCGATGGGCTGGTCGCAAGGCACCTCCCAGCCATCCCCATTTTGGACTGGACAAGCGGTCACCGCCCGTTATCATACACTTGGGCCAAATATAAACATATAAAGTCGGTGGTCCTATTACCGGTTTAGATGTTATAACATAAGCAATAAACACACACATAAACAATAAACACACACCACCAAACACGCATTGAAACTAATACAGAGAATACGAGCTAAGTAAGTCCGGAGACTTACCTCGTCACCACACTCAACTCACAACACTCTCGCTTCCTTAGGGAGGAAGCCCATAACCTGCTCACAAGAAGATAACTATATCAACAACAAATCACTCACAATAGAAGTCTTAGACTTCTATACAAATGATCTACGCAAGACCATTTGACTCTAAATTCTAGGACCGCATCCTATGATCTCTCATGCTCACATCACACTCAACACCAGCTAGAAGTCTTTAGACTTCTAGACCCTATGATCTCGCAAGATCATAACCCATAACACATACTAGGATAAACATGCCTAGTCCAAACAAACTCAAAGGTAACAACACCATGCTAGGATAAGTCAATCCTAAGCTCCAAAATCTCACAAGATCATACAATCCCACCTCGAGCCTCAAAACGCTCACAACATCAACCATATAACTTAAAGCCCTATATCAACCTCATAGGATAACCAACACCTCAAGCTTAGAATCAACATCAATCCATCAAACAAGATCAAATCCTCGAAACTCACCTAAGGTTCAAAGCCACTACTTGGCATTAACTCTAAGTTATGCTAGATCCGTCCTAACATGATACTAAAACTTAACATAACTAGATCGAGGGGAAAGAATACTCACACGACGTCAAAAGACGGAAGCGTTCAACGGATGTCAACTTGGACTCGTTAGGCCTTTATCGGGGCGCTTCCGAACCTAGCACCAAACTAAACAAATTTAGCTTATAAGCTAAATTTGAACGGAATAATGAACATATATAATTTAAGGAAAACCCCACTTTAAAACCCAAGTTAAAAATAGTTAAATATATATTCCGGACAAATTCTATAACATCATAAACTCAAGATAAAACTCGTTTTCAAAGTCGGGGACGAAACAAGACCGCTCAACCATTTTCCGGGGCAAAATATACAATTTTATAAATGTGGCCATAAACCGTAACTAATAATCTTGGCCATTTTCCGAAAATAATTACTGCAGGGGTATAAATGCAGGAACCCCAAATTATGGGTCAATTAGCACAAATATATAAAGCATGGGTACAGTTTATAATTAAGCACAAATTAGGGCGGCCGATTATAATTAAACCAAGGGTTTTAAAACTCCAAATCATATCATTACTGGGGAAGGGGAAGCAGTGGCGTAGGCGGCGGCAAGGGGCACTCCAAAGGTGGCGGGCGGCAAGGCTCTCCAGCGTCGAAGGTTGTCCCGTTGGCTTCGGTGGTGAGTCAGGCACGCATTGGCGGTCCCGACGTCAGGGTCCTGGTGACGGATGCGACAGACAGAGAGGGAGGTCGACGGGTGGCCCTCCGATGGAGAGGCGACGGCAGAGCATCTCGAGCATTCATCCGGCTTGCGGCGACGGTGAGGTGTCAGCCCAAGCAAAAGTCCCCCCTGGTGGTCTCGATCGAGGGCGAGGCTTTTCCGGCGAAGCGAAGCGAGGCTCGCTTTGCGTCCTGGTTGCGGAGGAGAAAGAAAGCAGCGGCAGAGGGTGGTGGTTGGTGGCTCTCCGGTGTCGACAGTGTGCAGATCCAGGCGAGGTTGTCCCTAGTGGCTTCGATCCGGCGTTGGCTCAAGGTGAGGGTCCGAGGTGGGCCGGCTTCTTGGTTGTAGCAGTAGGTGAGGAGCGTTGCTGCCAGTTCGGTGGTTGCAGAGAAGAACCCAAGGGACGAAGATGAGAATGTGTGAGGAAAGGAGAAAATCGAAAGGTTGAGTAAAGGGGTAGCTGGGATCAAAGGGGCCGGCGATACCAAGGGGTCGGGTAGGGTATGTAGGCTGAGTGTGTAGTTTGGGGTAGGCATATCTGTTAACTACATAGAACACGCCATCAGGCTGGCGTGGAGGAAGACGCAAGGTAGGGAAGAAAAAAAAAATAAAATAAAAAGGAAAAAGGGTAATAGAATAAACTCGATCAAAATGGTTCGGAACGGGATTATCGGATCGGAAAAATTTTCCGAACTTTTCCGAAAATAATAATACGGATATACGCGAACTTATCCAAAATGATAATATACTCGAGAAGATATTTTTATGCCTTAAAATACTTTTAATAAAATATTTAATCTAATAAAATATCGATAGAAGCCGGAAAAATAAATATCAAAAACGCGCCAAAATTTGGGGCGTTACATTAGATCTCCCTAAAAACAAGTTTCGTCCCGAAACTTGCCACACGTCGAACTTCTCGGTCCTTAAGGCCAAGGTATGAACTCTCACTCTAAGAAGGGTAAAACTTTCCGATCTATATCCACTAACTACTTAAACTACCACCGCAAGATATATCATGTCACAAAGCACATTCTCGCACAAAGCACAAACTACACATAACATCACATATGCACATAACTCAAATAAAGGAAGAACTAGGTCTAACCCGTCGATTCTATCGATGCTACTAACTCAGCGTAAAACTCAACAAAGATATTGTCCCTCATCTTCCATTTAGTTGTATCGGTTCCTCGTCTACCACTAGATCATCATGACTAACAATATGTCTCGAGTCATGTATGTACTCTTTCTATTAATAGACATGAAACACCAAGTGACACCCTCGACTCTCGGCGGTCATGCCAACCGGTAAGTTACTTCCCAACTCCCGCCGCTAAGATCTCAAAAAGGTTAGATATATCGGAAACTCAACCTTCTTCTTGGTCTTTCTCAATGCAACATTTCCATTATGTTTCCCTTTGATCGTCTCTAACTAAGAAGATCGAATCTTTCCATTTACACCTTGGCTTCGGTCCTTGTCAAACCGAACTTTGATGTTACGTTTCCTCACTTCTTGTTGTAAGTTCCAAGTAATGAAGGAAGTACTTTATTCACACTGCTTCTATTATCAAGACACGTATGTTGTTTCTCCCTTTGCATCAATACTTAACTAAGACCTTGTCTGAGAGAATCACTTGTAAATTCCAAATCCATCACACCTCGAGGCAATGTCAAAACAGTTGCTTAACGACTCTTCTCTTAACTCTTAACAACTCTATTGTCAATTCTTCTTCCCATTCAATACTTCATCATCATCCGTAGTAGATTACTATAAAAGGTGTCACACAACTTCTCCCTTCACATATCTGGTAAAGCTCAGCACATCTAAGATAAATTGTGACTCCTTTCATACCTCTCGGGGTTTGTCATCCCGAGACAACTTGTCAAACGCTTCCTCTCTTTTCCAAGAGTAGACCCAAAGTATCTTATCCGGGCATCAGTAAGCCCATGTGGAGTAACTACAACTCTTAGTGACTTTGATTGGTCCAGAATGTCGTACTTGTAATATCTCAATCTCGAATTCTCAAACGGTGACAATCAAGTTTTTAACTTAATCTTATAAGAGACTACCCACCTTAGCAGCTGATCGAGTAGATCATCCATTCGTTGTAAGGGGTAGTTGTCCTTCATTGTCATCTTGCTCAACTTATATAAATCGATGTACAAACGGAGATAACCGTCTCTCTCTTCGCAAACCGGTGTCCTCTAGAATAACTTCAAATTAAGAATTCAAGATATATCCAAACATGAACTTCAAATCAAGCTTAATGGTAAAACCCACCTACTGTTGCATGCGAATCCGTTCTATTTTGGGTTCCATCTTTTCTCTACCCATCTCATATTGTAATGACCAACACAACCGAGTCCTAACGCTTGGCAAGTGGTCTACCCCGATCTGTTGGGGTGACGTCCTGCAACCCTTTTATTGCTCCTTTTGTAGTTCCCTGTCCTTTTCCATAGATCCTTCATCTATAGAACTCAAGAGACTTGCTCTACTTTTCCGACTCTTGAAGCCTTAGTTAAGCAATAATTCTGCTTAATTCCACTTATCGCTTTAAAGAACAACGATAATAACCTCTCTTGATCTAGCGCATGTGTTCAATCACAAAGGTACTTATTACAAGACTTAAACATGCCTTGGAACAAAATGACATAAACTTTTTCGCTTTCACTGACATCCCAGCATATGGGAGGAGCTCTTCGTATTCCACATCAGTTTTCACCATGGATATCCTTTCTTCAGGTAGGCATAGAAATTTATACTTCATTTTCTTATGTAACGTCAAACCGACTGTAGGGTTCTAACCTCAATCTTCCATATACTGTTTGTGCATCTCTTGTCGACATCAAACTTCAAAACTTCGATCCTCTCTTACTCTTGTTGGTCACCTTATGCATCTCTCGGTATTCCATGAACAATCTTCACAACCGTACTAATATGCCCCGTGGAAAACGCTAGAAGAAATTCCCCATCAAAATTCACTGAAATATTCGACTTATTACTTCTCCAAACACTAACATTATACCCTCCAAGCTTGCAGTGTTGCTCTAATCTAGGTCCTCTCTTTCACGCCATAGCCACCATGACTCTTCCTTGTGAGTTTGAAACATCTGACTCAACTTTTGTTCGCGAAAACCTACCATCCATTTCGTTAGAACGAACATACTATACATCCTCTTTATACATTCCTCCTTACGTACATCAACAATAGAAGCCTTACTTTCCTCTTGTTTCTTCTAGTTTTCTTCACCTTAATCAACTTTAAAAGTTATGATCCGTGTCATTCCCCATATGTCACTGCCATGACCTAAGAAAGTCGCACAGGATCATTACAATCATCCCCGGGAGGTCTGATACATTCACTCGCTTTGATCCCATGCAATATTACTTGATTAAGATGATTGTACTTAGTTGACATACCTCTTCACTACTTACACCGAACCACCGGAATTCTCCAAGCTCTCTTTACCGATCCTTTATGACATTGTCTTGCCTACTCTTCTCATCTACGCTCATCAATAGCCAACCCGCACACGCGCGTTCTTGGCGGTCACCAATTAACTTATAATTGACCTTCTCCAATGTCAATGACTTACCATTCTTCTTACCCTCCATGTTACCATACTCCTAAAGTCTACCCTCTCAGGGTACTCTGTCTTAAACTTCATTATTTCTTTCTTAATTCCATGCTTCCCCTTCTTTATAAGGTAACTATATCTTCTTTGTCTTGTTGTTTCATATAACTCCCTTTCATAGACTTAACCATTCTTCATTGATGTCTTTTAAGAGCACCTTCTCAAAGATTATAGCCCTAGCTATCATCCCCTCGTGTTCCTCTTGGTTTGTATCTTAAGTCTCTCGATCAAAGCTCTTTGTTTCGTCTTTCATCTTCTTGGGGCCATCATTTATACCCACTTCCTCCTTGGCGTTTCTTAATCTTATAATCATAATGGAAATCGGTCAACTCCACGTGAATCCCCACCATGCCATTCTTCTCATAACTCTCGTAATGTTAACTCTTCACTTAATGGTACCTTGTAAGCTTAACTTACGGTATCTTACATCTTTCTTGCCTGGCTCGATCACTTTTCTCATATTGACTCCAAAGCTTAGGAGCGTCTAAGGAAAGCTTCACTTCCCGTAATGGAACACCACCTTTAACCTTGTTAGAATGTACTCATCTCCTATTGATTCACATCTTTAGTTGTACACGCGTCTTCTTGAAGAACTTGAGTTTGTTCTCACCCTTGGTCTCGTCGTTGACTCGTTGTTCAATTATGGCCTCCTTAGAACCGCTTCTAAACTTTAATGTTGCTCCCTTTTCTTGTATTGCTCCCATCTTGATTTCTCTTAAGTCGTCCCGAATTTTCCTTTCACTTGATCGTCATTTGTTTACCTCATCTCTAATCCTCCTCTTCGACCTTCTCTTAAAGGAGTCCGAGAAACGCCAAGATGTTTGTCAAAACGTGATACTCAACTTGGTACTTGAGCATTTTCGTCTTCGTGGTGACACTATCCTAAGCCAAAAGGCATTGTTCAAGGTGCGATGATAACTTTCTATCATCCTAACTATAAGGTCCAAAAACCATATGCTACTATATATCCTAGTACATGTATATGACTATATAAGTCCTATGTCCACATTGCTATAACCAACATATCACATCCAAGCAAAACTATTACAACAAAACAAGGTCCCAACACTTACATGATATCATTATGCCACATGTACAAATATCAATATAAAAAAAAATCATGCCTTCATTTTCACATAACAAGTCCATCATGCATAACTATAATCCACATATAATAATATTCCAACAACATCCTAGGCCCACGATAAATATCTACATAACTACACATATCTATATATATATATATATATATATATATATATATACTAAAAATCCAATAAACTATGCTGCCGAGATCCACGGAAGGAGTGGTGGTCCGTATATTCTACCCCGACTCATGCATGTGATTTTGAAAACAAAAACTCAGAACCCGTGGGGTTCTGTTTATTCCTTATTCGGCCTTTAGAAGATTGCGAGTGCCATTGTTGTCAACCTAGGGCTCTGATACCACTTTGTAACGCCCCGAATCCGCGGGACTCGGGATGCTACGGGTTGGGACCTCACAATGGGTCCCGACCTTTAGCCTGACAACAATTTCACCGGATCTTTCAACATGGCACAAATAAAGGCAAAAACGAAATTCATTTTAATGCAATGATATGAACCCCAAAAGAAAACAACGAAAGACTTCAGCCGAGATACAACGCTAAAGGCAACCGCCATACACGCGACATACATAATACCCTAAACAATACATAAAAACAACCCCCAAACCCATCCTAAAATGTACGGACCCCGGCTGCCCACTCTTCCGGATCTCTCGGCCGCATTCCTAACCTGCAATGCAATCTACAACAATATCGGTATAAAACCGTTAGCTAGCATTCAAGGCATTAGAATCATGGTATTGGCACACACACACACATAAGGTATCATAAACACACAACATGTTCCAAAACACACAATCCGGTTTATTATCTTTTTATTATTAGGTCATATCCCGTTCTAATTCAACTTCTTTTGTGACACGAGAATCTTAAAGATCTCGCCCTTGTCCCCTTTCACCATACGGGTTTGTACTTGATGCGGATCAGCATCACCCGATGGGCTGGTCGCAAGGCACCTCCCAGCCATCCCCATTTTGGACTGGACAAGCGGTCACCGCCCGTTATCATACACTTGGGCCAAATATAAACATATAAAGTCGGTGGTCCTATTACCGGTTTAGATGTTATAACATAAGCAATAAACACACACATAAACAATAAACACACACCACCAAACACGCATTGAAACTAATACAGAGAATACGAGCTAAGTAAGTCCGGAGACTTACCTCGTCACCACACTCAACTCACAACACTCTCGCTTCCTTAGGGAGGAAGCCCATAACCTGCTCACAAGAAGATAACTATATCAACAACAAATCACTCACAATAGAAGTCTTAGACTTCTATACAAATGATCTACGCAAGACCATTTGACTCTAAATTCTAGGACCGCATCCTATGATCTCTCATGCTCACATCACACTCAACACCAGCTAGAAGTCTTTAGACTTCTAGACCCTATGATCTCGCAAGATCATAACCCATAACACATACTAGGATAAACATGCCTAGTCCAAACAAACTCAAAGGTAACAACACCATGCTAGGATAAGTCAATCCTAAGCTCCAAAATCTCACAAGATCATACAATCCCACCTCGAGCCTCAAAACGCTCACAACATCAACCATATAACTTAAAGCCCTATATCAACCTCATAGGATAACCAACACCTCAAGCTTAGAATCAACATCAATCCATCAAACAAGATCAAATCCTCGAAACTCACCTAAGGTTCAAAGCCACTACTTGGCATTAACTCTAAGTTATGCTAGATCCGTCCTAACATGATACTAAAACTTAACATAACTAGATCGAGGGGAAAGAATACTCACACGACGTCAAAAGACGGAAGCGTTCAACGGATGTCAACTTGGACTCGTTAGGCCTTTATCGGGGCGCTTCCGAACCTAGCACCAAACTAAACAAATTTAGCTTATAAGCTAAATTTGAACGGAATAATGAACATATATAATTTAAGGAAAACCCCACTTTAAAACCCAAGTTAAAAATAGTTAAATATATATTCCGGACAAATTCTATAACATCATAAACTCAAGATAAAACTCGTTTTCAAAGTCGGGGACGAAACAAGACCGCTCAACCATTTTCCGGGGCAAAATATACAATTTTATAAATGTGGCCATAAACCGTAACTAATAATCTTGGCCATTTTCCGAAAATAATTACTGCAGGGGTATAAATGCAGGAACCCCAAATTATGGGTCAATTAGCACAAATATATAAAGCATGGGTACAGTTTGTAATTAAGCACAAATTAGGGGGGCCGATTATAATTAAACCAAGGGTTTTAAAACCCCAAATCATATCATTACTGGGGAAGGGGAAGCAGTGGCGTAGGCGGCGGCAAGGGGCACTCCAAAGGTGGCGGGCGGCAAGGCTCTCCAGCGTCGAAGGCTGTCCCGTTGGCTTCGGTGGTGAGTCAGGCACGCATTGGCGGTCCCGACGTCAGGGTCCTGGTGACGGATGCGACAGACAGAGAGGGAGGTCGACGGGTGGCCCTCCGATGGAGAGGCGACGGCAGAGCATCTCGAGCATTCATCCGGCTTCCGGCGACGGTGAGGTGTCAGCCCAAGCAAAAGTCCCCCCCGGTGGTCTCGATCGAGGGCGAGGCTTTTCCGGCGAAGCGAAGCGAGGCTCGCTTTGCGTCCTGGTTGCGGAGGAGAAAGAAAGCAGCGGCAGAGGGTGGTGGTTGGTGGCTCTCCGGTGTCGACAGTGTGCAGATCCAGGCGAGGTTGTCCCTAGTGGCTTCGATCCGGCGTTGGCTCAAGGTGAGGGTCCGAGGTGGGCCGGCTTCTTGGTTGTAGCAGTAGGTGAGGAGCGTTGCTGCCAGTTCGGTGGTTGCAGAGAAGAACCCAAGGGACGAAGATGAGAATGTGTGAGGAAAGGAGAAAATCGAAAGGTTGAGTAAAGGGGTAGCTGGGATCAAAGGGGCCGGCGATACCAAGGGGTCGGGTAGGGTATGTAGGCTGAGTGTGTAGTTTGGGGTAGGCATATCTGTTAACTACATAGAACACGCCATCAGGCTGGCGTGGAGGAAGACGCAAGGTAGGGAAGAAAAAAAAAATAAAATAAAAAGGAAAAAGGGTAATAGAATAAACTCGATCAAAATGGTTCGGAACGGGATTATCGGATCGGAAAAATTTTCCGAACTTTTCCGAAAATAATAATACGGATATACGCGAACTTATCCAAAATGATAATATACTCGAGAAGATATTTTTATGCCTTAAAATACTTTTAATAAAATATTTAATCTAATAAAATATCGATAGAAGCCGGAAAAATAAATATCAAAAACGCGCCAAAATTTGGGGCGTTACATTAGATCTCCCTAAAAACAAGTTTCGTCCCGAAACTTGCCACACGTCGAACTTCTCGGTCCTTAAGGCCAAGGTATGAACTCTCACTCTAAGAAGGGTAAAACTTTCCGATCTATATCCACAAACTACTCAAACTACCACCGCAAGATATATCATGTCACAAAGCACATTCTCGCACAAAGCACAAACTACACATAACATCACATATGCACATAACTCAAATAAAGGAAGAACTAGGTCTAACCCGTCGATTCTATCGATGCTACTAACTCAGCGTAAAACTCAACAAAGATATTGTCCCTCATCTTCCATTTAGTTGTATCGGTTCCTCGTCTACCACTAGATCATCATGACTAACAATATGTCTCGAGTCATGTATGTACTCTTTCTATTAATAGACATGAAACACCAAGTGACACCCTCGACTCTCGGCGGTCATGCCAACCGGTAAGTTACTTCCCAACTCCCGCCGCTAAGATCTCAAAAAGGTTAGATATATCGGAAACTCAACCTTCTTCTTGGTCTTTCTCAATGCAACATTTCCATTATGTTTCTCTTTGATCGTCTCTAACTAAGAAGATCGAATATTTCCATTTACACCTTGGCTTCGGTCCTTGTCAAACCGAACTTTGATGTTACGTTTCCTCACTTCTTGTTGTAAGTTCCAAGTAATGAAGGAAGTACTTTACTTCACACTGCTTCTATTATCAAGACACGTATGTTGTTTCTCCCTTTGCATCAATACTTAACTAAGACCTTGTCTGAGAGAATCACTTGTAAATTCCAAATCCATCACACCTCGAGGCAATGTCAAAACAGTTGCTTAACGACTCTTCTCTTAACTCTTAACAACTCTATTGTCAATTCTTCTTCCCATTCAATACTTCATCATCATCCGTAGTAGATTACTATAAAAGGTGTCACACAACTTCTCCCTTCACATATCTGGTAAAGCTCAGCACATCTAAGATAAATTGTGACTCCTTTCATACCTCTCGGGGTTTGTCATCCCGAGACAACTTGTCAAACGCTTCCTCTCTTTTCCAAGAGTAGACCCAAAGTATCTTATCCGGGCATCAGTAAGCCCATGTGGAGTAACTACAACTCTTAGTGACTTTGATTGGTCCAGAATGTCGTACTTGTAATATCTCAATCTCGAATTCTCAAACGGTGACAATCAAGTTTTTAACTTAATCTTATAAGAGACTACCCACCTTAGCAGCTGATCGAGTAGATCATCCATTCGTTGTAAGGGGTAGTTGTCCTTCATTGTCATCTTGCTCAACTTATATAAATCGATGTACAAACGGAGATAACCGTCTCTCTCTTCGCAAACCGGTGTCCTCTAGAATAACTTCAAATTAAGAATTCAAGATATATCCAAACATGAACTTCAAATCAAGCTTAATGGTAAAACCCACCTACTGTTGCATGCGAATCCGTTCTATTTTGGGTTCCATCTTTTCTCTACCCATCTCATATTGTAATGACCAACACAACCGAGTCCTAACGCTTGGCAAGTGGTCTACCCCGATCTGTTGGGGTGACGTCCTGCAACCCTTTTATTGCTCCTTTTGTAGTTCCCTGTCCTTTTCCATAGATCCTTCATCTATAGAACTCAAGAGACTTGCTCTACTTTTCCGACTCTTGAAGCCTTAGTTAAGCAATAATTCTGCTTAATTCCACTTATCGCTTTAAAGAACAACGATAATAACCTCTCTTGATCTAGCGCATGTGTTCAATCACAAAGGTACTTATTACAAGACTTAAACATGCCTTGGAACAAAATGACATAAACTTTTTCGCTTTCACTGACATCCCAGCATATGGGAGGAGCTCTTCGTATTCCACATCAGTTTTCACCATGGATATCCTTTCTTCAGGTAGGCATAGAAATTTATACTTCATTTTCTTATGTAACGTCAAACCGACTGTAGGGTTCTAACCTCAATCTTCCATATACTGTTTGTGCATCTCTTGTCGACATCAAACTTCAAAACTTCGATCCTCTCTTACTCTTGTTGGTCACCTTATGCATCTCTCGGTATTCCATGAACAATCTTCACAACCGTACTAATATGCCCCGTGGAAAACGCTAGAAGAAATTCCCCATCAAAATTCACTGAAATATTCGACTTATTACTTCTCCAAACACTAACATTATACCCTCCAAGCTTGCAGTGTTGCTCTAATCTAGGTCCTCTCTTTCACGCCATAGCCACCATGACTCTTCCTTGTGAGTTTGAAACATCTGACTCAACTTTTGTTCGCGAAAACCTACCATCCATTTCGTTAGAACGAACATACTATACATCCTCTTTATACATTCCTCCTTACGTACATCAACAATAGAAGCCTTACTTTCCTCTTGTTTCTTCTAGTTTTCTTCACCTTAATCAACTTTAAAAGTTATGATCCGTGTCATTCCCCATATGTCACTGCCATGACCTAAGAAAGTCGCACAGGATCATTACAATCATCCCCGGGAGGTCTGATACATTCACTCGCTTTGATCCCATGCAATATTACTTGATTAAGATGATTGTACTTAGTTGACATACCTCTTCACTACTTACACCGAACCACCGGAATTCTCCAAGCTCTCTTTACCGATCCTTTATGACATTGTCTTGCCTACTCTTCTCATCTACGCTCATCAATAGCCAACCCGCACACGTGCGTTCTTGGCGGTCACCAATTAACTTATAACTGACCTTCTCCAAAGTCAATGACTTACCATTCTTCTTACCCTCCATGTTACCATACTCTTGAAGGCTACCCTCTCAGGGTACTCTGTCTTAAACTTCACTTGCTCATTTCACTCCTTACACCCTTCCTTAACTCTTTTAACGTTCCACACTCCCTTCCACTTCTCTAAGATAACTATATCTTCTTTGCCTTGTTGTTTCATATAACTCCCTTTCATAGACTTAACCATTCTTCCTTGATGTCTTTCAAGTGCACCCTCCCAAATATTATAGCCCTAGCTAGCATCCACTCGCGTCCAACTTGGTTGGTATCCTAAGTCTTTCGATCAAAGATCCTCGTTTCGTCTTTCATCTCCTTCAGATCATCATTTATACACACTTCCTCCTTCTTGGCGTTTCTTAGCCTTGTCATTATAACGGAAACCGGTCAACTCCACTAAGGAAATTCTACTATGTGAATCCCACCACGTCATTCTTCTCATAACTCTCGTAAGCTTAAATAAGTCACCCGCTTAGAATCTTGTACGATCGACACTTCACTTTCTGGTCCCTCTGTATGCTTAACTTATTGTCGCTCTAATCTTTCGTAATTGGTCCGACCACACTTCTCATATTAACTTTCACGCTTAGGAGTGCCTATAAGACACTTGCCTTAATTGGAACTCCACTTTTATCTTTGCTAGAATGTACTCATCTCCTCCTCGATTCGCATCTGTAGTTGTCCACGCGTCTTCTTGAAAAACTTAAGTTCATTCTCTCCCTTGGTATCGTCGTTGTTCGATTATGGCCTCTTTAGAACCACTTCTACACTTTAATGTTGCTCCCTTTTCTTGTATTGCTCCCATCTTGATTTCTCTTAAGTCGTCCCAAATTTTCTTTCACTTGGTTGTCCTTCGTTTACGTCATCTCTACTCCTCTTCGACATCCTTTTAGAGGAATCCAATAACCGCCATAGTGTTCGTTAGCACGAAATGTTCAACTCGATACTTGAGCGTACTAATCAGTGTATATATGCTATCCTAATCCCAAAAGGCGTTTGTCCAACGGCGACGATAGCTTCCTATCATCTTAACTATAAGGTCCACTACTACTAATATAATACTAGCATACCATATGTGTATGTATATATAACTATACGTGTAAGTCATATGTTCACATTACTACTAATATATCTCATCCGGAAATCCATAACAACAAAGCAAGGTCTAAAACGCACTATAGTCCACATATAATAATACATATATATCAAGTCCAACATGCAACTACAATAAAAAAAAGATACACATCAATTCTATCATGCATAACTACAAACCTCATATCCATATCTATATATACATATTTATACATATCGAAATCTAATAAGCCAAGCTACCGAGATCTGCGGAAGGAGTGGTGGTCCGTACATTCTACCCCGACTCATGCATGTGATTTCGAAAACGAAAACTCATAACCCGTAGGGTTCTGTTTATTCCTTATTCGGCCTTTAGAAGATTGCGAGTGCCATTGTAGTCAACCTAGGGCTCTGATACCACTTTTGTAACACCCCGAATCCGCAGGACTCGAGGCGCTACGGGTTGGGGCCTCACAATGGGTCCCGACCCTTAGCTTGACAACAATTTCATCGGATCTTGCAACAAGGCACAAATAAAGGCCAAAACCGAAATACATTTTTATGCAATGACAAGAATAACCCGAAAGAATACAACAAAGGACTTCAGCCGAAAATACAACCTCAAAGACTAAACGTCATACAACATACAATAAAAACAATACTCAAGCTCGACTCCACCCAAAACCCAATCCTAAAATGTACGGAACCCCGGCTGCCCACCCTTCCGGATCTCTCGGAGCAAGCCTAACCTGCAAGGCAAACTACAACATTCGGTATAAAACCGTTAGCTCACATTCGAAGAATTAGAATTAAAGGGAAAGGCACAAACACAATTAATTCAACATAGTCACACAACATACTCAAAGCACACAATTCCGGTTTATTATCTTTTTATTATTAAGTCATATCCCGTTCTAATTCAACTTGTTTTGTGACACGAGACCACCGTGGTCCCGCCTCGGTCCCTACTTACCGGCATGGAACGGTGCGGATGCCTCCGACCGTCTAACCAGCACGGGCTAGTCGCCAAGAACCTCCTAGACTCTCGCAAAAGCTAGGCAGATGATGTCACCGCCCGTTATCATACACTTGGGCCAAATAATATAAAGGTCGGTAATCCTATTCCGGTTTAGTTGTTATAAACAATAAAGAATAAACACACACCACCAATTACACATCAATGCTAATACAAGGAATACGAGCTAAGTAAGTCCGGAGACTTACCTCGTCCCAAAGATAATCCCGCTAACCACCGCTCTCAACTTCCCGTAGGAAGACACTCAACGCCTGGTCAAAACAAGGCACACAATCAACATCTCTCTCACATGCTAGAAGTCCTTAGACTTCTAGTCCCAATGATCTCGCAAGATCATAAACCATAACCATGATAGGATAACGACTCCTAATCCTCACGATCTCACAAGGTCATAACCATCACAACACATGCTAGGATAATCTCGTCCTAGTTTCCAAAACCTCAACAAGATGATACAACCATAATCTCTGTAACACCCCGAATCCGCGGGACTCGGGATGCTACGGGTTGGGACCTCACAATGGGTCCCGACCCTTAGCCTGACAACAATTTCACCGGATCTTTCAACATGGCACAAATAAAGGCAAAACCGAAATACATTTTAATGCAATGTAAGAAAACCCAAAAGAAAACAAACAACGGACTTCAGCCGATAAACAACATCAAAGACCAAAACGCCATACACGCGGCATACCAACATAATAAACAAAGAATAAAATACAACCCGACTCTAACCCAAACTCACTCCTAAAATGTACGGAACCCCGGCTGCCCACTCTTCCGGATCTCTCGGCCGCATTCCTAACCTGCAATGCAATCTACAACAATATCGGTATAAAACCGTTAGCTAGCATTCAAGGCATTAGAATCATGGTATTGGCACACACACACACATAAGGTATCATAAACACACAACATGTTCCAAAACACACAATCCGGTTTATTATCTTTTTATTATTAGGTCATATCCCGTTCTAATTCAACTTCTTTTGTGACACGAGAATCTTAAAGATCTCGCCCTTGTCCCCTTTCACCATACGGGTTTGTACTTGATGCGGATCAGCATCACCCGATGGGCTGGTCGCAAGGCACCTCCCAGCCATCCCCATTTTGGACTGGACAAGCGGTCACCGCCCGTTATCATACACTTGGGCCAAATATAAACATATAAAGTCGGTGGTCCTATTACCGGTTTAGATGTTATAACATAAGCAATAAACACACACATAAACAATAAACACACACCACCAAACACGCATTGAAACTAATACAGAGAATACGAGCTAAGTAAGTCCGGAGACTTACCTCGTCACCACACTCAACTCACAACACTCTCGCTTCCTTAGGGAGGAAGCCCATAACCTGCTCACAAGAAGATAACTATATCAACAACAAATCACTCACAATAGAAGTCTTAGACTTCTATACAAATGATCTACGCAAGACCATTTGACTCTAAATTCTAGGACCGCATCCTATGATCTCTCATGCTCACATCACACTCAACACCAGCTAGAAGTCTTTAGACTTCTAGACCCTATGATCTCGCAAGATCATAACCCATAACACATACTAGGATAAACATGCCTAGTCCAAACAAACTCAAAGGTAACAACACCATGCTAGGATAAGTCAATCCTAAGCTCCAAAATCTCACAAGATCATACAATCCCACCTCGAGCCTCAAAACGCTCACAACATCAACCATATAACTTAAAGCC
>BSUD01000003.1:57434969-57580641 GCA_033239045.1 Fagopyrum esculentum | reverse complement strand
CATTGTCTTGCCTACTCTTCTCATCTACGCTCATCAATAGCCAACCCGCACACGCGCGTTCTTGGCGGTCACCAATTAACTTATAATTGACCTTCTCCAATGTCAATGACTTACCATTCTTCTTACCCTCCATGTTACCATACTCCTAAAGTCTACCCTCTCAGGGTACTCTGTCTTAAACTTCATTATTTCTTTCTTAATTCCATGCTTCCCCTTCTTTATAAGGTAACTATATCTTCTTTGTCTTGTTGTTTCATATAACTCCCTTTCATAGACTTAACCATTCTTCATTGATGTCTTTTAAGAGCACCTTCTCAAAGATTATAGCCCTAGCTATCATCCCCTCGTGTTCCTCTTGGTTTGTATCTTAAGTCTCTCGATCAAAGCTCTTTGTTTCGTCTTTCATCTTCTTGGGGCCATCATTTATACCCACTTCCTCCTTGGCGTTTCTTAATCTTATAATCATAATGGAAATCGGTCAACTCCACGTGAATCCCCACCATGCCATTCTTCTCATAACTCTCGTAATGTTAACTCTTCACTTAATGGTACCTTGTAAGCTTAACTTACGGTATCTTACATCTTTCTTGCCTGGCTCGATCACTTTTCTCATATTGACTCCAAAGCTTAGGAGCGTCTAAGGAAAGCTTCACTTCCCGTAATGGAACACCACCTTTAACCTTGTTAGAATGTACTCATCTCCTATTGATTCACATCTTTAGTTGTACACGCGTCTTCTTGAAGAACTTGAGTTTGTTCTCACCCTTGGTCTCGTCGTTGACTCGTTGTTCAATTATGGCCTCCTTAGAACCGCTTCTAAACTTTAATGTTGCTCCCTTTTCTTGTATTGCTCCCATCTTGATTTCTCTTAAGTCGTCCCGAATTTTCCTTTCACTTGATCGTCATTTGTTTACCTCATCTCTAATCCTCCTCTTCGACCTTCTCTTAAAGGAGTCCGAGAAACGCCAAGATGTTTGTCAAAACGTGATACTCAACTTGGTACTTGAGCATTTTCGTCTTCGTGGTGACACTATCCTAAGCCAAAAGGCATTGTTCAAGGTGCGATGATAACTTTCTATCATCCTAACTATAAGGTCCAAAAACCATATGCTACTATATATCCTAGTACATGTATATGACTATATAAGTCCTATGTCCACATTGCTATAACCAACATATCACATCCAAGCAAAACTATTACAACAAAACAAGGTCCCAACACTTACATGATATCATTATGCCACATGTACAAATATCAATATAAAAAAAAATCATGCCTTCATTTTCACATAACAAGTCCATCATGCATAACTATAATCCACATATAATAATATTCCAACAACATCCTAGGCCCACGATAAATATCTACATAACTACACATATCTATATATATATATACTAAAAATCCAATAAACTATGCTGCCGAGATCCACGGAAGGAGTGGTGGTCCGTATATTCTACCCCGACTCATGCATGTGATTTTGAAAACAAAAACTCAGAACCCGTGGGGTTCTGTTTATTCCTTATTCGGCCTTTAGAAGATTGCGAGTGCCATTGTTGTCAACCTAGGGCTCTGATACCACTTTGTAACGCCCCGAATCCGCGGGACTCGGGATGCTACGGGTTGGGACCTCACAATGGGTCCCGACCTTTAGCCTGACAACAATTTCACCGGATCTTTCAACATGGCACAAATAAAGGCAAAAACGAAATTCCTTTTAATGCAAATGATAAGAAACCCGAAGGAAAACAACATCAAAGACCAAAACGCCATACACGCGGCATACCAACATAATAAACAAAGAATAAAATACAACCCGACTCTAACCCAAACTCACTCCTAAAATGTACGGAACCCCGGCTGCCCACTCTTCCGGATCTCTCGGCCGCATTCCTAACCTGCAATGCAATCTACAACAATATCGGTATAAAACCGTTAGCTAGCATTCAAGGCATTAGAATCATGGTATTGGCACACACACACACATAAGGTATCATAAACACACAACATGTTCCAAAACACACAATCCGGTTTATTATCTTTTTATTATTAGGTCATATCCCGTTCTAATTCAACTTCTTTTGTGACACGAGAATCTTAAAGATCTCGCCCTTGTCCCCTTTCACCATACGGGTTTGTACTTGATGCGGATCAGCATCACCCGATGGGCTGGTCGCAAGGCACCTCCCAGCCATCCCCATTTTGGACTGGACAAGCGGTCACCGCCCGTTATCATACACTTGGGCCAAATATAAACATATAAAGTCGGTGGTCCTATTACCGGTTTAGATGTTATAACATAAGCAATAAACACACACATAAACAATAAACACACACCACCAAACACGCATTGAAACTAATACAGAGAATACGAGCTAAGTAAGTCCGGAGACTTACCTCGTCACCACACTCAACTCACAACACTCTCGCTTCCTTAGGGAGGAAGCCCATAACCTGCTCACAAGAAGATAACTATATCAACAACAAATCACTCACAATAGAAGTCTTAGACTTCTATACAAATGATCTACGCAAGACCATTTGACTCTAAATTCTAGGACCGCATCCTATGATCTCTCATGCTCACATCACACTCAACACCAGCTAGAAGTCTTTAGACTTCTAGACCCTATGATCTCGCAAGATCATAACCCATAACACATACTAGGATAAACATGCCTAGTCCAAACAAACTCAAAGGTAACAACACCATGCTAGGATAAGTCAATCCTAAGCTCCAAAATCTCACAAGATCATACAATCCCACCTCGAGCCTCAAAACGCTCACAACATCAACCATATAACTTAAAGCCCTATATCAACCTCATAGGATAACCAACACCTCAAGCTTAGAATCAACATCAATCCATCAAACAAGATCAAATCCTCGAAACTCACCTAAGGTTCAAAGCCACTACTTGGCATTAACTCTAAGTTATGCTAGATCCGTCCTAACATGATACTAAAACTTAACATAACTAGATCGAGGGGAAAGAATACTCACACGACGTCAAAAGACGGAAGCGTTCAACGGATGCCAACTTGGACTCGTTAGGCCTTTATCGGGGCGCTTCCGAACCTAGCACCAAACTAAACAAATTTAGCTTATAAGCTAAATTTGAACGGAATAATGAACATATATAATTTAAGGAAAACCCCACTTTAAAACCCAAGTTAAAAATAGTTAAATATATATTCCGGACAAATTCTATAACATCATAAACTCAAGATAAAACTCGTTTTCAAAGTCGGGGACGAAACAAGACCGCTCAACCATTTTCCGGGGCAAAATATACAATTTTATAAATGTGGCCATAAACCGTAACTAATAATCTTGGCCATTTTCCGAAAATAATTACTGCAGGGGTATAAATGCAGGAACCCCAAATTATGGGTCAATTAGCACAAATATATAAAGCATGGGTACAGTTTGTAATTAAGCACAAATTAGGGGGGCCGATTATAATTAAACCAAGGGTTTTAAAACCCCAAATCATATCATTACTGGGGAAGGGGAAGCAGTGGCGTAGGCGGCGGCAAGGGGCACTCCAAAGGTGGCGGGCGGCAAGGCTCTCCAGCGTCGAAGGCTGTCCCGTTGGCTTCGGTGGTGAGTCAGGCACGCATTGGCGGTCCCGACGTCAGGGTCCTGGTGACGGATGCGACAGACAGAGAGGGAGGTCGACGGGTGGCCCTCCGATGGAGAGGCGACGGCAGAGCATCTCGAGCATTCATCCGGCTTCCGGCGACGGTGAGGTGTCAGCCCAAGCAAAAGTCCCCCCCGGTGGTCTCGATCGAGGGCGAGGCTTTTCCGGCGAAGCGAAGCGAGGCTCGCTTTGCGTCCTGGTTGCGGAGGAGAAAGAAAGCAGCGGCAGAGGGTGGTGGTTGGTGGCTCTCCGGTGTCGACAGTGTGCAGATCCAGGCGAGGTTGTCCCTAGTGGCTTCGATCCGGCGTTGGCTCAAGGTGAGGGTCCGAGGTGGGCCGGCTTCTTGGTTGTAGCAGTAGGTGAGGAGCGTTGCTGCCAGTTCGTTTGTTGCAGAGAAGAACCCAAGGGACGAAGATGAGAATGTAACACCCCGAATCCGCGGGACTCGGGATGCTACGGGTTGGGACCTCACAATGGGTCCCGACCCTTAGCCTGACAACAATTTCACCGGATCTTACAACAAGACACAAATAAAGGCAAAACCGAAATTCATTTTAATGCAATGTTATGAACCCCAAAAGAAAAAAAACGAAGGACTCCAGCCGAGATACAACTCCAAAGGCAAACGTCATACAAGCGACATACATAACCATAAACAATACATAAATACAACCCCCAAAACCCATCCTAAAATGTACGGACCCCGGCTGCCCACTCTTCCGGATCTCTCGGCCGCGCCCCTAACCTGCAAGGCAACTACGACAATATCGGTATAAAACCGTTAGCTAGCATTCAAGGCATTAGAATCATGGTATTGGCACACACACACATAAGACATCATAAACACACATCATGTTCCAAAACACACAATCCGGTTTATTATCTTTTTATTATTAGGTCATATCCCGTTCTAATTCAGCTTCTTTTGTGACACGAGAATCTTAAAGATCTCGCCCTTGTCCCCTTTTACCATACGAGTTTGTACTTGATGCGGATCATCATCACCCGATGGGCTGGTCGCAAGGCACCTCCCAGTCATCCCCATTTTGCACTGGACAAGCGGTCACCGCCCGTTATAATATACTTGGGCCAAATATAAACATATAAAGTCGGTGGTCCTATTACCGGTTTAGATGTTATAACATAAAAAATAAACACACACATAAACAATAAACATACACCACCAAACACGCATCAAAACTAATACAGAGAATACGAGCTAAGTAAGTCCGAAGACTTACCTCGTCCCAAAGATAATCCCGCTAACCACCGCTCTAAACTTCCCGTAGGAAGACACTCAACGCCTGGTCAAAACAAGGCACACAATCAACATCTCTCTCACATGCTAGAAGTCCTTAGACTTCTAGTCCCAATGATCTCGCAAGATCATAAACCATAACCATGCTAGGATACTCTCGTCCTAGTCTCCACAATCTCAACAAGATCATAAAATCATAAAATCAATCCTCATAAGCTCACAAGATCAACCCAAACACTCAACGCCCTACAATCCTAACAAGATAACATCAACACCTCAAGCTTTATAACGATCATAAATCCTCAAAACTCACCTAAAGTCCAAAGCCACTACTTGGCATTCACTCTAAGTTATGCTAGATTATCCAACCTAGCATGATACTAATACTAAACATAACTAAATCGAGGAAGAAGGTACTCACACACGATCCAAGGTTGAAGATGATCTACGGACGTCGAGATTGGATTCGTTGGTCTATAACGGCCGCTTTCGGACCTAAAACCAAAGTTAAGGAAATTTAGCTTGTATGCTAAATTTGAACGGAATATAATGTATAATATTCTAAGGAAAAATCCCGATTTGAAAACAAGGTTAAAAACCCGCAAAACATTTTCCGAAGTGATTGATACCATTTTATAAACATGGGTCAAAATCTGAAATCGACTTTTCCGGGCAACTATGAAACTCCCCAAACTCGGGCCATATTACCGAAATAAGCTTTGGGTCAAAACTATGATTTATTTAACAAGGGAAAAGGCTGCATATCTCAAGAATAATGGGTCAAGACCGTGATTATACAAATCAGCAGGGGCATAAGTTGCAAATTCCAAAAGAGTGGGTTCAAACTGAAATATATATAATGATGTGGGTACAGTTTGCAGTTATATCAATTTCAGTGCCAAAATTGCAATATTGTAAAATAAACCCTTCTTCAAACCCACTGTTATGCGACTGCAGAAGAAGGAAAGGGGAAAGAGGCTTCCGGCGGCTCAGCAGGCGAAGGAAGAGGAGGCTGCCGGCGTCGGTGCAGGCGGAGGGGGAAGTGGCGGCACCGGAGGCGCTCCGCACGGGCTGCTTCTAGGCGGCAGGAGAGAGAAGAGAAGAGGGGAAGGCGGGAGGAGCAGGTTGCAGATCCGGTGGTTCGAGGCGGCTTCTGGAGGTGGCTCCCCTTCCTTCCTTTGGTTCCCAGCGGTGCAACTCCTCTCCGGCAGCGTTGCAGCTTCTCAGCGGTCCCGAGCGTGAAACAGAGGGAAGATGGGGAATGGGGAAGGAGAGATTGATTTTTCTGCAAACAACAGAGGGAGATGTGAGGATGAGAGTGAGAGCTAGGATGAGGGCTGTTGGGTGATAGGGCAGAGGGAGAGAAGGCCGAAGAGTCGGTCCGGCTACAACCTGCAGGTCGGGGGGCCGAGCAGTCGGTTTGCAGGGAAGCTAGGGGGTCGGTTAGGTGCATCCCTTCACAGGTCGGGGAGAGGCGTGCACCTGGGCTCTCACCAAGAGAGAAAGAGAAAAATAAAATAATAAAAAAAAGAGAGGGAAAGAAATCGAAGAAGAAAAAGAGGAATAACATAAAACGGTAGACTCGTTTAAGTATATGGAACGGGATTTCCGAATCGGGAAACTATTCCGAAAATAATAAAAATACTGAAAATAATTATGGATCAAGTATATAGGTAAACTTGAAAAAATACTTTGGAATGCAAAACCATTCTCGCAATTTATTTTTACGATATAATATAATAATTTAAACACGGGAAATAAAATATATCGATAAAAATCCGGAAGAATAAACATCGCAAACGCGCCAAAAATTGGGGCGTTACATTAGATCCCCCTAAAAAACAAGTTTCGTCCCGAAACTTGCTATGCGTCGAACTTCTCGGTCCCTAAGGCCGAGGTATGAACTCTCAAACTAAGAAGATTGAATCCTTCTAATCTATATACACCAGCTACTCGAACTACCATCGCAAGATATGTCAGGTAATATAGCACCTTCCCGCACAGGGCACAAACAACACATAATATCACACATGCCCCAAAACTCAATAAAGAGAAGAACTAGGTCTAACCCATCGATTCTATCGATGCTACTAGATCCGCGTAAAACTCCACTAAAGATACTATCCTCCGCTTTCTAGGTAGTCTCATTGTCTCCTCGTCTCGACTAGATCATCACAGCAGACTACGTGTCTCGAGTCATGTATGTACTCCCTCGATTGATGCACATGAACCCCGGGTGGACACCCTCTACTCTTGGTGGTAACACCCACTTGTAAGTTACTTCTTCAACTCGCGCTAAGATCCCAAAAAGGTCCGATATATCGGAAACTCAACTTCATTCTTGGGTCTTTCTCACTGCAACATTTCCATTATGTTTCTCTTCGATTGTCTCTAACAAAGAAAGTCGAAATTCCAATATACCCAATTGACTTTGGCTCTAGTCAAACTAAACATTGATGTTACATATCCTCAGTTCTTGTTGTATATTCCAAGAAATGAAGGAAGTATTTTACTTCACCCTATTTCTACTATCAAGACACATATGTTGTTTCTCCCTTTCCATCCATACTTACCCAAGACCTTGTATGAGAGAATCACTTATAAACTCAAAATCCATCACACCTCGAGGAAATGTCAAAAATGTTGCCTAACGACTCTTCTCTTAACTCTTAACAACTCTTATGATATTTGTCCCGCTCAAATTTCCTTTGTCTTCCAAAGTAGCTAGGTTAGCCATACCTGGTGTTATACAACTTCTCTCTTTATAGATCTGGTAAAGCTCAGCACGTCTAAGAAAACTTGTAACTTCTTTCACATCTTTCGGGGTTTGCTATCTCGAGACAACTTGTCATACATCTTCTCTCTTTTTCAGAGGAGACCAAAATATCTTATCCGGGCATTAGTAAGCCCCTATGGAATCACTACAACTCGTCGTGACTATAGTTCGTCCGGATTGTCGTATATGCAATATTCCAGACTCGAATTCTCAATTGGCGACAACCAAGCCTTACGTCATTCTTAGAAAAGACTAACGTTCCTTGCAACCGGTCTAGTAGATCATCCATCCGTGGTAAGGGACATTTGTTCTTCATTGTTATCTTGTTCGGCTTATGGTAATCGATGTACAAACGGAGATAATCGTCTCTCTTTTTGCAAACTGGTGTCTTCCATAATAAATTCAAATCAAGAATTTAAGATATATTCCCATATGAACTTCAAATTAAGAGTTCAAGATAACATTCTGAGTTCTCCATAGCATTTCACTAATTCTAATGAACTCTTTTCAATAAGTTCTTGCAGTTGCTCCTTTACTTGCTTCCACAACTCATGTCTTCCACAAGTGTCATTCTTTACGGCGCCTTTGACACCGGAAATAAATCAAGCTCGACCTTAGTGGAAAATTTACATTCTGACGTATTGGAATATGTGATATCTCAGGTTTCATCTTTTCTCTTCCCGTCACATATCATAATAACCGCCACAATCCTGTTTTATCACTTTACAAGTGGTCATGACACAATTGATCTACCTCGATCTATTGAGGTGTCGTCTTAAAGACTCGTGTATTGTTCCATCTTCAGCCATGACTATGTCTGTTCTCTTTCAATGGTCCTTCTTTTCTTGAATCCGTACTGCTCCATCCTTTTTCACCTTGAAGGCCTAGTCGTAATAACCTTTTAAGAACCCATACTTATGTGTCGCCATAAGCGCCTTACATGAAGGGCATAACCACGTCTTATAACAAATCGATCTTATCATCTTCGCTTTCCCGGTCATCCCAACATGTTGGGGGAGTTCTTCGTATTCCTCCTAAGCTTGCATCATTCCTTCGAGTAGGTGTAGAACTACTTCATTTCCTTATGTAACGTCAATCCGACCGCAGAGGTTCTAACCTCAATCTTTCATATACTTCTCGTACATCTCATGTCGACATCAAACTTCAAGACTTTGGTCTTCTCTTACTCTGGTTGGTCACCTTATGCTTCTCTCAGTATCCCCTAAACAACTTCACAATCGTGCCAGTATGCCCGATGGAAAACGCAAGAAGAAACTCCTCAAAAATTATCAAACTCATTACATCTTCACGTACTAACATCATAACTCTAAGCTTGCAGTGTTGCCCTAATCTAGGTCCTCTCTTTCACGTCATAGCCACCATTTTTTTTTTTTTTTTTTTTGAGTTTAGAAACTTGACTTATCTCTCACCCGCGGTAACATATCATCCGTTTCATACCATGCATCCTCTATATACTCCCGTTTACGTACCACCTCCATGAAACCTTACCTTCTTCTTGATTCACTGCTTCCCCTTTACCGTGGTCGGACTTTAAAACCTCTAGTTCGTGTCATTCTCCCATATGCCAATTCCATGAACTACAAAGGTCGCATAAGGTTATCCAAATCCTTCTGTATGCCCATAATCTTGTTTACTCATCCCCTTCTTCACTCACCAATAGACAACCCGCACCTGTGCGTTCTCAGTTATCACCGATTAACTTGTATATGACCTTCTCCGAAGTCAGCGACTTATTATTCTACTACACTTCTCATGTTACCATTCTCATGAAGGCTACCCTCCTCGGGGTACTTTATCTTAAACTCCGTTAGTTATTTCTTCATTCCATGTTTCCTCTTCTTTATAAGGTAAGTATATCTTCTTGGCCTTGTTGTTTCATATAACTCCTTTCATAGACTTAACCATTCTTCCTTGATGTCTTTCAAGAGCACCTTCCCAAATATTATAACCTTAGCTATCATCCCATCGCGTTCCTCTTGGTTGATATCTTAAATCTCTCGACCAAAGCTCTTCGTTTCGTATTTCATCTTCTTGGGGTCATCATTTATACGCACTTCCTCCTTCTTGGCATCTCTTAGTCTTATCATCATAATTGAAACCGGTCAACTCCACGTGGATCCCCACCATGCTCTTCTTCTTCTTCTCATAACTCTAGTAATGTTGAAATTACTTTTTTTTTTTTTTTTTGTAACTCGTAGACTTAACTCACGGTATCTTGAATCTTTAGCAAATGTTTAGATCACTCTTCTCGTCTTGACTCCAATGCTTAGGAGCGTGTAAGGAAAGCTTCACATCTTCATGAAATACCACCTTTAATCTTGTTAGAATGTATCCATCTCCTTCTCGATTCGCATCTAAGTTGTCCACGCGTCTTCTTGAAGAACTTAAGTTCGTTATCTCCATTGGTCTCGTCATCGTTCGATCATGGCTTCTTTAGAACCGCTTCTACATTTCAATGTTGCTCCCTTTTCTTGTATCGCTTCCATCTTGATTCCTCTTAAGTTGTCTCGAGTTTTCCTTTCTACTCGTTTGTCCTTTGTTTATGTCATCTCTAATCCTCCTCTTCGACATCCTTTTAAAGGAATCCGAGAAACACCATGGTGTTCGTCAACACGAAACGCTCAACTTGATACTTGAGCATACTCCTCCACGTATGAATGATATCCTAAGCCAACAACGTCGTCTTAAAGGTGATGATATCTTTCCGCGTCCTAACTATAAGGTCCCATACTATATATTACTATATATATAAGAGCCCGTATATAAGCATATATATGTCTATATCCACATAACTACTAATATATCACATCCGGAAATCCAATACAACAATACAAGGTCCAAACATGTATTATAGTCCACATATATTCACTATACATATAAATCAAGTCATCATGCAACTACAATCCACATATATTATACATACCTACATATCTACATATATATACAAATCCAATAAACTAAGCTGCCGAGATCCGCGGAAGAAGTGGTGGTCTGTACATTCTACCCCGACTCATGCATGTGATTTTGAAAACGAAAAGTCAGAACCCGTGTGGGTTCTGTTTATTCCTCATTCGGCCTTTAGAAGATTGCGAGTGCCATTGTTGTCAACCTAGGGCTCTGATACCACTTTTGTAACACCCCGAATCCGCGGGACTCGGGATGCTACGGGTTGGGACCTCACAATGGGTCCCGACCCTTAGCCTGACAACAATTTCACCGGATCTTACAACAAAACACAAATAAAGGCAAAACCGAAATTCATTTTAATGCAATGTTATGAACCCCAAAAGAAAAATAACGAAGGACTCCAGCCGAGATACAACTCCAAAGGCAAACGTCATACAAGCGACATACATAACCATAAACAATACATAAATACAACCCCCAAAACCCATCCTAAAATGTACGGACCCCGGCTGCCCACTCTTCCGGATCTCTCGGCCGCGCCCCTAACCTGCAAGGCAACTACGACAATATCGGTATAAAACCGTTAGCTAGCATTCAAGGCATTAGAATCATGGTATTGGCACACACACACATAAGGCATCATAAACACACATCATGTTCCAAAACACACAATCCGGTTTATTATCTTTTTATTATTAGGTCATATCCCGTTCTAATTCAGCTTCTTTTGTGACACGAGAATCTTAAAGATCTCGCCCTTGTCCCCTTTTACCATACGAGTTTGTACTTGATGCGGATCAGCATCACCCGATGGGCTGGTCGCAAGGCACCTCCCAGTCATCCCCATTTTGGACTGGACAAGCGGTCACCGCCCGTTATAATACACTTGGGCCAAATATAAACATATAAAGTCGGTGGTCCTATTACCGGTTTAGATGTTATAACATAAACAATAAACACACACATAAACAATAAACACACACCACCAAACACGCATCGAAACTAATACAGAGAATACGAGCTAAGTAAGTCCGAAGACTTACCTCGTCCCAAAGATAATCCCGCTAACCACCGTGTTACGCTAGAAAGTGTGTACGCAATAAGCCTTAAATTTATACTTGTTATAATTATCCTAATTCTTAGCGCACCCGCAGTGTACGGGACGTATGTAGAAAGATAAGTACTCCAAGGTCGAACACAAAGACTATGGTGAAATCGAACTAAGTTGTGATTGAATTTAGCAAGGTCTAGTCTAAAGAAGAAAGCAAGGAAAAGGAAAATCGCAAATTGTTTTTGTGGGTTTTAAGATGATCAACTCAAAGGTCACAACTCATGCAAACAACCAAAATCAAACTCAATCGGAAAAATCGGAAAAGAAACAAATCGAACAAGATGTGATCAATAGAGGAGGAAAACGGATTCTAGGGGTTGGAAATTCCGGTTATGGCATAAATCTCAAGTCATCTACTCATTCTTTGGATTGATTATGATATGCTGGGATTTAGTGTTTCTAAAATGGGATCAATTACCGGGTAAGTCTCATGATCCAACTAGTCCAAACCTAAGGTCTCATTACCGGTTAAGTCTCCGAGAACCTAAGGATAGGATTTTAACACAAACCGGATTATTACTTAGAGGTCTATCCTATCCTTACCGGGTAAGTCTCGGAAAAGGAAGTTCTAAGCAGCTATCCTAGCACACTAAACCCAATGGCGGCTTATTAGGCTCACCATTACCTAAGGCTTTACTATTTTAGATTCTAAGGGCAAGGATTACCGGGTAAGTCTCTCCTAACACTTAGTCTCTACACTAGGATGCCCTAGGGTAGGTTAAACTCAGCAAAAACTTAGGGTTTCAACAATTTTATGAACCTAGGGTGAAATCCTTCGAACCAGGAAAGTCACGGTTCGTTCTACAGAAACCACGGCCGTGGTTCTTCAAGAACTACCCGTGATTCCTAACAGTAGCTACGTCCATAAACAAAAATCATCCAAAGGTAAACCTAAGTTCATCCTATCATAGATCTAGCCATAACCATCCTTTCCTAACCCTAGAATCACATCAATCTAGCCTACAACATTCATATTGGGATTCAAAACAAACAAGCATAGATTCACAATCTCCATAGCAAGAAAAATGAGAGAAAGAAGATGGACAAATAACTCCAAACACAATCCAAATCTTTTTTTTGGTGGGAAGGAGAGTCAGTGGTCTCCGGCGCATCTTCAATGGCAATGGCTCCTTTCTTCTTCTTCTTGCACTTTCCTTCCTAGGAAAAATCCTTCTTCTTCTTGGAATATATTTTGTGAAAAACCCCCAATGGAGAATGTATGAGCTGCTCCTCAACTACCCCAAATCCCCGCTGCCTCTAACAACTATCAAGGACCACTTTTATAACCAATTTCTTCATGAGCTGGCCATGAGAGTCGTGGCACAGCTGTCACGAGAATCTTGCAAATTCCACGGTTGTTTCCACGGCCGTGGTCTTTCAGATGACCGTGATTCTGTGCAGAAACTTTGTTGTGGATCATTAGGTTGTGGTTTGGTGCATGGCCTTTGTTGGCAAGGTTCCTTGAGTCATTCTTTGTGCTCTAATGAGTTGGGAACGCGTCCTCTGAATGAGCGACTTTCAAACGCCTCGTTTTAGCCTGAAATTTCCCGAAATACCTACAAAACGCACACAAATCCGTGTAGACGTTTATCTCGACAAAATACATGTTTTGAGTGCAAAACGTATCGGACTAGTGCTAGACAATGCATGATTGAGCGAGAATTCTACCTAAATGTGCACCTAAAACTATGCTATAAATCGTGTTATCAAAATACCCCATACTTAAGGTTTGCTCGTCCCCGAGCAAATTCCCAACTATAGACTACGAGATGACATGATTTATGTATGCAGAAAAATGGCAAAATCTTTTTGGTTTAGTGCTTCTACTATTGGATCACCTTCATAGTCATGATCAATGGCAATTGAATAAGCAATTACGTATCAAACAATAAGGGCATGGAAAGACAATCGTACTTAACTCAAAAGCATGCATGAGTGGGGAGGACGGAGATGTCAAGAAGATCAAGAGTCTATCCAATCTAAACTACTAAGTCTTACAAACATGCAAGTAGGTCATAAGGGCTTGTGACATAAAAGGCCAAGAAACGTTGTAATTAGGAGGGGAATTTTCTAGATATGTGATGCTAATCCGGGAATGGAACTAACTTCACTCCTTGTCCTCGATCAACTTCCCCCAAGTGTGTATTTCTTTTCTATCTTGCATTTTTTTCTTTTTCTTTGACTCATTTTTGAGACAATGGCATTGGTGTACAATAGCCGAAACCTCGGTGATTAGCCATCCTCGGGCTTTTTCTCTTTTTTCGAGGTGCATCCACACCGGGCACACATACCAAAGCTCGTTAGGGCTATCGGTTTATTTGACTTTGGCAAGGCACCAACACCCGATCATGTGAAGTGTACCGAGTTACTTGTCATTTAAACCAACGCCCCCAAACCTATTTTGGCTACACTTCCACAATAATTTCAGCATTCCATTCACGACATTCTTTTCATTACATCTTCACCCCGCACTTGCTTTTCACACGTTCAAACACACTAGCATGCTCCTATTCCCGGATGGGTTTAAAAGGAGGTCAAATTTATATCAATTGAGGTGCTAAAGCAATCATGATCAAGATGAGAAGTAGAGAAAGATGAAATGCCTTATTCATTCCTAGATGGTATGCAAGAACTATCATGTAATTTCGATTTTCAATACTCAATCCATTCTAGGCAATCATCATGCTCTCAAGTCATTCATGGAATTTAAGAAAAGTAGTTCAAGTCCACATATGCATTTATCAATTCAACACATAAGGCCATTCATAGCCAATCACAAGACAAGTTTTCATCATTAGGATCATATCCAAGCCTAGAAAGCACAAAAAAATTTTTAAATTTTCTGATTTTTATGGAATTTTTCGATTTAAGTATGTACAATGCAAAACATGTGCTAATATTAACCTATCCTAGATGCTCTTCATGCAAAGGATCATGCAAACCCCACCCCATACTTAGAAACACATTGTCCCCAATGTGGTATTCAAGTAAAGAGAGTGAAAGAAGGTTCTCACAATGTAAAGTGGTTCGCTTCGGTATTTGGGAATTCTCAAGAGGGTTGATGTTTGATGATCCTTTCAACCATGGTAGGGAGCTCTAAACGTCCTTCAAGCTTTGAAACCCGCGCTAGGCACCGCTAGCCGTCCAAGCTCCGCGTCCGCTCCACCCATGATTGGTGAGGGTTTCATCATCATCATTTCCAAGAAAGGCTTCCAATGCCACTAATGTTCTAGCACACATAAAACACACACAAAGCACACAAAAACAGAAAAATCTAAGCTAAAATGAAGGAAAAACGTTACCGATGGGTTGCCTCCCACCAAGCGCTTCTTTAAGGTCATTAGCTTGACCAAACTCGGGAGTGTCTATGCAAGGTGAAGCGGGGCAATCATGTCTACCGGTGCTCCCGGAATGTATTTCTTCAAGCGATGCCCGTTTACCTTGAAATTCCCACAATGCTCCCCTCCTATTTCAATTGCTCCATGGGGAAAGATCTTCTTCACCACATATGGCCCGGTCCATCTTGATTTGAGCTTTCCGGGAAAGAGTCTTAGCCTTGAGTTGAAGAGAAGGACAAGATCTCCTTCACTCAACTCCTTTGGAATGATCCTCTTGTCATGCCACCTTTTGGTTCTCTCCTTGTAGATCCGGGCATTCTCATAAGCTTCCAACCGGAGCTCCTCAAGGGCATTGATATCAAGCAATCTCTTCTCTCCCGCCTCCTTGAGGTCAAAGTTTAGCCACTTAATGGCCCAATAAGCTCTATGCTCCACTTCCACCGGAAGATGGCAAGATTTTCCATAGACCAACTTGTAGGGAGTGGTGCCAATAGGTGTCTTGAAGGCGGTTCTATATGCCCATAGTGCGTCATTGAGCTTCATGGCCCAATCCTTCCTTGTCCTAGACACCGTTTTCTCGAGTATGGCTTTGATCTCTCGGTTGGAGATCTCCACTTGGCCACTAGTTTGAGGGTGGTAAGGTGTTGCTACCTTATGAGTCACCCCATACTTGGCCAAAAGTGCTCCAAAGTTCCTATTTGTGAAGTGCTTCCCTCCATCACTAATGATCACCCTTGGTGTTCCAAACCTAGGGAAGATCACCCGGTTGAAGAACCGCACCACCACTTTGGCATCATTTGTAGGAGAGGCGATTGCTTCTACCCATCTTGATACATAATCCACCGCCAATAGGATGAAGAGATTGCCACATGAAGAAGGGAACGGTCCCATGAAGTCTACACCCCACACATCAAAAATCTCAACTTCTTGGATGTTATTCAAGGGCATTTCATTCCTCCTTGAAATGTTTCCCGTTCTTTGGCAAGCATCACATGCCGCTACAAAACCTTGCACATCTCTAAACAAGTTAGGCCAATAAAAACCGGATTGCAATACCTTGGCACACGTTTTGTGTGAGCTAGCATGGCCTCCACATGGTAAGGAGTGACAATGCCGGATCACACTTTCCATTTCATCCTCCGGTATGCACCTTCTTAGCACCCCATCTGGGCCTCTCTTGAATAGAAGTGGCTCACTCCAATAGTAATGCCTTACATCGTTGAAGAACTTCTTCCTTTGCGAATATGATAATCCAGGAGGCACTTCCTCACACACCAAGTAATTCACAATGTCGGCATACCATGGTTCACTTCCTCTAGCCACTTGGAAAAAACATTCTTCCACCATTTGCAATTGTTCATCCCGGAACAAGTCATCTATCGGGATGTTGTCTTTCCCAAGCTCCAATGGTGGGAGTCTACTAAGGTGATCCGCCACCGAGTTCTCGGATCCCTTCTTATCTCTAATCTCCAAATCAAACTCTTGGAGAAGAAGGATCCACCGAATCAACCTTGGCTTGGCATCCTTCTTTGTAAGTAGATAACGGATCGCCGCGTGATCCGTGTAAACTATGACCTTCGCTCCAACAAGGTACGAGCGGAATTTCTCAAATGCATACACTACCGCTAACAACTCCTTCTCGGTAGTAGCATAGTTGAGTTGGGCATCATCTAGCGTCTTGCTAGCGTAGTAAATAGCATGAGTGCGCCCTTCCTTCCTTTGCCCCAAAACGGCCCCAACGGCCACATCACTTGCATCGCACATGATCTCAAATGGTAGACTCCAATCCGGAGGTTGCATGATAGGTGCGGAGATCAAGGCGTTCTTCAACCTACAAAATGCTTCAAGACAATCCTTGGAAAAGACAAAATCAACATCCTTCATTAGTAGGTTAGTTAGAGGCTTAGAAATTTTAGAGAAATCTTGTATGAATCTCCGGTAAAAACCGGCATGCCCTAGGAAACTCCTTACCCCCTTCACCGAGGTAGGTGGTGGCAACTTCTCTATCGTTTCAATCTTAGCCCTATCAACCTCAATGCCACGGTTAGACACCAAGTGTCCTAACACAATCCCTTCACTTACCATGAAGTGGCATTTCTCCCAATTCAAGACAAGATTTGTCTCCTCACATCTTTGCAACACCAATGACAAATTAGCTAAGCAATCATCAAAAGAAGAACCGTAAACAGAGAAATCATCCATGAACACTTCCATGATATTTTCTATGTATTCCGAAAAGATAGTCATCATACACCTTTGAAAGGTGGCGGGTGCATTACACAACCCAAATGGCATTCTCCTATATGCAAAGGTACCCCATGGACATGTAAAAGTTGTTTTCTCTTGGTCATCGGGGTGGATAGGGATTTGGAAAAATCCGCTATACCCATCTAGATAGCAAAAGTGAGAGTGTTGAGCTAATCTTTCTAGCATTTGGTCAATGAAGGGGAGGGGAAAGTGACCTTTCCTAGAGGCCATGTTCAATTTCCTATAATCTATACACATTCTCTATCCCGTGACCGTTCTAGTTGGTATTAGTTCATTGTTCTCATTAGTTACTACCGTCATTCCACCTTTCTTAGGTACTACATGAACGGGGCTAACCCACTTACTATCCGAGATAGGGTAGATAATTCCCGCATCTAGCAACTTAATGATTTCCTTTTTGACCACCTCTTTCATTATAGGGTTCAATCTCCTTTGATGTTCTATAGAGGGCTTGTGGTTATCTTCCATCATTATCTTATGCATGCACAAAGATGGCTTAATGCCAACCAAATCATCAATGGTATAACCAATAGCTTTCCTATGCAATCTCAATTCATGTAGCAATTTAGCAAGTTCATCATCACTCAAGCATGCATTAACAATCACCGGATATGTAGAATTATCACCAAGGAATGCATACTTTAAATGAGAGGGAAGGGGTTTGAGTTCAAGTGAGGGAGGACCTTTTTCGGTTGAAGAAGATCCAAACAAGATTGGTTGAGATGAATCCAAAGCAAATGAAGACTCCCCTTGGTTCCTAGAAGCTTTATCATCATTGAGAGCTGATTCAGGGGAAACCACGGTTGGAATCACGGTTGGCTCAACTTCCACGGCCGTGGTTCCTTCCAGGCTTGTTTTTCGGAGTTGTCCAGAGAGTTTGACGGCCGTGGTTCCTAAATCTCGACCGTGGAACTTACAGCTGTTCACAATTTCCTCATGACTCTCAAATCCAACTCTTGGCTCTTCTTCCAATGCCTCCAAGGCTTTGATCTCTTCATTGCAATTCTTCTCAATGTCTTCCTCCATCATACTCAAGGTGAGAACCCTTTCTAAGGGATCCTTGATCAAAATCGAGCTCACCATTTCTCTAGATTCCTCTTGCTCGACTATGTTGAAGATATCCTCATCAAGGGTTGGCCCTTTCATCATTGTGGATAGCTTGAACTTGATGTTCTCCTCTCCAATGTTGAAGGAGAGAGTCCCGTTCTTGCAATCCACTAGACATCCGGATATGGCTAGGAAAGGTCTTCCTAGGATGATGGGAACCGGGTAATCCGCCGGAATGTCCAATACTACAAAGTCGATAGGCACATAGAATCCTCCCAATTGCACCGGAATGTCTTCAAGAATCCCAACCGGATGAGTGATGGATCGGTCCGCCATATAGAGGGTCATCTTGACCGGTTTTGGCTCTCCTAGCCCGACCTTGTTACTAAGTGCAAGCGGTATGATGCTTACACTCGCCCCAAGATCACAAAGGGCTTCGTACTTCACATCTCCTACTCCAATTGGAACACAAAAAGAGCCCGGATCCCTTAGCTTGGGAGGCATTTCCTCCTTCATCGTTTGGATCAACTCCGAGGATCTCTTGGTCATCCTAATCTCCCCATACTCCTCCAACTTCCTTTTGTTGGAGAGTATTTCTTTCAAAAATTTCCCGTATGCCGGCATTCCTAAGATGGCATCCATGAACGGAATGTTAATATGTAACTTGGACATTAGTTCAAGGAACTTACCAAAGTGATTGTCCAAACGAGCTCTTGCTCTTGATTGCGGGAACGGTAGTGGTGGCTTGTATGGAGGCGGTGCCACATAAGTTGGTTCTACATCCTTGCTCTTCCTCCCATCATCTTGCTTTCTTCCCTCTTCTACCACTACTTGCTTCCCTTTAGCTTGGTCCTTGGGCAAAGGATCCCTCATGCTCAACCCACTCCTTGTTGTGATAGCCAAAACTTGGCCTCTTGGGTTGTCTTCGGTTCTTCCGGGGAGCTTCCCCGGATCTCTATGTGCTTCCCCCGCCTTTTGAAAGACTTGTGCTTCCAAGACCTTTTGAGCCTTAGAAATTGAAGTGATGGTGCTCTCAAGTCCACTCAATCTTCCTAGCAATTGTTCAAACATGACTTCGGTTCTATCCTTTGAAGGTTGAAGAAAACCGGGTGGAGGTTCTTGTGAAGCTCTTTGTGGTGGAGTGGTGCTTGTGGAGGCGGGAGGGTTCAAGGCTCCATCCGGATTTGAGTAAGAAAATCCGGGATGGTTATGGTTTGACCGGTAATTGTTGAATTGCCGGTTGTTGAAATTCCTTGGGCCTTGGTAGTTGTTGAAGTTGCCCCTTCCCATGTAGTTGACATCCACCTCCTTGGAAGACAAGTTTGCTTGTGGAGGTGCTTGAGGAGTTGTTTGGCTCTTCAAGGTTGTAGTGCACAACTCTCTTAAGGATTTCAACTCGTTGTTGATGGCGTCAAGCTTGAAATTGCTCATGGTGACTTCACTCACCTCATATGCTCCCGCCTTTCTTCCTTCACTCTTCCTATGAGAGTACTTCTCAATCACTAGAGCTTGCTTCTCCACAAACTCCCAAGCATCATCCACATGTTTTTCCATAAATGTCCCACCGGAAAGTGATTGAAGTTTGAATTGGCTATCTTCGTCAAGCCCCTTGAAGTAGATTTCCAATAGCTCAATCTTTGGTATACCATGGTGCGGACAATCTAGAAGAAGATCCTTGAATCTCTCCCAAGACTTGAACAAACTCTCTCTATCCCTCATCACGAAGGCATTGATCTTTCCCCTTAGCTCGGTGGTCTTGGACGGTGGGAAGAACTTGGTTAAGAATTCGGTTGTCATCTCTTCCCAAGTGCCAACTCTTCCTTGTGGAATAGATTGATACCAAGCTAAGGCTTTGTCCTTAAGAGAGAAGGAAAAGGTCCTTAGCTTATGGTTGTTGCTCTCCAATCTTGGTGGTCTAAGAGTCTCCATCAAGATCTCATAATTCATCAAGTGTTGATGAGGGGACTCTCCTTCCATCCCTCCAAATTGATTGTGCCGAATCATTTGTAGAACTTGAGGGCGGAGCTCATAGTTGTGGGTTGCGGGATCTCCTAGATTCACACCCGGTCGGTGTGCTCTTTGTGCCGGATCCATGCGTCTCCCTAGGGTTTGTGGCTCCTCAATGTCAATTTGGACAACCCTAACATTAGCCGCCGGTTGCGGTTGTGGTGGAGGTGGTGGAGGTTGTCGACGATTAAGCTCTCCTTGGACAAGGGCTTGCCTAATCTCTTCAATCTCCCTCCTAGTTTCTTCTTGCCTCTCATTGGCAAGTCTCCTTTCTTCCTCCAAGAGTTCATCTCTAAGCCTTATTTGCTCTAAGGCTTCGTCCAATTCAGCTTGAAGATTTCTACCGGCCATCTCTTTCTCTTTTCGGATGTTCTTAGATCTAGATCGAAGGGTTTTCTCCGGTTCGGGATCGAATGGAGCTAGATCCTTGCCACGATCAATATCTCTCTCACATGCTAGAAGTCCTTAGACTTCTAGTCCCAATGATCTCGCAAGATCATAAACCATAACCATGCTAGGATACTCTCGTCCTAGTCTCCACAATCTCAACAAGATCATAAAATCATAAAATCAATCCTCATAAGCTCACAAGATCAACCCAAACACTCAACGCCCTACAATCCTCACAAGATAACATCAACACCTCAAGCTTTATAACGATCATAAATCCTCAAAACTCACCTAAAGTCCAAAGCCACTACTTGGCATTCACTCTAAGTTATGCTAGATTATCCAACCTAGCATGATACTAATACTAAACATAACTAAATCGAGGAAGAAGGTACTCACACACGATCCAAGGTTGAAGATGATCTACGGACGTCGAGATTGGATTCGTTGGTCTATAACGGCCGCTTTCGGACCTAAAACCAAAGTTAAGGAAATTTAGCTTGTATGCTAAATTTGAACGGAATATAATGTATAATATTCTAAGGAAAAATCCCGATTTGAAAACAAGGTTAAAAACCCGCAAAACATTTTCCGAAGTGATTGATACCATTTTATAAACATGGGTCAAAATCTGAAATCGACTTTTCCGGGCAACTATGAAACTCCCCAAACTCGGGCCATATTACCGAAATAAGCTTTGGGTCAAAACTATGATTTATTTAACAAGGGAAAAGGCTGCATATCTCAAGAATAATGGGTCAAGACCGTGATTATACAAATCAGCAGGGGCATAAGTTGCAAATTCCAAAAGAGTGGGTTCAAACTGAAATATATATAATGATGTGGGTACAGTTTGCAGTTATATCAATTTCAGTGCCAAAATTGCAATATTGTAAAATAAACCCTTCTTCAAACCCACTGTTATGCGACTGCAGAAGAAGGAAAGGGGAAAGAGGCTTCCGGCGGCTCAGCAGGCGAAGGAAGAGGAGGCTGCCGGCGTCGGTGCAGGCGGAGGGGGAAGTGGCGGCACCGGAGGCGCTCCGCACGGGCTGCTTCTAGGCGGCAGGAGAGAGAGAAGAGAAGAGGGGAAGGCGGGAGGAGCAGGTTGCAGATCGGGTGGTTCGAGGCGGCTTCTGGAGGTGGCTTCCCTTCCTTCCTTTGGTTCCCAGCGGTGCAACTCCTCTCCGGCAGCGTTGCAGCTTCTCAGCGGTCCCGAGCGTGAAACATAGGGAAGATGGGGAATGGGGAAGGAGAGATTGATTTTTCTGCAAACAACAGAGGGAGATGTGAGGATGAGAGTGAGAGCTAGGATGAGGGCTGTTGGGTGATAGGGCAGAGGGAGAGAAGGCCGAAGAGTCGGTCCGGCTACAGCCTGCAGGTCGGGGGGCCGAGCAGTCGGTTTGCAGGGAAGCTAGGGGGTCGGTTAGGTGCATCCCTTCACAGGTCGGGGAGAGGCGTGCACCTGGGCTCTCACCAAGAGAGAAAGAGAAAAATAAAATAATAAAAAAAAGAGAGGGAAAGAAATCGAAGAAGAAAAAGAGGAATAACATAAAACGGTAGACTCGTTTAAGTATATGGAACGGGATTTCCGAATCGGGAAACTATTCCGAAAATAATAAAAATACTGAAAATAATTATGGATCAAGTATATAGGTAAACTTGAAAAAATACTTTGGAATGCAAAACCATTCTCGCAATTTATTTTTACGATATAATATAATAATTTAAACACGGGAAATAAAATATATCGATAAAAATCCGGAAGAATAAACATCGCAAACGCGCCAAAAATTGGGGCGTTACAGAGAATGTGTGAGGAAAGGAGAACATCGAAAGGTTGAGTAAAGAGGTAGCTGGGGTCAAAGGGGCCAGCGATACCAAGGGGTCGGGTAGGGTATGTAGGCTGAGTGTGTAGTTTGGGGTAGGCATATCTGTTAACTACATAGAACACGCCATCAGGCTGGCGTGGAGGAAGACGCAAGGTAGGGAAGAAAAAAAAAATAAAATAAAATAAAAAGGAAAAAGGGTAATAGAATAAACTCGATCAAAATGGTTCGGAACGGGATTATCGGATCGGAAAAATTTTCCGAACTTTTCCGAAAATAATAATACGGATATACGCGAACTTATCCAAAATGATAATATACTCGAGAAGATATTTTTATGCCTTAAAATACTTTTAATAAAATATTTAATCTAATAAAATATCGATAGAAGCCGGAAAAATAAATATCAAAAACGCGCCAAAAATTTGGGGCGTTACAGTCATAAATTTCTTTTGTTTGAGAAAACATATATTGGAATAGCAAATTGTTTTGGGTATTAGTCATGGTTGTAGATCCAAAATAAACTGTATCCGAACCACTCCTTTTAATATTTAAAATTTCTATGAGGCATTTTGTCGAATACCTTGCGTGCATATTAGAAGCAACATATAGATTATGCAATTGGATGACTTAAACCAACTCAACATATGTATATACATGCATTTTCGCAATGAAAACTATCAAACACAACAATAAAACGAACAAATTTGATTTGAACTACAAAATCAAAGGTAATCAACACTAAATATGAAAAGAGTAAAAACCTAAAATTAAGAGTACAAATTGAGCAAAAAAACATACCTGAATAGTCATTTCTCTTTGATTTAACCATTGTTTCAATGAAAATCAGAGCAAATCCTAATTCTGTTGTTAAGAGCCAAGAAGGAGAAGAAGAATGACGTCTTTGAGAAGAAGAATGACATCCGTCTGCGTGTGCGAGTGAGGAGAAGAAGTCTAAACCTAATTTTTATTGTTTGCAAAATTTTAACTATATTACCAAAATGCCATTAATGACAAGTGTGTGAGAGCCGTTGATTTAAATTCCATCCAATGGCTCACATGACTCCTAATTCCTATCCACAAGACTCCTCCTTACCGGAACTAAAATCTATATATATATATATATATATATATATATATATATATATATATATATATATATATATATATATATATATATATATATATAACAACAAACAATTTCATTACCCCATCATTAGCCTTTTCATCATCTTGATTTGCCAATTTCATTACCCCATCATTACCGAACCATCATTACCCCATTAGCCTTCCTATCAACAAACAATTGCCCATCATCATTAATTAAGTTGACATTAATTGTCACTTATCACTTTGATTTGCCAATTTTAGGGTGCAAATAGGGACATTGATTTGGTGACCCTGTAGTTGGGTCACCCTCTAACCCACTAAGCAACATAAATTAGTATTTTAATGGTTGGTGGAAAAGTTTGGGAAAAAAGTGTGGGACAAGGCTATTAAGTAGGGGTTTATTGTTTCTTTTTTTTCAATGAAGCTCAATTCTTTGTAATATCCTATTAAAAAAATTTATTTTAATAAATATAATTCAACAAAACAAATATTTATTTCACTTGTATTTTTAAAATTAATATTCATAATTAAAATTTTCACCAAGACATTAATTAGAAATAAAAACAACTCTATTCTTAACTTATCAAATTAATTCTATACGTTATAGTTATAACATAATAAAAATATATATATATATATATATATAGTAGAAGCTCAAGCGTATTACGAAATAATTTTTATTCCTTAAGGAAAACAAATTTATCATACCAAGATGTACCTAGGGGTGGGCGTAAATCCCGGTAAATCTCGTCCCGTCACGATCCCGGCGGGATTTGAAACAAAAAATGTGTATCCCATCCCGTGAAAAATTTCTTGGACGGGACGCGAGATGAAAACTTTTCATCCCGATTAATCCCGTCCCGTCCTGCATATATATTAAAATATTTTTATATTTTCAAATTATTAGATCACTAATTCGGTAATTCCTTATAAAATGTGATAATGCTACTTCAAGCACAAAGAAAAAGGGCAATATTCCACCGGAATCTCCAAAAATAACAACCAAAGAGAATGTCATTTCCATTGTTGCGATCGATAGTTAAATGAATGTTATCTTTTATTAATTATCTGTTGTTATTTTTTAAATATAAATCGGTAAGACACTTTGGTGTAACTTTAACTTGTATTTGTTTTGAATGTATTAAGTATTAACTACTGTAATACCCCGAATTTTCGGAACTCGGAGCATTACTGGTTAGGACCTCACAATGGGTCCCGACCTCAGTTTGACAACAATATTATTAGGATCTTGCAACAAGACACAAATAAGGAAAACCGAAATTCATAAAATAGTATTTTTAAGGTAATGAATGCAACACGGTCTAGCAGTATAAAGTACTTCAAAGGGAAAAACAACAACTGTCTTAACAAAAGAAACAACAACAACCAACAACCCCAACCCTAAGGAGTACGGAGACCCGGCTGACCACTACTTCCGGATTACTCAGCTGTTGGTCTAACCTGCGGTAAATCTAAAAAAAACACAACAACAGAAACCATTAGCTAGTAATCTAAACATTAAAGAATAATAGTAGCACACACACACATAAAAGAATAAACACCCATCATGCTTTCAGACCAGTCCATTTATTATCTTTAGTTAAGTTACTCATTCACGCTAATGATACTTATTTTGTGACACGAGGGATCCCCAAACCTCGCCTCCGCCCCCGTGTACCCATCAGGGGTGGATCCGATGCATCTCACCGTGTACCTGTATGGTCTGGGTATAGAGAACCTCCCAGTCTCCTGGCAGAGCTGGACAGTGATGTCACGGCCCGTTATACATACACTTGGGCCTTAACACATAATAATAACGGTCGTCCTAACAAGTTATTATTATTATTATTATTATCACACACATTGAACACACACAACCACTATCACTCAACTAATATCCAGAAACTAACTAAGTAAGTCGCAAGGACTTACTTGAGTCAAAACACACTCTAACCAGTCTCAACACGTTCCGCACTCGTGGTAACTCCAACGTCTGTCAAATAAGGCAGATGAATCAAAATCACATCCAGATGTCCAACCTCATGCGAAGGAATTACGGAAAAAGCTCTCTTACGGTAAAAGACCATTTTACCTTTAGTGCCGAAAGTTCTCAAAGTCTATCATTTAGTTCTAATATTTTCTTTTAGAACCTATGTCCATAATCTAGTTCTCAATGAAAAGTTTGGTAAGGATTTAGTAAAGTTTTGTAAGAATTATCCAACATTCTTAATTTATACCATAGTCGTTAAAGCCTGATTTTGGGTTCATAAACGCCGCTTGGATAAGGTTATAAAAATTCCAAAATAAAAACTTAGATCCTCTATGATATGCATACTAAATATAGGGGTAAATATCTCTCACAAAATACTTACTCATAACTCTCCCAAAAATTCTCCAAAGTTGTATAAAAGCTGAAATTTCCCATACTTAGTTTATTTTCCCCTGCTGTAAAAACAGCTCATCTACCCTACTTTGAGTCCTTATAAGTTCTAATCCGACCGTTAACTTTCTCCCAAATTTTAATACAGTAAACATCATATTTCTATCTACAATATATCAAAAATTCAACGGTGGATGTTCGATCTAAGCTATCCAAATAAAGGTTCAAAGTTAGCCATTTTAGCCCCCAAAACTGAGATTTTTCCTAGGATGATTAAGGTCCTAGGTTCGATTCTCTCTGTCAGCAGCCTCTCACATTTACCATGATCTGAACGTCCCAAGTGCTAAACTCTCTCTACTGAATCTTTAGTCCTTCAAGATCCAACCTACACTACTCTCTTCACTTACATTTGTTCAGCACACTCTACTCTACACAACCCTCATTCAACACTCAAGAAAAAAAAATAAACTCTCCTATACAGTACAAGATGCTAAGGATAGAGTGCTGCCTACTCACCCATAGCACAAGAGGTCACAGTTCACGGACGTTCGACAAGGAGGAAGACCCGACGTTGGCTTCTGAGTAGTTGCAGGATCAGCTTTTGTTTGTCACGGCTGGTTGCACGGGAGCAAGGGAGGGGTTACGGTTTTGAACCCATGAATGAAGGTTGACAGCAGGTCGTAACTTACCGGGGGTGTTGTTGGCAGCAGGTTGAGCAAGACGTCCCACTCCGGTCTTGTTCCCGATGGAGGAGTGCAGCAGCTTGGAGCGCAGAGGTGCTGGTCCATTGTCGCGAGCAGAGAGAAAAAAAAAGAGGTGCGGTCCTGGGCGGTTGTGGCCTGCAGCAAGATGGACGCGTGATCCCCTAGGTTCCCGGTGAAGGCGGAGTGGCGTCCCCCAACTACGTCTCCGGCGAGATGGTCGTGGCGGGTGAGCAAGACATGGTGGCGATGGTGTCGGTTTTGCTGCTGTTGTTCGTATAGAGAGGGAGAAGCAGGAAGCAAGAAGCGGCACAGTTAAAGGAACGAAAAAAAAGGTTAGGCTTAAACGTGTTTAGGGAGTGATTAGGGTTTAGGGTTAGATTAGGAGGTCTTGGGCCGGCTGAAGTCATGGGCCCGTAAATTGGGCCGGTTCAGTTCATTTATTTACTATGGGATGATAGCTAAAATATTATTCGTACGGAACCGCTCCTCGGTTTTTATTTTTCAAAGCACGGAATTACGTTCCGTATTATATAAGTTTATATTTTAATTAAAAGGTACGTAAATTATTTCCGGTTACATCATTTATCATTTTATGTGAATTAAGGTCACATAAAATGATAGGAAAAAACTCGTTTTATTTTATTTTATTTTATGTATTTATTCATTTAAGATCGACGGATCGGAATCCGGTTAAAATCAGCATCATACGGAGTTTAAAATTTTCGGTTATCACATCAGTGCCTCCTTAAAAGAAGTTTCGTCCCGAAACTTAGGATAATATCCCCAATCACCTGTTTCTCTACCATGCAACTACTCAATCATCATAATCAGACATGTATCACATAAAACATAATCACTCAATCAAATGAAAACATGCATGGTCAAACAACACAACATCCGAGTACTAACTCGTCGATACAGGAGTAACATCCAACCCTGCAAAGAACTCGGAAAAGTTACGCCTAATACTCTCCTCGGTCTCCCAAGTGGCCTCATCAGCTCCTCGTCTAGACCACTAGATCCTCAACATAGGTATCTCCTTGGGCCGCAGACGTCTGATACTGCGCTCCAGGACAGTTATTGGGTACTCTACAAATGTATGATCGGGCTCAACTGTCCGATTCTTAGAGTTGATGACGTGACTCTTATCCGGTGAGTACTCTCTCACTGAGACATGGGGAACGGTGGGCGTACAACCTCTAGTATGGGTAATAGTGTCAATCAAACTCAATCAGTTTATATAAATCAACGGTTCCCTTTCTAAACTCACCTCTAAATCTATTGGCGACTACTAAAATAACAATAAAACTTCCTTCCTTCTATTGAATCCATTTGCTCCCGACTTTTCGGAAGATCCCGCCTATAAATTCTGAATCAAAGATCCGAGACATCTCCCGACACTTTAATAGGTGGTTAATGCTCTTTGTAAGACCACTCACTTGGTCTTTTCTCCCTAATACGACTCAGTTGGACAGTTTCTCAAATAATACCTCATCACCTATTTCTTGTCAAGCTTCCAAATTTATATAACTCAAAACAAACCACACACCCAAGTGGACCTTTTCATACAGACTCTAATTCCTTAACTTGAAATCATAGTTCACCTAACATTGATTTTCTTCATCTGTGGGTTATGGGTCTACCACGCTTCTGGTGTAACACCCATTAGTCACAATGGCGTCTTTCTGAGGGTCGACATGATTTACTCACTCCCGCATATATTTCCCTTCTAATACTAGCAAGATCCTCTTCAAACTGACCCTTACTCTCTTACTCAACCGTAGTCTGTTCTTAACCAACCAGTAAGTAACCTCTAACTCGCTTTCTCTTCATATTCTTAGATCACCCCAGAAGGTTGTCGTTGCCTACTTGGGGAATCCTCTAAGGCATCGGTTAAGTTACCTCTTAAATCCGCAGTCACTAAAGTCTCTTCTTAACGATACCTACTCGTCAGTACCAGCCATCACTTACACGTCCTCAGTTGATGTCGGTCAGTCTATAATTGACTTATCTCCATATCCCGGGCTTACTCTTCTCATACCTATAATGGCGTTAAATTCTTTGTGAGCATCATCTGTTCGCTTAATCCTTTCATGCTTCGCTAATTCGTTTTATCTTCCACACTTCTGTTTCCTTAGACTAACTCTACTTCTCGAGCCCAATTGGGTCATTCATCTTGACATAAATAGTCCTCTCAAGTCTTCAACGATATCAGGCGAGTATCTCGGTAGTTCTGATGACTTTAGTTATCATCCCCTTGCAGTTCCTCTTGAATGGACCGTCGGTGTTGATGACTTAGGTCCTGTGATAATTGGGGTTACCTTGAACTTTCGACTTCACCAAGGCCGTTCTCATATATACTTTCCTTCGCTGGCGTTACCGGCAATATTGCCTTCATGAAACTCCGTTGTTTCCGCTATAGGGCTTCAACTCTTTGATACCGGTATTGTAATTTCTTTCGAATTCCTATATCTTTGAGGATGTCAGAACCTCTCCACACTTGTAAAGTCTACATTTTTCTTCTACACTCCATTGTAGTTATCTCTTCCATGCACCTTAGACCCTCATATCCGGGTCGACATTTTATCTCCTTTGGTCTCTCAAGCTTGTCTTGTGAACTCTTCTACTAGGTGACTCGTCTTATAACAATTTCCTCCCCTGAATCGGTCTCAACTTTTAGTAGATCGTTATTGCCCATTTCTTGTTGGAACCTCGGTTACGTAATACTCTTGCATAGATTCCACAAAGGCATCCTCATCTCAACACTTTATTCCAATTTAGCAAGACCTGCCTTTTGATACATGATTTTCCTTCTTACTGGTTAAGTTATTATCTTGGTTTACGCTTTATCCATCCCAGCGTTATCAGTCCGATATGTATGACTTTTATTAAATACCTATCGGTACCATTTGCATAAGAAACCTCAGTTGTTTATGATTTCCTCAAAATCAAAGTTCTTGACTCGCATTTATTATGCTGTCCTTATGCTCGTGTCGCTTGACCTTCTTTAAATCTTTACCCCCGCAGTAGGATAGTTACCCCTTTGAGTTTTCTCGTACTCGCTTTACGAACCACGTTGGTTGTTTTTTATTACTTTATCAACTCTTATGTCATCAGTCGAGCTTAAATTTTTATCGGAGTACCACCATTTCTCATTACTCTTATATAGACACATTTCGGTAATTATCTTATTTGGGTAATACCGGATCTATTTAGCAACCTTTATTCATTCAACTTTACTCCTTCTCATGTCTATACTAGCCAACGTGCAGATTCCATCTTCAATCACCTCACAACTCGATAAGACATATTACCAAGACACTAAGGTCATAATCTCTATGTTGTTGCGTCTCTATAACTGTAGTTATTCTGTGTGACATCTTTAGTCAAAAAGGCTTCCTCTGTAAACCTCGGGAGAGCACCATCAGTCTCATATGTGTGGCATGTTAAGCACCTTTGGTCTTGATTGACGTTGGTCATAATTAAAATCATCTGCTTCTTCTTACTCCTCTAGTTCTCCTTATGCAATCCATTAGTACTACTGTGAACTGTACCTTTTTCTTAGCCCGAAGGTAAGAAACTGCTCACAACTATTTCCTTAATCTCTTTAAAGACCTATGGGGTCATTCCCGGCCGTCAAAATCTTCTCCTTATATTCTTAATTAGAGATTTTGACTCGAACTCATTCCATGTTACTATTAAGGGTACTGGTACTTGTATCGGTTTAACTTTACACTTGTCGTCGTTGATCTTTTGTAGAGATTCCCCATATGTCAGTAACATTCTTTAGTAAATCTGACGTTATTCTTCTTATTTACCAACCGGTCATCACTGGTCAACTCAGACGTGTGAATTCTCCGTTATTACTACTTAGTCTATAGTTGGTCTTCTACCATATCGTAGACTTACTTTCCTTCTATCTCTTTCGATGCGGATATACAAGGTGGAAACTTATCCCTTATAGGTTATCCGTTTATACACATATCACTTTATCTGAGTCTAGTTGTATTATTCACTTGCCATCTATGGGTTTATCAAACCTTCCGGGATAGCTTATAAACCCATCTTCGCGGTTCCTTTTTCCTAAGTTGTCGTCTACCTGCAGCTCTTTGTAGTGAACCACTAGTATGGTTAACTTAAGTCTCTTGGTGATTGAGTAGTTATTATGATCCCGCAAGTCCATCGTGATCATTCCCCCACGTGTTTCTTCTTCGGTGGATGTTGTTTTGTAACATTACCTTCATGGAAGTCCATTGTCTCAATTTCAGACTTCTACTATCTTCGATACTTGTGCCGTGCTTTCCTTCAACCTTCTTGTGTCTCTAAAGGAGTCAACCCATCTCCATGGTTATGAAATTTATAATTTTTTTGTCTTTTAAACTCGATCGTAAATCTCTATCTTGGTACTCCTTTAATCTTTTACATCTGGGTCAACACTCTATTTTCTCTGTACTCTCATGCTCATACTTGTCTATGGTAGCATCCACCTTGGTTGTAGTGTCCTTTAACCCGCCAAGTATAGTTGTACTATACTTTGTTTGAATGGTGGTTTGATGTTGTCCTCTTCAATCCGCGCTCTTATTAGTCCTTACATGCATCTTGAGTTTCACCTCTCGTCGTCATACCGCTAAAATCCTTGTACGATTTTCTATTACTTCTATCTGAATTGCTTGATATTCTTCTCTCGCCCGATTGTCCTTGTTGTTAACATTCTCTAGTAATCCTCAACTCCTTAACCACTCGTTCTTCGGACAAATGTAGAACCCACCAGGGCGTCCGCCATAATGTAAGGTTCCAAACTGGGATATGAGTCCACTATCTTCTTACAGATACCCTTTAAGATCTCCAAACGTTTTATCATGAGGCGATGATCGCATCATGATAACTCAACTAAAGGATATTCCATATCCTCTAGGGTAACAACATGCTACATATATATAGATATTTATATAACATACATAATTGTACACTACTATAAGTCTAAACTAAGCATACTGAGATCTGCGGTAGTAGTGGTGGTCAGCCGTACTTTTCTATGCTCAACCACACTATGCATGCATTTAAAAACCAAAAGTCCTTTTTAAAACTCAGATCCCTTTTCGAGTTCTGCTCAAGTACTTACTCGGTCCTTCAGAAGATTTCAAGTGTCATTGTTGCCAACCTAGAGCTCTGATACCATGTTGTAATACCCCGAATTTTCGAAACTCGGAGCATTACTGGTTAGGACCTCACAATGGGTCCCGACCTCAGTTTGACAACAATATTACTAGGATCTTGCAACAAGACACAAATAAGGAAAACCGAAATTCATAAAATAGTATTTTTAAGGTAATGAATGCAACACGGTCTAGCAGTCTAAAGTACTTAAAAAGGAAAAACAACAACTGTCTTAACAAAAGAAACAACAACAACCAACAACCCCAACCCTAAGGAGTACGGAGACCCGGCTGACCACTACTTCCGGATTACTCAACTGCTGGTCTAACCTGCGGTAAATCTAAAAAAAACACAACAACAGAAACCATTAGCTAGTTATCTAAACATTAAAAGAATAATAGTAGCACACACACACACATAAAAGAATAAACACCCATCATGCTTTCAGACCAGTCCATTTATTATCTTTAGTTAAGTTACTCATTCACGCTAATGATACTTATTTTGTGACACGAGGGATCCCCAAACCTCGCCTCCGCCCCCGTGTACCCATCAGGAGTGGATCCGATGCATCTCACCGTGTACCTGTATGGTCTGGGTATAGAGAACCTCCCAGTCTCCTAGCAGAGCTGGACAGTGATGTCACGGCCCGTTATACATACACTTGGGCCTTAACACATAATAATAACGGTCATCCTAACAAGTTATTATTATTATTATCACACACATTGCACACACACAACCACTATCACTCAACTAATATCCAGAAACTAACTAAGTAAGTCGCAAGGACTTACTTGAGTCAAAACACACTCTAACCAGTCTCAACACGTTCCGCACTCGTGGTAACTCCAACGTCTGTCAAATAAGGCAGGTGAATCAAAATCACATCCAGATGTCCAACCTCATGCGAAGGAATTACGGAAAAAGCTCTCTTACGGTAAAAGACCATTTTACCGTTAGTGCCGAAAGTTCTCAAAGTCTATCATTTAGTTCTAATATTTTCTTTTAGAACCTATGTCCATAATCTAGTTCTCACTGAAAAGTTTGGTAAGGATTTAGTAAAGTTTTGTAAGAGTTATCCAACATTCTTAATTTATACCATAGTCGTTAAAGCCTGATTTTGGGTTCATAAACGCCGCTTGGATAAGGTTATAAAAATTCCAAAATAAAAACTTAGATCCTCTATGATATGCATACTAAATATAGGGGTAAATATCTCTCACAAAATACTTACTCATAACTCTCCCAAAAATTCTCCAAAGTTGTATAAATGCTGAAATTTCCCATACTTAGTTTATTTTCCCCTGCTGTAAAAACAGTTCATCTACCCTACTTTGAGTCCTTATAAGTTCTAATCCGACCGTTAACTTTCTCCCAAATTTTAATACAGTAAACATCATATTTCTATCTACAATATATCAAAAATTCAACGGTGGATGTTCGATCTAAGCTATCCAAATACAGGTTCAAAGTTAGCCATTTTAGCCCCCAAAACTGAGATTTTTCCTAGGATGATTAAGGTCCTAGGTTCGATTCTCTCTGTCAGCAGCCTCTCACATTTACCATGATCTGAACGTCCCAAGTGCTAAACTCTCTCTACTGAATCTTTAGTCCTTCAAGATCCAACCTACACTACTCTCTTCACTTACATTTGTTCAGCACACTCTACTCTACACAACCCTCATTCAACACTCAAGAAAAAAAAATAAGCTCTCCTATACAATACAAGATGCTAAGGATAGAGTGCTGCCTACTCACCCACAGCACAAGAGGTCACAGTTCACGGACGTTCGACAAGGAGGAAGACCCGACGTTGGCTTCTGAGTAGTTGCAGGATCAGCTTTCGTTTGTCACGGCTGGTTGCACGGGAGCAAGGGAGGGGTTACGGTTTTGAACCCATGAATGAAGGTTGACAGCAGGTCGTAACTTACCGGAGGTGCTGTTGGCAGCAGGTTGAGCAAGACGTCCCACTCCGGTCTTGTTCCCGATGGAGGAGTGCAGCAGCTTGGAGCGCAGAGGTGCTGGTCCTTTGTCGCGAGCAGAGAGAAAAAAAAAAGAGGTGCGGTCCTGGGCGGTTGTGGCCTGCAGCAAGATGGACGCGTGATCCCCTAGGTTCCCGGTGAAGGCGGAGTGGCGTCCCCCAGCTACGTCTCCGGCGAGATGATCGTGGCGGCTGAGCAAGACATGGTGGCGATGGTGTCGGTTTTGCTGCTGTTGTTCGTACAGAGAGGGAGAAGCAGGAAGCAAGAAGCGGCACAGTTAAAGGAACGAAAAAAAGGTTAGACTTAAACGTGTTTAGGGAGTGATTAGGGTTTAGGGTTAGATTAGGAGGTCTTGGGCCGGCTGAAGTCATGGGCCCGTAAATTGGGCCGGTTCAGTTCATTTATTTACTATGGGATGATAGCTAAAATATTATTCGTACGGAACCGCTCCTCGGTTTTTATTTTACAAAGCACGGAATTACGTTCCGTATTATATAAGTTTATATTTTAATTAAAAGGTACGTAAATTATTTCCGGTTACATCATATCATTTTATGTGAATTAAGGTCACATAAAATGATAGGAAAAAACTCGTTTTATTTTATTTTATTTTATTTATTTATTCATTTAAGATCGACGGATCGGAATCCGGTTAAAATCAGCATCATACGGAGTTTAAAATTTTCGGTTATCACAACTACTAATGTAGGCATCTTGAATCGATAATTTAGGATCGAGTTTTTTTTCCGATCATTTCTTTAAACATGAGAGAAATCAGGTACAAATATTGAATATAATTCTCCCGGAATTCGTCCTGTCCCGTCCCTTCCTATCCCACATGGGACAAGGCTCGCATGGGACGAAGAAAAAAAGTCCTAAATCTCGCCCCGTCCCGTCCCATGCCCACCCCTAGATGTACCCATAGTTTTTATTATCTCCTCTGTTATAGATCCTTCTAGTAGTCTTATATTCAAGATAGTTGTTTCATAACATTATAAATTATATAAAGGTGATTTTATTTTTAAATGGAGAGCTTGAAATGAATACGACTTATTCCGATACCGATTTTTAATTGCATAACAATTTAGTGTTTGTTTTTGTAAGATTACTCATAAAAATTAACTCGTGTTGGTTTTTAACGGAGAAGAACTCGGGATACTGAAAAACCTAGAAGTTCAAGAGGATGTAAAAAAAATAAACGAAAAAAATCTCAAAATGTTTAAATATATAAAGAAAATCAAGCAATTATATTGCTTTAATTATAGAAGATAAATAAAATGCGTAGTCTTAGTGTTTTGAACCCTACTTAGTTGTCAAAGAACTACAAAAAAAAAACTCGATAAAACTTACATGAAATAACTCACAAATAGAGTTGAGAGATTAAATCACGTCTATAAAAAATCCAAAAATAAATATAACAACTAACGATATAAAATAAAGAAAAAATAGTGTTACGTATGAATAATTTAAGGTTTGTTAACAAATTTGAGTCCTAAACAATAATTTAAATACTAACATGTTAACTTATACTTCATATTTACGTTAAATAAACGGTATTTTGAGCGAATTTTAAAGTTGTGCAGATTTTTTTTAGACATGATTTAATCTCTCAACTCTATTTGTATGTTACTTCATGTAGTTTTATCGTGTCTTTTTTGTAATACTTTGACAATTGAGTAGGGTTTAAAACACTAAGACTACGCATTTTATTTATCTTCTTATGATTAAAGCAAAATATTTACTTGATTTTCTTTATATATTTAAACATCTTGAGTTTTTTTTCGTTGATTGTTTTCCTTACGTCCTCTTTCTAGGTTTTTTGCTATCCCGAGTTCTTGTCCGTTAAAAACCAACACGACTTAATTTTCTGAGTAATCTTACAAAAACAAACACTAAATTGTTATGGAATTAAAAATCGGTATCGGGATAAGTCGTATTCATTTCAAGCTCTTACCCATTTAAAAATAAAATCACATTTATATAATTTTATAATGTTATGAAAATAACTATCTTGAATAGAAGACTACTAGAAGGATCTATAAGAGATGAGGTAATAAAAACACTTAAATATTTTTTCTACTATGAGTACATCTTGGTATGATAAAAAAATTTTCCTTAAAGAATAAAAACTATTTCGTAATACGCTTGAACTTCTACTATATATATATATATATATATATATATATATATTTATTATGTTATAACTATAACACATAGAATTAATTTGATAAGTTAAGAATAGAGTTTTTTTTAATTTCTAATTAATATGTTGGTGAAAATTTTAATTATAAATATTAATTTTAAAATACAAGTGAAATAAATATTTTTTTGTTGAATTATACTTATTAAAATAACTTTTTTTTGGTAGGGTATTAAAAAGATTGAGCTTCATATAAAAAGAAATAATAAACACCCTACTTAATAGCCTTGTGCCCCACTTTTCCAACAATCATTAAATTACTAATTTATTTTACTTAGTGGATTAGAGGGTGACCCACCCACAAGGTCACCAAAACAATGTCCCGCAAGTAGCAAGCCCCGTAGGTTATACCCGAAATACAACACATACTATGTGTGTTATTTATGAGTTTGTGAGATTCCGAGTTTGACTTTTGCTTACTAGTTTTGAGAACAATGTCATCAATCACCCTTTATGAGTTTATGAGTTTGAGTTTTGTTTACTAGTTGTGAGAACAACAAAAAGAACACGGCTTACAAAATAAAGAGAAGAAAGCTGAAGCTATAAACCCAACCGGCCAAGCATTTCTGATAAAATTGTCGGTAAGAACAAAGCAAAAGCTGAAGCCAGAGACTATCTTCCTCCTTCGATCTCGGCACACTTGGTTTCCAAAGCAGATTCAAATCGAGGATCTTACCTATCCCAAACCCTACCTTGGAAAAGATGCTCCCACAAACGCAGGTTGAACTGCTCTAATAATAATGTCAACGTGAAGGAGTTTCATCAGGAAATCAAGGGAGCGAAAATGGTCAAGTTACATTCCACCGCAAACGCCTTGATGTTCCACAAGAAATGGCTTCTCGTCATCCTCGCTCTCGTTTCCCTTTCCACTTTGATTATTCTCGTCATGAGAGTCGCTTTCGTCTCTTGTGACATTCGGCATAGTGATTCCACTAGTTACGACTACAAGGAGTCTTCAAGCGCCACCAACCCGATCCGCATTACCCCTCAAGTTTCCAATCCTCTGAATTTCATGAAGTCCAAGCTAGTTCTCCTCGTGTCCCATGAGCTTTCCCTTTCTGGTAAAGCCTTGGTCGAACTCCTCTTGTTGCTACTCAGTCTATTGTCATTTCCTTTTCAGCATAATTGGAGTATTTGATACAATTCCGCGGGTGAAGTTGAGCTATTGACCTGTTCAAAAATTAATTTGTTCCTAACGATGGTTTATTAGCACATGGATTATCAATCAGTATGAAGATAAACAAAATTGCATTGTAGATATGCTCTCTCCTTGCGTGACATCACATTTCGTTCTATACTAATGTGCTTGTTCTAGCTGAATTGTGTCGGCCAATATCTATCCAGGTGGCCCTTTATTGCTCAAGGAGTTGGCATTTCTTCTACGGGGTGTTGGTACTGATGTTGTATGGATAACATACCAAAAGCCAACAGATCCAGATGAGGTGGTATATAGTTTGGAGAACAAGATGTTAGATCGCGGTGTTCAGGTATATCAAGACTTTCCTGTTGTGATTTGGTACTCAAAATACAGATTCTCCCTTCCTTTCATAGGTGTAGAGTAGTGGAAATCATCGCTTTACCATTCAGTTAGTTTTGAATTCTTCTACTTTCAAAAAAAAATTTTTTTGAATTCTTCTGATCAAATTTGATTATGAGTGTTGATTAATATTAGTAAATGATGGTGCAAGCTGTTACCGATAGATGCTCTACAGTTCTAGGTTATGGCTATTGCCTTTTAAGTCTTCTAGTCTGTGACTACCAAACAGGTTATTGATCTAGAATTTTCTTTAATATATGTTGGGTTTTAGATTTGTCTAAAGGGGTGATTACCTTTTGAACAGTGCTTGCTATTATCACATTATTTAAGAATTTTGCTAACAGCTACTTTTACATCTTGTTTGAAAATTTTAGGTTCTCTCTTCAAAGGGTCCAAAAACTATTGATACAGCTCTTCAAGCTGATCTAGTTGTTTTAAACACTGCTGTTGCTGGCAGATGGCTGGATACAGTGCTAAAGGAAAATGTTCATCTTGTCCTTCCAAAAGTCTTGTGGTGGATTCATGAAATGCGAGGCCATTATTTCAAGCTGGATTATGTAAAGCACCTACCAATGGTTGCAGTGTTATGATCGACTCCCACACTACAGCTGAATACTGGAATAACAGGACAAAAGAACGCTTAGGGTATGCCACGTTGCCGACTCATTATTGGTACCTGATTACCTGATTTTCAATCAAAAGCTATTGTAGGCTTACACCAACTTCATGAATAACTGTAACCTTACGACTGAAAGTTACATTCTCCATGGCTGATAGCAAAAGAAATGAATTCAGAATATAGAGCTGTCAAATTTTTGACTGCAAATGTGGTTGGCCACTGTTAGTGGCATGCAGCTTATTTTTGTGTCAAAATGCAGCTTAGGTTTGTCTTCTGTTAACTTGTTTGAATTTTCCAAAGATTACTCTCTTCAACGATATGTTCTGTTAGAATCAGATATATGTTTTGTTTTCCCAAAAAGCTTAAGTTCTTGGTGTATTCAAACTGTGTTTGCCTGTACCTCCTTTGTGGGTTATGCCTTTTTCCCTCCTTTTCTCTTTTAGGATGCACTACCATATCTAATCTAGATTTATTTTTATGTGTAGTATTAAGATGCCAGAAACATATGTTGTGCACCTTGGGAACAGCAAGGAACTGATGGAAGTTGCTGAAAACATTGTAGCGAAGAGAGTTTTACGGGAGCATGTCCGTGAATCCCTTGGAGTGCGAAACGACGACCTTCTCTTTGCTATCATAAATAGTATGGTTGCAGTTACTTATCTTGCTCACTTATTCATAAATATATTCTTAACCATGTGAAATAACAAGTATATTAAACAGATTTGATCTGCAGAGTCAATCCGAGATTTGTTGGCTCCTTATATGAAATTGATCCAAGCATGTGTTATTATATGAAATTGATCCAAGCCATGTGTTACTTTTAGGCGTCTCTCGTGGAAAAGGGCAGGATCTGTTTCTTCGTGCATTCCATGAAAGTCTGCAGATTATCAAAGAAAAGAAGCTGTAGGTGCCTCCAATGTATGCAATAGTAGTCGGGAGTGACATGAGTGCTCAGACAAAGTTTGAGGCTGAATTGCGAAGTTTTGTTGTGGAGAACAACATACAGGATCGTGTCCGCTTCATCAATAAAACCCTGACTGTAGCCCCTTATCTTGCTTCAGTTGATGTTCTTGTTCAAAACTCCCAGGTACTTATTTCGCTGTGATCATATTATCATGCCATAATATAAGAAAAGTAGCACTGTTACTCAAAGTTATATTCTTGTATCATATATAATACTCCTCAATAACTATCCTGGAGATAAGTCATCGGGTTAGTGAACCATAATGTAGACTGTTTGATGAAACTTCCCACCATTTGCTGGATTTATGAACTCTGCAAGCATATATATGTTAAATTTAACATCTGAAGCATACAAGTCTTCTTTACATTTAGGCGCGTGGAGAGTGTTTCAGGAGGATTACAATTGAAGCAATGGCTTTTCAGCTTCCAGTTTTGGTAAGTTCATTTTTCAGATGCATCATTTGAGGTCCAAGGAACGTCAATTGTGTTGATCATTCATAAAATTGAAAACCTCTGCTTTCAAGAACCTTGCTTCTGGATGACAATGTTGTGTCTGAACAACCTTTTTCTAACTTAGGTTCCATTTCAACTTCCCAATAGTTCACTCAAATTAAAAGCCTTTCCCTGTTTCCCGCATTGAGTAACATATTGAACACATGCCAAATTTTGACACCAGGGAACGGCGGCAGGGGGGACTATGGAAATAGTGGCCAATGAGACCACTGGATTTTTGCATCCAGCTGGAAAAGAAGGCGTGACACCTCTGTCAAAGAACATTGTGCAACTAGCAACTCATGTTGAAAGGAGGTTGAGAATGGGGAAGAAAGGCTACGATAGGGTAAAAGAGAGATTCCTAGAAGCTCACATGGCAGAGCGAATCGCACGTGTCCTTAAAGAAGTCTTGAGGAAGCCGAAAACCGACAATTGAGTGTGCTAAAACAGCAAAGTTTTTTTCCTTTATATGATGAATGGAGGGCGCCTTCTCAAAGGAGCATCTAGGTTTGAAGCATTTAACAGTTGGGGTTGTCCATTCTTGTACATTGTAAACATTGAAATTTTTTAGATTACGCAGTGGGGATTTCACTAGGAGGTATACATAAAGTTACAGAAGAATGTCACTGTTCCATTTTCCGTATTCTCTGTTGTGGCTCCTGAGCATTCGAGCTAGATGGCCGCAATTGTAACTACTCGAGCCTAAGAAGAATGTTACTGTTCCATTTTCCGTATTCTCTGTTGTGGTTCCTGAGCGTTCGAGCTAGATGGATGCAATTGATCATAGAGCTAGGTCTGGTGATGTTGTCACCGACTTGTTCATTTTTAAAAAGTCGAAGATTAGAGTTTGTACGTTTTTCTTCTGTGATTGTAACTACTCGAGCCTAAGAAATTCAAAATTCAGATGTAGAAAAGTAGCAAAGTTCAGTCTGGTGGCGGAGCTAAGAAAAGTAGAACAATTCAACCAACTGTTTCACCCGAGGGACCTAATCCAATTATTTCTCTACCCATAAGAAGTTGGATCCCTTTGTGTATGAACATTGAGAAGTGGTGTATGTCTTGAGAAAATAAATAAATAAATATAAAATTTTTTATGAGCCCTTTGCTTATGAACATTGAGAAGTGATGTATGTCTTGAAAAAATAAATATATATCAATTTTATTTGAATCCCAACATACCTTTTCTGACAATCCCGAACTTCGCGTTCTCATCCGTAAGGATGCTTTAGGATGGATAGTTTATTCCTATCCGCTTTCCGCTTTCAAAAAAAAATATCATTTTTTTGTAGGGTAACTCAATTCTATTAGACCAACTATGATTGATTTTGTATGGGAAGTGACAACTACCTTTATATGAGGGTTTCAAATATTATTGAATTAATTGGAGGAATAGGGTCTCATATTTATGCTCTTTGTGTATAGGACCCCAACTTTTCCATTCATATTTGCAGGCAAAAAAAAAAAGGAAAAGGGTAAAGTGTTGGGTCAAATCATGCCGTATTTATTGTTCTTTTTTTTGTTGCAGAGAGGTCACTTTATTACTCAATTAGAACAGTCACATCATTTGTTAATTAAGTATGATATTACATATATACTATTCCCAAAAATAAAAGACTATGTATTTTGGGTATGTATTTCTATGTTAATTAAGTATGCACTTTATCCAAGTATTTATTTGGGTATGTATTTTGTGTATGTATTTCTTTGTTAATCGAGTAAGTATGATATTACATATATACTATTACCCAAGTATGATATTTTTCGGGTATGTATCTATATGTTAATTGAGTATGTAGTTTACCCAACAGTGAACTGGGTATGTATTTATTTGTTGGGTATGATATTTTTGAGTAGGTATTTCTACGTTAATTGGGTATGTATTTTTACCCAAATAGGTAAGTTATTATGCTTTTTTGGGTATGTATTTATTTATTAATTGGGTATGTAGTTTATCCAAGTAATAATTGGAGTCCGTATTTTTTTTTTTGTTAAATGGGAAACTTTTTTGGGTATGTATATACTGTTACCCAAGTATTTAGGTATTTCTACCTTACCCACTTTTTTTTACGTTTGAAGAGAAGAAGAAGAGACATGAATTTACTTATAAATAGGAAAAAAGTATAGCTGAATTGATTGGGCTGTTAATTACATCCAACATGTCCATCAACAATGTCACCCATCAAATCACATGAATACCCACTTTTTTTACTTTTTCTGATTTTATCTACAATATAGGAGCCCATTTTCTAAACAAAGAATTGGGAGGACCTAATTTTAAACTTAATAATGTAAAAGGCCTACATTGCTAATTCTTCTAATATTATTCTTTGGTTTTATCCTTTTCTAGCTTTTATGGGAAAGTGTAGTCACTTTTGTATTCCTCCAACATTCTAAGTACCTATTGGGTTTGACTTATGCTTGCAACTACGAGTGTGTCTTCAAGATGAGTTGTGTACGGTCTTTGCACACTGAGAGGTGACAAATACTACTTTTGTCAGCTACATACATGTTTTAGTTGATTGACGTTCATGACATTCATATATATTGTTATTTGTTATTGTGGTGATACATATCCCTTATATTCCCTCTTTTATACTTTACTTCTCTTTTTAATTTGTTTCCTACTTTGTCTCTTTACAACATAACCTCAAAAGCTATGATTTTCTCACTTTCCTTTCCTTAGTCCCTGTGATTCGACACTCGATTACTACAATTGATTTTGTCACACTTGCATAGTAGGTTTTAGCATATCAAGTTTATGTGTCGTTTCCAGGGATAGTATTGGTTGTTTATAATAGTCAATTATTCTAAGTCTTCTTGTTACTTTAGATATGTTTCTTTTTGTCTTTGGATGTCATGTTTGATAGTGATTTCGATTTGGGGGCTTCACCTGAGCTACACGAGGCATGCCAAAGCCAATATGACGAGCTACGTGCTAAACTTGTAGCATCCCGGATGAAATTAATGATGGAGAAGTTCTTGTCCATGCAAGATTTTGTGCATAAGAGTGTGATCGTCTTAGCTCAAGATATGCATGATTTGACAAAGAGTGCTCGCGTTGAAGATTTTGACATGCCTTGCATTTTTGGTTGAAGAGCCAAAAATTGAAGAGATCGTGGACAAGATCCGTAGGATCCACCCAATTGAGATTCATTATGTTGACCCGCTGTCACATAAGGAAGAATGCTCAATTGACACAAGGGTTCAACAAGAAGAGATAACTCTTATTACAACTACCCCATGGTTACTATAATTGCTCCAGAAGTACCAAAGAGGTATGCGGACAAAGGTGTGGAAATTGATAGACCTAATTCATGTATTTAATCGTTATTTTCCTTTTCTTGTATTTTATTTTTCAATAGATAACAACCTTGATCTTTTGTTCAAAACTCCCAAGAACTACAACCCCTTCCAAGACCCATGTCAATGATTCACTTGATTTTCCACATGACCATAGCTTTTCACGCATCAACATTGCATGTGAGTCTTCTTTCCCTGTACTTTTACTTTATGCTACATTGACGACACTCATGTAGTGTTTAAGTATGGGATGGGTTGTATTCACATCATCTTTTTTTTTCCTTTGCATCATATTAGTTTATTTGAGTTGGATGATGTTTTAACCATTTGGAATATTTTAATATTTTCTATGACATTTGCATTGCCTATGTAGATTGCTCTTTGCTATTGTTTATGCACCCTTTGGATGATGTTTATGATGATTGACTTTATTAAACATGACCTTGTGAGACGCTCTTTCCCTTATACTGACATTTTCATTTTCATGTGTCTATTCCCTTATATTGTGTGCTCCAACATATTTATGATCTTCTGAAAGTTGTGATTGATTCTCATTTGATTGTTTGTATTTGTGTATATGATGTGAAAGTGATAGAGGCATGCCTTTGTTTATAACGTACAAAAAATAAAATTTTACGTATTTAAGAACAACCTCAAACAAAATTTTAATCAATTTTTTTTTACATAGAAGACAAACCTCATTCACTTGACTTTAGTGTAAAATAATCGAATCAAGAATAACCGCAAATATATTATTTTGAACATATAGAAATAGAGGTTGAGAAAAAGTATAGAATCCGAGAAGAAACAGGTGAAATCCCATATGTAACGTAAAAAGTAGATAAAAAAGTCCGAGAAGAAAAGCTTGTAACATATAATTATGAATGGTTAAACACTATGAAGTTTATAACGTATAACATACCAAACTTTGTGCAGATGAGCAACAGATGAAAGGATTCCTCGTCGAAGCCTGGAAATCGAAATATGCAAAAAGATCAGTAATATGAAATCTTAAACTCAATGGTTTAGGCATTTATTGAAAGTAGGAAGGAAGTATGACTAAGCTTAAGGGATACGCTTATGAATAATTGAATAGATATTTTTTCGATTTAAAAGATATTAAATAATTAAAAATATTAGTTTCAATTGATCTAATTATGTTAGGTTTAGATTCGGAATCCTGTTACTATTAAAAAAAAGTTTTAAATATTCGAAATACCGATTAGTATTGAAAAAAAAAGAATATGTAATTAGTCAGGAAAATCTTGCTCATTTTATTTAAAAATAATAATTATAATTACTCTTTATAATAGATTTGATGAGAATATTTTTTTAAAATCAAGATCCAAATTTGCTTTCACGTTAAAGACGGAGTTAGTTTTAAAAAATTTATATGTTTTAGTAAAAAAGATTTATTGGCTTCAAATTTGAATTAACCATTTAAAAATAGACAAATCCAAACTATATTAATATTAAACAATTCAATATTTATATATTTAAATATAATTTCTACTATTACAATGTACTAGACTCTTAAAACTAAATAAATTACTGATATGTTACTTTATAGTTGGTGATCGATTATAACATTTTCAGTAGTTTTTTGAATTTTTATTGTTAATTGTAATGAAGTTAATACAATAATAATTATTATTAATCTAAATATCCAATCTAAAATTATTGTGTTTTCAGCGGGAATATAAAAAAATAGCGTTGGAAAGGGTGGACTATATAGTGGAATAGGTGGATACGTTGGTAGAGAAGCTCTTCAAGTCTGAGATCACATTAAAACTTGTCTTAGTATGAGAAAAATAATCTCAATGGAAGAACAAATGGAATATTTGGAGATTGAGTATTTGCAACCTCAATATAAACCACTTGAAAATTACTCTATAAGTAATGGATTCATAAAACTAAACTAGGTTGTAATATAACACTATGTATATGTGTGTATACGATTCATATTTTGTGTCAACTTACTATTTGTCTTTGAATAATTTGGGTTGAGCTTTTTTGGGTAAGGTTATTAAAGGTTCACAAATCATGCCGGGTCGGCGGGTTGGATTTTCGGACAATTTTATGTCGGATTCATCCTAGTAATCGGATCATTTGAGGTATGCTTTTGTTTTTGGGTTACTGGGCTAGTTCATTCGGATATATCTATCATTTTTCGGGTTTGAATTATTTTTGTTCCGAGTTAAAACAGTTAACACCTGGTCGGTCTGCATTTTTTTAATGGTTACCAGTCGGATTCAGACTAGGGATGACAATGGATCGGGTGGTGGGTGGATGACCCTATCCGCCACCCGACCCGCGAGAAAATCTCATCCACCCCACCCGACCCGCCACCCGTCAAACCCATCACCCGCATCCGATCCACCCGCATCCATATTCCTATTATATAAAATAAAATTTTGATTCATATTCTTTCTTTTAATTTTCGTTGTTGGTATACTTCGTAGATTTGTTTGTTGGTTTATTATATAATATTGGATGATTCATATTCCTATTATATAAAATAAAATTTTGATTCTATGTGAGAATGGTTATATTTTGGGGAAAAATCTTCTAAAAGCATAGGATGTTCATTTTTTTTTGAAAAATCGAATGTCCATTTTGAATATTCTACGTTATATATTTATCAATTATATGAAATAAATTCACGGAGTATAACAGCAACGAAATATTATATAGTTATAAATTATGTTTAATTTTAAAATTTTTGATTAAAATATCATATATATATATATATATATATAACTTAAATTTCTTATATTTTATGTAAAACATAATAAATTTATCAACTTTGATGCAAAATATGATAAAATATCAAATACTAATAAATATATTTAAAAAATCATAAAATAATAGGTAAAATCTTATATAATTTAAGAAATATCATAATTTATTAATAGTTGATTAAAGTTGTTTAATTAAAATATACTTATCTTCGAAATTTATAATATAAAATTATTATTATATATTTTTTTAAAAAATAATTTTAATATAAAAAACTTTATTTTAGACAAAAAAAAAAGAAATAAGGGTACCGAACGGAAAAATCGAAATCTCAAGAGTATCAAGCGGAAACGTAAAAAATTTTGGGCACCATCCGGAAAAGCCAAAAACTCAAGAGTACCAAACGGAAAAGTCCTAAAGAAAATTATGATTCCATGATCTTTCTCTCTCCTATTTACAATATTTTATTTCCTTTATTAAATATGATAATTGATGATACTAACAGTTTAACAAGAAAGTTTTCGTAACCTTCTTCCTAAAAAATTTTGGAGCTTTGAACGTCCTTCTTTACCGATAAGGCGATAACAGAAGACGGTGGTTCTTGTGTATCAAAAGCATTACACATAACAATGATGTTGAATGATTTACAAAAATAATATGTAACTATTAAATGTAATGTGTACATATGCATATATTATCATTGAATACTGTTTGTGTACATTTGATCTACACACAGAAAACGAAAATAAGTGAAGAAGAACACACAAATCGGGCAAGAGATTTTACCTATTTGTGTACATTTGATCTACACACAAAAATCGATTGAGAAAACGAAAATAATATGTAACTATTAAGTGTAGTGTGTACATATTCATATATTATCATGAAATATTGTTTGTGTACATCTGATCTATACACATTATACGAAAATAAGTGAAGAAGAACACAAAAATTGGGAAAAGATTTTACTTGGTGTTGTCGTTCTCAATATGCGCAAACTAGAGATGAATCGGAAGTCATCAGATTCGAAAGAGTAAGTTGAAGATAAGAAGAAGACGACTATGGCGAACATTGAAGATGTACTGATAATGGCGCCAACGACAGGGATGATGGGTTGACGACTTTCAATGGAAACGATGGAGAGAGATTCTTCTAATTTTTCGGGATTCAGTTTTACGTTAATATGATGCCTCAAAGATTTTTCAGAATCTTTGATATCTAGTTTCTAAACTCATTGAAGCAATTTATTAATCTTTAATTAGATGTTTATAATTAACCAATTCAAAAACTATCTAACTTCCTTCCTTAAATTCAGACAATATTATTTATTTAATCTTTATTTTTAATAGCAATAATCTAGGAGCATAGTTAGTACTCAATATAAAAACTTACCTACTAGCCAAATTTTCTCTATTCGAAATATTGTACAATGTACAACATCAATAAAGCACACATATATATATATATATATATATATATATATATATATATATATATATATATATATATATATGCAAGCACCCATTTTTAAAGTTCTCCAATATCAATAACGAAAAAGCTAAATGCACGAGGTTTGTTTTACTAGCGTACAAAACAAACGCATTCCGATGGCGCTCAACAAGTAAAAAAAAACAAAGAATTTGAGCGCCAGCGGCTTCCGAAGGCGCTCAAATCTTTAATAAAAAAAGGGCAAAAAGTAGAAAAAACAGGGTTTTGGGCGCCAGCGCCTTCCGAAGGCGCTCAAATCATTAATAAAAAAAAGGGCAAAAAGTAGAAAAAACAGGGTTTTGGGCGCCAGCGCCATGCGCCGGCGCTCAAAACCCTGTTATTTCTTATTTTTGCCCTTTTTTTTATTTATTTTAAGATTTGAGTGCCGTCGCAAAGCGCTCAGTTCTATTTGAACGTCACCGCAAAGCGTTCATAATCGGTACCAAGTAAATTTAAAATTGTGTATATAACACGCCCCTATCAATAATTAGAAGCTCACTTTTACACAAAGGTAATGTAAAGTGTAATCAATAATTCCTTAATTCTTGTGCACAAGGCTCCCAATACCTTACAATTTCAATCGAAGGAAGTATATCTAAGAGACTTTTTTTTTGGTGGTTATCTAAGAGACTTTTTTGACAACTAATTAGGGTTCAAATTTCCATGACATTTAATGTTCTAATTTTTTATTAACTAAATTAATAAAAAAAAAAAAGTGTAATTTATTATTCGAGTCGTGCGGCTATAATCGACACACAACTCCACCTTTAGAATAAATATATAAATACATGTAGTAATTGGTAAACTAAGGTGGTGGATGTATGTATATCTTCATATACACATAGGTTAAGCTAGCTTAATGTGATGCCATCGTAAAATCTAGTTTCCTCGTTCATTAATAGCTCGATGGTCGATCCACTCCTTGCCGTCGATAACATCGGTGCTCAAAAAGGGCGAAACTTGTTCGGACGTAAGGCTGCGTGACCATGCGACTCTCCCCGACCGATTGGATCCTGGTCCATAGCACTCGTATTCTCCGTAGTAGGCAGTACTGTATATACACATATCATGGATGAGTTGCATGTTAATGAATTACATACGTACGTCGAAAGGGTGTGTAATGTAGTAGGGTTAGGGTTAGGGTTAGGGTTACCTTTCATATTGAGGCTTACGCCAATTATCCCATCCTTGCGGTAAAACCGCTTGAGACATGTAAGTATGAGAAAAGACAACCCTTGAATAAGGCCCCCAAGGCCTCCCTAAGACGCAGCTTTTTACTCCGCTTATCTTCCCTCCCACGAAGTAGAATCCACTCTCCTCTTCTTCCCTCATTCTCTTTTGGGCCGTGATTGCCAACTCCCCATCCGAAGTCGAATGAATGTGACAATTCTGTACGTACACATTACATATATATGTTACCTCATCTTCTTACAAACTATATAATACCTAACTATGGATGACAATGAGTCGGATAATGAATAGTTGTATCACTTCTATCACCCGATCCAAACTAAGAAAGTGTATAATTCGTTTAGGAAATATTTTGGTTCAAAGTTAAAGAATATTTAGGAGTTTTTTTAATTAAAGTGGTGTGGGTGATGTTTTGATAAGGTGTTATATACCTTAAACACAGCGGATGATTCTCCACAAATGAAGTCCACTGCGCCTTCGATGTAGCAATTGCTGTAAAAATGCCTTCCTAGCTCTGTAAGAAGCGTGTCTTGGTAGCCAATCATCCTACAGGCGTAAAACACAGCCATGTCAGCCGACACCCGGAGCGCAACCGCCGTCGAACCTTTCCCTCGCGTGTTCTACACCATCATGCAAATAACGCTTATATATTTCATAAAATTAATCACAGCTATATATCATTTGTGCGTTTGAGAATGTTTACGTACCTGGAAAGTGAGGTAACGTGCAACGAAGTTAGGGGCATAGACGGTGAAAGTAGGGGACTGGTGGATATCACCGCCGGCGTCGGAAGTTATGACGGTAGTCTGAGCTTTCCTGCCGCTTAGAAAAAGGTGAGGCTTATCTGCAGGCACAACCACCTGCTCATTGTAGACCCCAGGCTCCACCCGTATGAAAACGCCGTCCGTATAATTGGTTGGAACCGAATTGATGGCGTCTTGTATGGCTGTATAGTTCCCTGACCCCAACTGGTCGACGGTGATTACCAGTTTCCACGGGTGCTTAGCGGAGCAGATGAGCGGCACCAATGCACTTAAGAGAAGAATGATAAGTTTAGTATTAGAAGACACCATTTTTGTTAATTAGCTAGTATTTGCAGTCACAGCTGATCGACGAAGAGCAATGTTAATATGCTATGCGATAGTGTGTGTATATATATATCTGTTGATTTGATTTGGGGGTTACATAGATATTGGGGGGTTTTAGATAGTGGAGAGCCGTTTTGTTGCACTTGAATTAATTAATGAGTCTGTTATAAATTAAAGAAGATATAGTTTAAGGTGAGTTAAGAGGTTGAGGTTCCATACCACATAACTTGTGCTTCTTATTTATGTCACGTTACCCCCGCTTCCTATTTCTTTCACTTTTCTCATGCACCTTCACATTCATAACTCCACCCCACACTCATTGTTAATTGTTTTTTTTTTAAATAAAGTAATATAAATAAACTACCATAATATTATATATATATAACGAATTACATATTAAAGAAATTTATGTTATAACTAAAACGTGTTTAATTTCTTAAATAAAAATAACTTTGAAAAGCATGAAGATAGTCGTAACTTAAATTTCACCATTTAATGTATTTCAAGATTATTTACATTTATTATCGGATGTTTTTTCATGAGTAACACTAGGGTAAAAGTTAGATACTTGAAAACAAAATGAATAAACGAATAAATGCATGAATCTGTTGACATTTAAGGAATGGTGTAGAGTGGGATAAAACGTGCAGTTGGACAATTAAGTGTTTACGACACGTTATTCACTGCATTTTTTTGGTCATATTAGGTTTATATTTGGATATGGCTTTGACTTTTGTCCCTTACGCTTCCTTCAAAATATGCACATAACCCAAATTAAATAAAAACGGTTCATATATAGGATTAGCGAATGTCGCACACAAACATCGGAGGAACTTTCAACATGAAGAAACCTAGACAAACATCGGTGTAACTTTCAACATCAAGAAACGTCTTATTTGTTATTACTGTTCATTTATAGGTACGTAATCGTGTTAAAGATATAATTATGATTATAATATTATGTTAAAATTATATATACTTTAATGTTTTCTCCATACATTTATATTATATAAAAGATATTGATGCGTCCTTGAAAACGTCAATGAAAGATTACGGATTTAGATCAAGCTGAAGCGTCAACTACTTCTTAGTTGAAGTGCGGGTGCGTTTGGAGGGTTGAATGTGGGTTGCGGTAGCTTAGAGATGGAGGCGAAAGTTGAATGGTTGTCGATCTAAATTGATCAATCAAGCTTGAATTGGATCAGTTGACTTGATTCTTAAAGAATCCTCGAAGATGGATGAGTTTGGATCGAAGATCTAAAAGAAGAACTTTGAGAGGATGGAAGAGAGATTGATGCTCAAGTAAGTAGAAGGAAAATACTTCTCAAATACTTAATCAAATTGAACATGCTTTACAAATCAGAAAAGCATCCTCTTATATAGTGGACGAAGGTCATACAAAGAGTCGGAACATAAATGTCGGAATTAAAGTTCCGAAAATGAAAAGCCTAAAAATGTGAAAGGTTGAGAATTTAAGTTCGGAATTAAGTTTCCGAATTAAATTCCGAAACCAAAAGTCTAATCTTAAATTCGGAAAATGATGGAGCCGGTAGCTTGGGCATAGAGGCACGGTTTGTAACCAATGGGCCCGTGACAAGCAACGGTGCGGGCAATGATGGAGCCGGTAGCTTGGGCGATGGCCTTAGCACGGGAACGGGTGAGCGGTCCATCGAAGCGAACCCGGAATGCCTCGTCTTCCTCATCTTGGGACATAAGGGTCAAGGGTGCATCAATCCCCCCATCTTGGATGTGAAACGTCCCCGTTTCACCTTCTTTAAACAGGGGCTCAATGTATGGTATAAGATCCTTGACATTGAACGTCGGGTGCACACGCCATATTTGTCCGGAAGCTCCAACTTGTATGCATTCGGGTCATGGCGGGGTAAGATGCGGAATGGTCCATCACCGCGGTCCGAGAGCTTGCCTTTGCGGCGAGATGGAAAATGCTCCTTCCTTAAGTGGAGCCAAACAAGATCACCGGGCTCAAATGAGATTGGACGGCGGCCTTTGTTGCGTTGTGAGGCAAGTTGATCAGTATGCCGTTGGAGTTGTGTCCTAGTCCGCTCATGAAGCTCAATGATGTGAGCGGCACGACTTGCTCCGGTGATGTGTTCTCCGTCTTTGAGTGGGCGCGGAGTGAAGTCCATCGGGGTGTGTGGATTAAGGCCGTAGACAACTTCAAAAGGTGGAAGCTTGCTTGCCGAGTGTCGAGACCTGTTATAAGAAAACTCCACGATAGAAAGTAAGTCCTCCCACTTACGTGGGTTGTTCCTAAGGGTCGCTCTAAGTAGAACGCCGAGAGTCCGATTGGTCACCTCCGTTTGACCATCGGTTTGGGGATGATAGCTACTTGAAAACAACAAGTTGGTTCCAAGTTTCCCCATAATGTTCGCCAAAAATGACTCACAAACTTCACATCCCGATCACTAAGGATGAAACGTGGTATCCCATGCAAGCGCACAACGTTGTCAAAGAAAAGTGTAGCGACTTCACTAGCATTTTGTGTGCTCTTACATGCAAAAAATGGGCCATTTTTGAGAAACGGTCGACTACCACGAAAATGGAGTATTTGCCTCGTTTTGACATGGGTAGGCCAACCACAAAGTCCATAGAAAGATTCTCCCAAGGTCCCATGGGTATAGGCAAAGGAGAATACAATCCATCCAGACCTTGGTGCGATTTTGCATGGTGACATGTGATGCAACTTGTGCAAAACTGTGTCACTTGCTGGCATATTCGGGGCCAAAAGAAGTGCTCTTGTAGAGCGGCGAGGGTCTTGGTAGAACCAAAGTGACCACGACCCTCATGAGCCTCTTTTATCAACAAATGACGAATACTGATACAAAGCTTGCCCGCACGGAATAAGTAGTCATCATTAATAAAGAAAGACTCATGCTCTCGGAGGTCAACGCATTAAGCGAATATATGCTTGAAGTCATGATCCGTGATATATAACTCTTTGATAAGAGAAAATCCATGGATCTTGGCGTCCATATACACAAGAAGGATATATCGTCGAGAAAGGGCATGACTACCACATTCTCTTTACCTTTCTTATGTCGAATGACATAAGGAAAGGTCCCAAGAAATTCTACCCAACTTGCATGGCGCCGACTCAAAGTAGTTTGACCCTTGAGGTACAAAAGAGCCGCATGATCCAAATGAATCACGAATTCTTTCGGCCACAAGTAATGTTGCCATGTTTTTAGACAACGAACTAAAGCATATAGTTCCTTGTCATAAGTTGGATAGTTGAGTGAGGGACCGGAAAGTTTTTCGCTAAAGTAAGCAATGGGTCGATTCTCTTGTAGGAGAAACCCCCCCCCCCCAATGCCCACATTAGATGCGTCACACTCCACCTTAAAGGTTTTCGAAAAGTTTGGGAGTTGGAGTAGTGGCGCATTACAAAGACGGTCTATGAGCGACTCAAACGCTCGAGCATGGGTTTCACGCCACACAAACGTGAGACCTTTATTAGTAAGCTCATGTAACGGTGCCGCTATCGAGCTAAAGTCCTTGACAAAGCGTTGATAGAAGCCCGCTAAGACGAGAAAGGCTCGAACCATGGTGGCCGTAGTAGGAGTAGGCCACTCCCGAATGGCGCGAACTTTTGATTCGTCCACTCGTAGTTCGTCATTAGACACGACATAGCCAAGAAAAACTGTGGTGTCCGAGCAAAAGACACATTTCTCCAAATTGACATACAATTGCTCTAGTCTAAGGCACTCGAGCACTTGGCGAAGGTGCCCGACGTGTTCATCCAACGACTTACTAAAAACAAAGATATTATCAAAGTAAATCACTACGAAAATACCCAAAAATCGGCGCAAGACATGGTTCATGAGACGCATGAATGTGGACGGGGCGTTGGAGAGACCAAATGGCATGACAGGCCACTCGTAGAGGCCACACTTCGTTTTGAACGCCGTCTTCCATTCGTCACCTTCGGCCATGCGGATTTGGTGGTACCCGCTTCGGAGGTCGATCTTGGAAATATAGTGGTGCCATGGAGCTCGTCCAACATCTCATCAAAGCGCGGGATTGGATGACGGTACTTGACGGTTATTTTATTGATGGCTCGGCAATCTACGCACATTCGCCAAGATCCGTCTTTCTTGGGTACAAGTATGACCGGTACGGCACATGGAGATAATGACTCACGGACATATCCCCGGTCTAGGAGCTCTTGTACTTGGCGTTGTAGCTCCTTGGTCTCTTCCGGACTTGCACGGTAAGCGGCACGGTTGGGCAAAGACAAGCCGGATACCAAGTCGATTTGGTCCTCAATTCCTCGGATTGGTGGCAAGCCGGGTGGTAGTTTGTCGGTCAAAATGTCTTGAAATTCGGACAACAACAAGGACACCTCGTGTGGCACATTACTCGGGTCATGTAAAATAGATAAACAAAAAGGGACAAGTAAGAAACAAGGAAACTTACCTTCCATGACCGGTGTCAAATCATGTCGTCGAGCCAATAGGATTCGTGGCTCACATCGCCCTTGAATGGTAAAAGCCGGAAGTGCATTTGTAGGGACATTACTTTTACTACCTCTTGCTTCGGTAGCATGAACCTTAGGCCCGGAGGTACGGGATCCGGAAGTATGAGCATCCACAACATCGGGAGATATTCGAGGAGGGTCCGACATTGCCGACGCTTTAGTTGTGTCAGCGATAACTTGTTGCCTCTTTTGTTCTGCATAGTCAACTAAATTTTTTTGCGGAGTCGTAGGCAAAAGTGTGATCCCTTTTCCATTATCTTTGAAAAATGTACCGGTTGAGATAACCATCATTAAAAGTTTTACGGTCAAATTGTCATGGTTGTCCCAACAATACATGTGTGGCGTCCATTTTGATAACATCACAAATGACCTTATCAACATAGGCGCCAATAGAAAACGTCGCCCACGCTTGTTGTGTGACGATGTCACATGCCTTATCAAAAATCCATTGGAGTCTGGAAGGTTGTGGGTGGAAGGTTGTAGGCAACTTAAAGTGTTTCATCACTTTTTCGTTGACAATATTACAACACGAACCCCAATCGATGATAAGAGAGAGACTAGTGTTATTGACCAAGCAACGAGAGTGGAAGAGATTCTCGCGTTGGTCAATAGGGAGATGCTCTTTTATAGCCAAAATATGACGAGAGACAAGAGCAAACTTACCTGGTTGTGCCGGACCGCAAGCAAGTTGGTCGTCGCAAGGCTCCATGCCATAGTAGGGGTCGGCATCTTGGCCATCTTCCATGATGAGATATCCGTTATCTACATCTTCACCCTCGTCATATGATGGGTTGGCAAACATCACTCGCTTGGTGTTCGGGCAATCACGTTGGACATGACCAAACCCGCTACATTTGAAATGCATGGGTTCTCTTGGGCGGGCCATCATTTGAGATCCTTGTTGGGTTTAACCCGAAGGCGTTTGTGTTGGAGCAACGGGGTCACGGTATGGTGCCTTCTTGGTAGCCGCTTGCTGGGTGGGTTGACCCATCCGTGGTGATCCTTTAGCGGCGCCGGAATCTTGAGAACTAGAAACATATCGAGAACGGGGATTAGAGGTATAAGCATATTGACTAGAGGAAGAATTATACCTTGAATATCGAGGTGTTTTGAGTTGTTGCTTGTGAAGTTTCATGGCGGCATGACATAAGGCTCCCAAGTCCTTGTATGTGACAATCTTGAGGGGGCGCCGGATTGACGAATTAAGGCCGCTCATGAATTTGGTTCGAACGGGGGAGGCGGAGGCCGAGATGCCGGTCTTCATATGCATGTCCTCAAGCTTGGCTAAGTAAGGCACCGGAGTAAGACTTCCTTGTTGAAATTCGGCAATTTGCAACCGCATGTCATTTTTGAAGCCGTCGGACACGTAATTCTTAGTCATGACATAGATCAATTGATCAAATGTCACAACTGGTGTCAATCCTCTATTCTCAAGGTTGGTCTCGTACCGGTTCCACCAAGATTTCGCATCACCTTCATAGTAAAGGGTTGTTGCTTTGATTTTCTCATACACCTCATAATGACAATGCTTTAGAGCTCTTTTTATATCCTGCGCCCAATCAAGATATGCACAAGGATCATATTCAACATAAAATATAGGAAATTTAACCTTACCTTCCCTACGAGCTATATAGGGATCCGGTCGGGGTGGTGCCATGTTGGCCTTTTCATATCCTGCGCCCAATCAAGATATGCCCATTGTTCTTAATTGGATTTATTTTTTTTCCATCCCTTACCTGAACTCTTGCTGGCGGATTTGAAACAGTCTCAGCCCAGCCCATGCCTTTGCTCCAGCCCAGAATTCTCCTTGCTTGTGCTGGCCCAGCTACACGTAACTCTCCCAAGCCAACACACCTTCGCTTTGCCCATCTCCTTAACTGATACGTGACCTTTACCCTAGCCAGCCTTCTCGTAACCGCTCCTTCCCTCGCTCGACATCACATAAAGGGACACCGCTCTGCTCTTCTCGCACACCGGCAACACCAGTGACAACCTCATCCTTCATCCCCACCACACGCCGCCGATGAGCTCCTCCCATCCTCGACTGGATAGCAACAGGCGCTCTTCCTCTTTTGTCGACTCTAGCAGGCCGACGGACGGGCCCTCTCTCCTATCATCCATGTCGTGCGACCACAATAAACAGAACCAGGATGGACTCCTTCCTCTCTTGTCGCGCAGTACGGATCTAGGAACGTTCAATAGAGAGAAGATCTGTAGCAGGTGCGCCCAGAAGACTCCACTGCAGGGACGACGTGTAGGACCCATTGGTGCGCCTGGAGCAGGCCATGGGTGCGGCTCTAGGGCCAGTGCCGCTCCTTCCTCTACCGCAATCGCGGGCTCTAACAACAGCAACCCGGTGCTGTACCCTTCACCCCTTCGAGTCATGGAATCGAGTAAGGCTTGCACCTCTCTCCCTTGCTTTTCTGTCCATGTATCCCATGCCTAACGAGTGCTTGTCATGCCTTCTAAACCTACACAGAGCATTTGTAGATGAGCAGTAAGGAGGCACACGTTTCTGCGTTTTTATGAAGTGATGAGCAGTCATCTTCGAGTCCAAATTTGGGTAAGCTAGACTCTTCCTTTTTTGCTGGTTTTCGGATATGTCATATACAGTAGTGCATAGTATAACATACTAAAATTTGGAAAGATTCGGAGTTACGGTTTGAGAGTTATTGTGTTCCAAAGTTGACGCCTCATGTAGTTTTTATATATGTGATGAGTGTTGGGGAAAACAGCAAGTGATGCTGTTTTGTAAGATGGTTTTGAATAAGCTCTTGATCTCCGTTGGACTTGAATTTTGGATATGATATGGTTGACATATTGTTGTAGAACATATTAAAATTTGAGAGGAATCCAGCGAGTGGTTTGGGATTTATGATTTTTCAAAGATTGAGTCGTAAGCTGTTTTTCTGTTGTGCTGAAATTCGGTTTTGTGAGATAGTTTTAAATATGATTTTGATCTCCTTTGTGGCTGAATTTTGGATATATTATAGATAAGATTTTATAGTAGAACATATCAAAATTTGGGATAAATCCAGCGAGTAGTTTAGGAGGTATGATTTTTCAAAGTTAAGACAGTGTGTTGTTTGTTAAGTGTTGTAATCAACTTTAGAAATTTTTGTAGAAGTGATGCTTTAACAGTTTTAAGAAATTCTTTCTCCTATGAGTAGATTGGATATCATAGATAATCTAGATAATTATTTCGGAATTTTATTAGTTTATTCGAATTTCATATTTGAAGCTGAAGTTGGACCTTAACAATCTTTCGGAAAATAGGAAAATAGGTAAATTGCCAGTTTGTAACCAAACTCATCTTTAGGAGTCAGAATAGGACTTTTTAGTCTCAAATAAGAGTTTAGGCATGATATAGGGAATTTTTGGAAGTTTCAGGACCAAGGGTAAAATAGTCATTTTACCATAAATCGGTACTGTATTAAATTCTGTTCTAATAGGATCTACTATCTTAGAAGTCTTAGACTTCTAATTACATTGAAAGTGTGCTGACACACTTGTCTCCTTTGACAGGCAACCGAGTTATACAGTTACAGATTGAGTTGTGATTAAGAGAGTCGAGATTTGATTCTGGTAAGTCCACGGACTTACTTAGCTGACTTCTTGTATGAGTGTAATGTGTATGAGTGGTGTTTGTTAGTTATGATAAACAACGAAACCGGATTAGACCGACTTTATTATTTACGTAATTGACCCAAGTGTATGATAACGGGTCGTGACATCATCTGCCTAGCTCTTGCGAGAGTCTAGAAGGTTCCCTGCGACCAGCCCAGTCCGGTAGACGGTCAGATGCATTAGTACCATTCCGCGTTGGTAAACGGGGACAGGGGCGAGGTTTGGGAATCCCTCGTGTCACAAAATAAGTATCATTAGTAATAACCTATCACCTAATTAAAGATAATAAAAGGATTGAGTGTTGCATGTTGATTGTGTATGATGTGTGATTGTGCTTTTACCTTTATACTTATGGATATAATGTTAGATAACGGTTTTATACCGCTTGTAGATGCTTTGCAGGTTAAGAGATCCGGAGGGAATGGTCAGCCGGGTCCACGTACTCATTTAGTTGGGGACGAGGATGTCTTTTGTTCTTCATATATGTCGTTTTGGTACTTTTACTTTGTAAGACTGATACATATTCTCCATGTATATATTGTTTACAGTTTTCAAATGTTTTAAATACTTTTGTGCCTTGTTGTAAGATCCAAGTAAAATGGTTGTCAAACTATGGTCGGGACCCATTGTGAGGTCCTAACCAGTAGCTCCCCGAGTTCTTAAAATTTGGGGTGTTTCAATATGGTATCAGAGCTCTGGGTTGGCAACAATGGTACTTGAAATCTTCTGAAAGACCGAATGTATAAAATAACTAGAACCCAAAAGGGGTCTAAAATTTTCAAAGCTGATTTCTGTTTTTACACACACGCATAGTCGGGTTGTTGGGTTAGTAGTACGTCGGACCACCATCGCTCTCCGTGGATCTCTGCAACTTGGATCGATAGGAGATAGTATATAGACTTGTTATGATATTTCTTATTATATGTTATATACATTTGTATGCTTAGTTTGTTAGTATCCTAAAGGATATTTTATATCCTTTAGTTGTGATATCACGAAGCGATTATCGCCTCATGATAAATCAGATGAGGAAGAAATCCCTGGAAAGCATCCAAATAACAAGTGAGCAAGGAAGTAAAGTTGTGAAGATAATTTTTACTACAAGCACAATCAGATGAGGAAGAAATCCCTGAGTCAGTTCAGTTAGAAGGAATAGAAGGTCGTACAAGGAGCTCGGGCATACGAGGCCGAGAGACGGAATTAGAAGAACCATGCAAGAGACTACAAGAGGGCAGAGTAGAGATAACAATATTCGAACGGGACAAGTAGAATTGAGTACAACCAAGATTGCAGAATCAAGGACATTATAATCGAGGTGGATTCCCCATAGACCATTATGGGTGTGAGAAACGAGAAGAGACAAAGTGTCAATCCGGGTGTGAGAATCTAAGGTGCACGGAATGAAGACCTACCATTGAGTGTAAAAGAAAAAAGATAGACCTCACGAGTGTGGTGAGGTTTTGACCTCCTCGAAGATATAAAAAGTTGAAAGAAATCGTGATGCCAATATCCAAAGAATTGAGGCCTGTAGCAGGGTCAACGGAGTTTCATGAAGGCGATATTACTACTAACTTCAGGGAAGAAATTTGCATGAGAAAACGGCCTTGCTAGACTCGAGAGTCCAGGGTAACCCGAATTATCACGGGACCTAAGCCATCAACACAGACGGTCCTTGTAAAGGGACTACAATTGGGAGGTAATTAAAAGTCATCGGAACTACAAGACGCTTACCATCTATCGTTGAGTGTTAGGAACGACTTTTGACGTCAGGCGAATGGCACATTGAGACTTGAGAAGGAGAGTTGTTTCAAAGGAAGCAGAAGAGCGAAAGATAAGACGAACTAAAAGAAGGAAAAAAAAGGATTAATCAAGTAGAGCTATGAAACTGAGATAAGTCAATTATAAACTGACCGATGTCAACGAAGGACGTGCAAGTATTGTTTGGTATTGACGAGTTATGTGCCGTTAAGAAGAGATAATTGTGACGGTGGATCTATGGAGTAGCTTTACCGACGCCTTAGAGGATTTCCTTAAGTAGGCAACAACAACCTTCTTGGATGAATTAAAGGTATAAAGAGAAACGTTTCAAGGGTTACTTCTTGGCTAGTTAAGATCAAACTCCGGTCAAGTCTGGGAGTTTGGATCCGTGGTATTAGAATTAAGAAAGTAAGCGGAAGAAGTTGTCTTTCAATCGTCGTTTTATTTTCTTAAGGCAAGTAAAGAAGGTACTTGATACTTCATCCGTATAAGACTCATGGTGTAATTGGAAGAAAGAGTTTTGGGGTCAATCATTTTATACTTACAAAAAAGGTCCTTAAGATTAATGAGTGACAACAGAATAATCAGAGTAGCGCAGCGGAAGCGTGGTGGGTCCTAACCCACAGAGCAAGAAGCTCAAGGGTGTTGAGGGATGTCGTGTCGAGTTTAAGATGGTAATAGTTTGTGAAATGCATCCTAGTTGGAAGGAACGTGAGATAGACTATGTGGAGTTACTAAAAATGTTGTACGGAAGCTTATGTGCATGTAGAGGTAATAGCAGGAGACTGGTACCCTATTATGGATCCGAGTGAAGAGTGACGGCTTTGCTACATGTTTCCAGACAAGTAGTTTTGGAATTTCATACTAATGGAATACTCTAGAGTGAGTTTTATGGATGGATTAGGAAAGAATTAATGATGTAATAAAAGTATTGTGCATGTCATGCACTAGAAAGCTCCAAGTGAGTAACTACCATCCTGAGTCGAAGATACATAAGAAAGAGAAGCGACAGGAGCATACTTGCAACCTAGTAACAGTGCTTAAAGAAAGCATAATCTCGGAGTAGATTTTATGTGTAATGTTATGTCGGAACAGAGCTTAGTTGCGTTTTGAGTTAGGGGGATACTATCGGGCTGGTAACAATGGTGGATAAAAGAGCGCACTGCTGGTGATATGTTAACATTTATTGAGTAGTTATTAACAAATACCGGTGATATGAGATCACTTTGTGTCTAATACCGTCATTTCGGACTTATTCTATTTCATTTAAGATCTTATAAAATGTGTGAAAAGCCTAAGTTTGAGCAAACGATATATTAGAGATCTATAAATAATATAATAAACCCAAGTGAACAAAGAGGATGACCACTAGATTTGATTTTTAGTTGTCTTCAGTATTAGACCTGAAAAGGGTAAGGGTGACGATTCCGTACCTGAGGAACATGATGACTGAGTAATATTAAAAGACAAGACCATGTCGGTCGTGATACGAACAGCATTGGGCACTTGGTAAGTGTTGGTGGATGTCAAAGACCTTTGGCCTGAGTGGGTAGTCAGAACCTTTTCAGAAGGCCGGAAGCAAGTGGTCATAACGAAGGGAAGAAAGTGAATAGATTATTTTTTTTCGTAGGGTCATCAAAGGATATGGAAGTGATTTGTGTAAGGAAAACCATTGGAAGTTTTAAAGCGGTTTAAAAGGGACTGATGGACTAGTTTTCCTCACCCTATTGGAGAGTGTATCTTCGGTTTTCCACGGAGACTAAGTTTGGGAACTGAGTTTGAGAATTTTAGTTGGAGAGATACCTACCAGACGCGAGTTAGGTCATCAGATTAGAGGATCAGACAGTTGAGCCGGATGATACTGGTGAGATATCCGTAACCACCCTAGAACGTGGTAGCAAGCGCTTGTGATCTAAGTACCTGAAAAGATTTAAGATTTAGTGGTTTTATGAAAAGCCGATAAGGCTACCTAAGATATTGGGGATAGTAAGAGACGTAACATTTCAAAGACTTATGTAGCGATAGTTATAACCTCGGGAGTGACTAGTTAGGGCTTGACCTTGTATGTGTGATATTGTTTGATTGCTTTTTATTTCATGACTTAGTGTTTAGTCAGTGATGTGTTCTTTTGATAACCTTGATGTGCGGGATACTTAGATGTGGAAACGACGAGAGTTGTGTGTAGTGATCAAACACACCCACTTGGTGTCTTAAAGGCCGATCAGGATTGTCTTACCCTAAGTTTCGGGACGAAACTTATTTCGAGGGGGATCTGATGTAATGACCATATTTTTCGTTACGCTTTGATAGGGTTACAGGATTTTAGAAAACGAAATTAAAATCTAGTAAGACTAGGATATACAAGTTTAATTACAGAAGTCGTTTAATTAAGTACATTGTTCTAAGTTTCGGTACGAAACTTATTTTAAGGGGGTACTGATGTAATATCCGGAATTTTTATTCCGTTTAATTCCGATACAAATCGGACTTCGAGCCGTTGAAGGGTTCCCGTTCTATCTACTTCACAAATTTTATCATTTTATGTAGAAGTTAATTCACATAAAATGATAGAATTATATCAAACCCTAATTCTTATAATTTTTTTTTATCATTTTATGTGGAATTTAATTCACATAAAATGATAGAATTATATCAAACCCTAGTTCTTATAATTAATCCTTAACAACGACTTTAGACGAGACCATGACGAGTTATGACGAGGCCATGACAAATCCGTGACAAGGCCATGCATGGGCTTGACAAGGCCATGACGAGTTTTTGACAAGTTTTGACAAACTTTCAGCCCACTTAATTTTTGCCTTGTTTCAGCCCATTGTTCTTAATTGGATTTATTTTTTTTCCATCCCTTACCTGAACTCTTGCTGGCGGATTTCAAACAGCCTCAGCCCAGCCCATGCCTCTGCTCCAGCCCAGAACTCTCCTTGCTTGTGCTGGCCCAGCTACACGTAACTCTCCCAAGCCAACACACCTTCGCTTTGCCCATCTCCTTAACTGATACGTGACCTTTACCCTAGCCAGCCTTCTCGTAACCGCTCCTTCCCCGCTCGACATCACATACAGGGGCACCGCTCTGCTCTTCTCGCACACCGGCAACACCAGTGACAACCTCATCCTTCGTCCCTGCCACACGCCGCCGATGAGCTCCTCCCATCCTCGACTGGACAACAACAGGCGTTCTCCCTCTTCTGTCGACTCTAGCAGGCCGACGGACGGGCCCTCTCTCCTATCATCCATGTCGTGCGACCACAACAAACAGAAACAGGACGGACTCCTTCCTCTCTTGTCGCGCAGTACGGATCTAGGAACGTTCAATAGAGAGAAGATCTGCAGCAGGTGCGCCCAGAAGACTCCACTGCAGGGACGACGTGTAGGACCCGTTGGTGCGCCTGGAGCAGGCCATGGGTGCGGCTCTAGGGCCAGTGCTGCTCCTTCCTCTACCGCAATCGCGGGCTCTAACAACAGCAACCCGGTGCTGTTTCCTTCACCCCTTCGAGTCATGGAATCGAGTAAGGCTTGTACCTCTCTCCCTTGCTTTTCTGTCCATGTATCCCATGCCTAACGAGTGCCTGTCATGCCTTCTAAACCTACACAGAGCATTTGTAGATGAGCAGTAAGGAGGCACACGTTTCTGCGTTTTTATGAAGTGATGAGCAGTCATCTTCGAGTCCAAATTTGGGTAAGCTAGACTCTTCCTTTTGGCTGGTTTTCGGATATGTCATAGACAGTAGTATATAGTATAACATACTAAAATTTGGGAAGAATCGGAGTTACGGTTTGAGAGTTATTGTGTTCCAAAGTTGACGCCTCATGTAGTTTTTATATATGTGATGAGTGTTGGGGAAAACAACAAGTGATGCTGTTTTGTAAGATGGTTTTGAATAAGCTCTTGATCTCCGTTGGACTTGAATTTTGGATATGATATGGTTGACATATTTTTGTAGAACATATTAAAATTTGAGAGGAATCCAGCGAGTGGTTTGGGATATATGATTTTTCAAAGATTGAGTCGTAAGCAGTTTTTCTGTTGTGCTGAAATTCGGTTTTGTGAGATAGTTTTAAATATGATTTTGATCTCCTTTGCGGCTGAATTTTGGATATATTATAGATATGATTTTATAGTAGAACATATCAAAATTTGGGATAAATCCAGCGAGTAGTTTAGGAGGTATGATTTTTCAAAGTTAAGACAGTGTGTTGTTTGTTAAGTGTTGTAATCAACTTTAGAAATTTTTGTAGAAGTGATGTTTTAACAGTTTTAAGAAATTCTTTCTCCTATGAGTAGATTGGATATCATAGATGATCTAGATAATTATTTCGGAATTTTTATAAGTTTATTCGAATTTCATATTTGAAGCTGAAGTTGCACCTTAACAATCCTTCGGAAAATAGGAAAATAGATAAATTGCCAGTTTGTAACCAAACTCATCTTTAGGAGTTAGAATAGGACTTTTTAGTCTCAAATAAGAGTTTAGGCATGATATAGGGAATTTTTGGAAGTTTCGGGACCAAGGGTAAAATAGTTATTTTACCATAAATCGGTATTGTATTAAATTTTGTTCTAATAGGATCTACTATCTTACAAGTCTTAGACTTATAATTACCTAGAAAGTGTGCTGACACACTTGTCTCCTTTGACAGGCAACCGAGTTATACAGTTACAGATTGAGTTGTGATTAAGAGAGTCGAGATTTGATTCTGGTAAGTCCACGAACTTACTTAGCTGACTTCTTGTATGAGTGTAATGTGTATGAGTGGTGTTTGTTAGTTATGATAAACAACGAAACCGGATTAGGCCGACTTTATTATTTACGTAATTGACCCAAGTGTATGATAACGGGTCGTGACATCATCTGCCTAGCTCTTGCGAGAGTTTAGGAGGTTCCCTGCGACCAGCCCAGTCCGGTAGACGCTCAGATGCATTAGTATCATTCCGCGTTGGTAAACGGGGACAGGGGCGAGGTTTGGGAATCCCTCGTGTCACAAAATAAGTATCATTAGTAATGACCTATTACCTAATTAAAGATAATAAAAGGATTGAGTGTTGCATGTTGATTGTGTATGATGTGTGATTGTGCTTTTACCTTTATACTTATGCATAGAATGTTAGCTAACGGTTTTATACCACTTGTAGATGCCTTGCAGGTTAAGACAGTTGTAGAGAGATCCGGAGGGAATGGTCAGCCGGGTCCACATACTCATTTAGTTGGGGACGAGGTGGTCTTATGTTATTCATATGTGTCGTTTTATTATCGTTGCTTTGTAAGGCTGATACACATCCTTCATGTATATATTGTTTAATGTTTTCAAATGTTTTTAATACTTTTGTGCCTTGTTGTAAGATCCAAGTAAAATTGTTGTCAAACTAAGGTCGGGACCCATTGTGAGGTCCTAACCAGTAGCTCCCCGAATTCTGAGGATTTGGGGTGTTACATTAAATTCCGAAACCAAAAGTCTAAACTTAAATTCGGAAAGTTAAGTTCCGGAAATAAAGTCCCGAAAATTAATATTTCGAAAATAAAAAGACTTATTACTACAAAACGCTAAATACGGAAAATGCGCCGGAATGGTGCCGGCTTGATAAGCTTCATGCCATGGTGGCGTAGTGGCAAGGTTTGCAAACAATGGGCCCGTGACAAGCAACGGTGTGGGCAATGATGGAGTTGGTAGCTTGGGCGATGGCCTTAACACGGGAACGGGTGAGCTATCCATCGGAGCGGACCCGGAATACCTCGTCTTTCTCATCTTGGGACATAGGGGTCAAGGGCGCATCAGATATCAAGTCAACAATTTCACGATTAGCTTTTTATCATACCTTTATGTTATACGAAGGATATCAAGTCAATAAAGAAAACAAGCTACATGATTTGTAAATTCTACAACTTATGGAGGATGAAATCTTCTCACATCAATAATAAAGGGATAACAAGTCCAGTCTATAATGTTCGTGGACATGACCACCGTGGTTTTTAACACCTTTGAATGGATTATCATGGACGTTTGACATTGTCATATTTTTGTACCCTTGTGTTCTAATTATATGTAGTTGAGGGAGAAGAGTGAGATATAATCTTTCTAGTCTAAATTGTATAGTTTGTTTTTGGGTGTGTGTTAATTATTAGGAAAATTGACAAGACAATGTTATTCGAATTAGATAAATTAACTATAAGAATAAAAAAATACATGAAATCCTAATCGAAGTTAAAAATGTACTAGGATTAAACAAGTTTGCTTGCATCGCAACCATTTGGTGGAGTATCTGGTTCTTCAGAAACAAAATCATTTTCGGTAACGAACCAATTGGGTCCTGCATCAAAGTTACAAGTTTCATCAAAGAACAAATCCATAGGTGGAAAGCCAACTATTATGATGAAGACGACTTCGACATAAAACAACCACAAAAGAAAGTGAATCCCACTAAAAGGAATTACATAATATTAAATGGGATGAACCACAACATGACTTTCATAAACTAAAATTTGATGGTTCAAAACTAGACTTGGGAATAACATCATTTGGATATGTGATCCGGGACGATAATGGAAAGGTCGTAAGCCTTGATGCAAAAAAAATAACTTTAACTTGGTTATAAAAAACTGAATTTTGCCCTAAAATCAGGCCTTCACGAGGCAATTAGATTAAAAATCAAAAAATTGAAATTTAGGGGGATAACCTTTGTGTTATTAAGGCACTTCAAGGTTGTTGGAGTTGTCTTTGAGAGATCGAGATGATTATTTCCGACTTCAAATTGGACCTCCGTTTTTTTTACGAAGTTCAGATTAGGCATGTCTTCAGAGAATTAAGTAAATTATGTTGCAGACATATTAACCTTTTGAGAATTTCGACACCCAACACCACCTTTTGATGATCCCGAACTTTGTGTTCTCATCCGTAAGGATGCTTTAGATTGGACTACCTCTAGGAGATTGTCCAACCTAACCGCTTTTCGTCGTAAAAAAAGATGGTTGAGAATTTGGTCTTGCCAAACTTATGCAAGCCCCTCATAGTGCTCCCTTGGATTTGTTTCTTGATTGTATTATATGAGAGAGTTTTTTTTACTTTTGTATTGAGTTATGATCAATCGGGATGAAGGTTTTTGTGTGGTTTTAATATGTTTCATCTATCGATCCTACGATATCATTTGCATCCTCAATTCTAGCCTTTTTCGTACACTTCCAAGCCGCCTATCACTATGATCGAATTCTTCAAAAGGAGATCGCATCTTGTTGGTTCTTGTTGTCAAAGATCGAAAATCTACGGCTTATCCCGTATAAAAAATCCAAAAGGAAGACCCTCGAAATAACCAATAGTGAAATAACGGTCGCATGGAATGGTCATTGCCAATTCTTTCTTTTACGGGGAAAAATAATTGTCTATGGAACGGGAAGTACTGCCCATTCCATCACTTTTTGCCTTGTGTTCTTTCTTCACTAAGAAAAAGAATATTTTTGCGGAAAGTTACCCAGTTGTTTTATTATTCACGGACCGTTATTCTTGTTTAGTTGACCCTCATTTTAGTTGATTGCATAAATTTCTAGTGGGGATGCAAAAGGTCCATGCTTATCTTCTTCTTCTTCTTCTTCTTCTTCTTCTTCTTCTTCTTCTTCTTCTTCTATTTTTTTCATTTTAGGTAGATGAAAATCTCCAATTAGAAGTTTAATTTTGAAGAACTTTAAAGGAAATTTTTTTTTTAAATAGGCCTATTTCAATTTTTGCTCTAATAACTAGACCCATATCATAATTCTATTTAGTAAATGTACTTTTTTTATTGTTTAAACAAGCTTGCAACAAGTATTGAAGCCTTAGATGAACAATTCCCTTCTTTTCCCTTCTCCACAAGTTCACTCTTTGATTTCAAATCGAGATGGAAGTCAAATTGGGGGTCAATTTAATTCGTCTTTACAACATATTTTTTCTTTGATTTAAGATCGAAATAGTAGTTTGGTCAATTGAAATTGTCTTTTCCGAGGTCGGTTGAAATGACAATCACTAATGCTTCGATTTGAAACCCAATTTTTTTTTCTTTGATATCAAATCGAACCAGTGAACCGATCGAAATGGCAATCAAAATGGAGTTGATCGAAACTAGGTTTAGGCGTCTTCTACTGTCCCGCCCTCACAACTGTAACTTCCCATTATTGTCTCCCTTTGTTGTTGTAGTTAATTGAGAGTGATTTTGAGGAATTGGTTTAGAAATATGAAATTACATTGTCATTGTAGTTTTTTGAGAGAGTAATTTTGAGTAATTGATTGTAGCTGGGAAGAGAAATTGGTTTTGAAGTCTTACTATAATATGTAAATGTGTATGAAGCATCAACGAGGAAATATTTGAAGATATCAAAGGAAAAAGATTAAGCGAAGGGAAGATAACAAGTAACATAATGTAATACTTCAAGGCCATGATGTTGCAGAAACCATGCTTTTTGCATCATCCTTGACTTAGCTTGGATCATTTTTTGTTCAGAAGTAAACCGTTTCCTGGATGCACTCGAACCTAAACAAATAGCAATGTTTGCAAGTTCAGTTTAGAATATTCTTGTGAATTTTCTGGTATGAATTTCTGGTATGAGAATTCTGGTATGAATTTTTAGTATGAAAATTTCTGGTATGAAAATTTTTGGTATAAAAATTTCTGATATGAAAATTTCTGGTAAGAAAATTTCTGGTATAAAAATAAAAAAAGGGCAAAACAAATCAACATAAAAAAAAAGTCAGCAATTCCTTTTACGTAACTTAGAAAAATCATGAAATCATGCTTTTTTTTTAATAGAGGGGTAGATTACTTTTACCTACCATTAATGAAAGCGGTAAAAATTAATTGGGTACACAAATTAAAAGGAAATAAAAAATGCCTATTTGGTCAAATTCTTTCAACTGTAAAAAATTTTTGATGATTTGAAGTTTTTTAAATTCATTTGAAGAATGCCATTTTCATTTATTATCTACTTATCTATTATGTGCATATGTTCTATTTTTACATTTTTCTTATCTTTTTCATGACTGAATAATCTATTTTCTAGGTTTCTTATCTCTTTCATGACTAATAATCTATTTTTTTAGGTTTGGGTGAAAGTCCCAATTTAGGATTGATATGCAATGATATGAATGCAGATTTTAATGCTTGATGATGATTATGTTTGGATATGAGTCTTAATCTAGATATTTGAACATAATATTTATCACTAATTTAGAGATTCTTCCTTTGATGAATATTGTTCAAATTTGTCTTAATTATTGTGTCTTCCTTGGTTGATTCTTGACATGTATTGAATTAAATCACTAGGTATAACTTATAAGTTTCATTCAGAGATAAACACTTAAATGAGATGTAACACCCCGAATCCGCGGGATATCGGGATGCTACGGGCGAGACCTCACAATGGGTCCCGACCCTTAAGGTGACAACAATCTCACCGGACCTTTCCAACATGACACAAATAAAGGTGTAAAACTTAAAACGTTTATAATGTATGCGAGACTAAAATGTAAAGGGTACAATGTGGAAACTCAGCCGAGTCCTCAAAACGATACAAAAACTCCAAAACATAATTCCAAAACCGTACATCAATCCATAATCCAACATAACAATGATAATCCCAAAAACGTCCCCGTTCTATAATGTACGATAACCCTCGGTTGCCCACTCCTCCACCTCACTCGGCGGCGTCCCTAACCTGCGGGGCATCTACACAAGCGGTTTAAAACCGTTAGCTCATATTCTAAGCATTAGAAACATGGTGAAGACACAACCACAAGTAAGTCATCATAATCACACAACATACTCAAAAGCACACCAATCCGGTTTATTATCTTTATTATTATTAGGTCGTGTCCCGTTCTAATTCAACTTAGTTTTGTGACACGGAACCACCGTGGTCCCGTCTCGGTCCCTACTTACCGGCATGGAAGGATACGGATACATCCGACCGTCTAACCAGCACAGGCTAGTCGCCAAGAACCTCCTACACTCTCGCAAGAGCTAGGCAGATGATGTCACCGCCCGTTATCATACACGTGGGCCAAAATAAAATAATAAAAGGTCGGTGGTCCTATTACCGGTTTAGTTGTTATAACGAAAGCGATAAATCACACACCACCAAACACACAATGAATATAATACATCGAATACGGCTAAGTAAGTCCGGAGACTTACCTCGACTCTCAACTCATAACACTCTAGCTTCCTTAGAGAGGAAGCACACAACCTGCTCATACAAGAATACACTCATCAACACAAGCTCACGCTTAAGAAGTCTTAGACTTCACTCTAGTGATTTAAGCAAGATCGCCCAACTCTTAAACTAGGAAAGCATCCTAGGATCCATGGTACACATAACACTCTCAACAAGCAAAGGAAGCTCACAACAGCCTATAGCTCACATGTTCATCAACAACAACAACAACCTAGAAGAGCCAATCTAGCCTAAAAAGATCCAACGTACTTAAACAACTCAAGGTCAACAATCACATCAAGCCATAAGGGCTCCAAGGATAGCAACCACTAGAGGGCATTCTCATAAGTCCTAGGTCCACCCTATCATACTTTTAATCAAGAATAACCATAAGGCTAAGGAAGGAACGAAGAGGAAAGGAGGAAGAAGCCTACTAGTGAAGAAAACGTAGCCGCGGAATCAAGATGGCGCCCCCGGCGGAAAGCTGTCACCGCCCCAGCGGCACCCTGGAGCCGCCCCTGCGGTGGCCCTGGTCCTCCCCCGCGCCTCTGAAGATCCGCCCCCGCGGTTTGAGCAACAAATAGTCGTCTTCTTTGTTTGGGACTATGGGTCCTTAGCTCCAATGTCTTCCTCTTCTTGTTGGGTCTTCTCCAAACACCAACCTATGATCTTAGGCTCCTCTCCACGACCTAATCGATACTAGAACATACACATGTAACGGATCTAAGGAAAAGCTTCCTCAAGAGCTCCATCCATCGCCATGGATGAATGGGAAGGAAGGAAAGGATATTCAACAAGGAAAGAGAAGGGAAAAAGGGGAAGAACTTACCAAACCACTAAGATCCTTGTCCACTGCAGCTCATCCACAAGTAAATCTCCAAGGGAAGAGAGGAAGAAGCACAAGAGAGAGTAGAGGGAAAGAATGAACTAAGTGGGAGAGAAATGAAAGAGGAGAGAGAGAGATCCACAAAGCTGAAAAGGTGGAAGGGAAACAAGGGGTCAGCTGGTCCCTTGTCACCTCAGTTGAAAACAAAGGTCAAAAGCGAAATAAGGAAAACGAGGGTCGGCGCAGGATTTTGAGAATAAATTCCGGTACTCAGCACACGTGCCTGCGGGAAAACAAGGCCGCTGACGCGGAAAGTTCGGAAACATCTCGACACCCGGAATAAAATTCCGGATGTTACATGAGATGTATTAATAGGACGATAGAATTGAAATAGGATTTGTCAGAACATGATTTCACCTTTTAATGTATTGTTCTTCATCCATTTGTGTTTTTTATTTTTGTGTTATTTAACATACAATGTGAGAGCAAAACACATCTCATCTATGTGATCATTATCTTAACACTTTAGGTGCATGTTGATTGCAGTAACCATGACAATGCCTCTTTTGATTGATTTGAGTCACTCCATACACTCAAAGGTGAATGAAGTTTATAAACGAGGCCACCTATATGAGCATACATTATTTTGCATTTTTGATGATAAGAATATTACAAATTGTAATTAAGATATATGCAAGTCAAAATTAGAAATAAAATATCCAAATAGGTGGTTTATTGTGAGAATGACAATGAAAATCCCAAAAAAACTAAAACAACCGGAACAATTGAAGAGGTTTCTCAAAGACATTGTTCGAGATTGTAGATATCTTATATCCCTAATTTGGCAATGGTTTGACCACAGTAATGTTCTTCTAGTTCATTTAATGCAGGAGTCAGAAATGAAGAAAACCAGACGCTTGGTGGACGAAGCAGTTATGGTGATTCAAAAAACGCATAGATTATGGACCAAAGGCAAGTATTTCCTGAAATTAATAAAGGTATGCGCAAACAAAAATCAAAAGTTAGTTGTACTCCTGATGCCTGAATTGAATGCTAAGCTTCTATACAGGATAAGAATAACAAAATGTTCACCGACAACCAATACCAGTCCAGTAATAAGAACAACATCACTCTGGTATGATTTGGATGCGAAATCCCGTGATCTCAGATATACTCGACTAAATATGATTCCAAGCTCTTTTAGTACGGTTTGCAAAGTAATTGAAGGGATTGCAGGTAACAGAAAAAGCATTGAGGCAATAGATACACAACAGCTGAATTCAAATCGTAAGTTTGATCAACTCATCAACAACACAATATGGAGAAGTTTCCTCCTACGTTTGGAAAAATCTGACAGAAAGACCACTTTGAAGTATAGTGGCAGCTTTAAAATTTGTTATGTACTATGGTTGAATCCAATCTCCTCTACCATAGATAAACTTTTCGCTTATGACTCACTTGTTTCTGTATTTTATGCGAACCTACTGAACAACAGGAAATATACTAAATTTTGTATAAAGCTTATGAGACAGTCAAGGGTTGTCAAAGTAAAGCAATTGCATTTCTTCCAATACAACAATAAAAAGATCCATGAAGGAAGTAATTTCAGGTAACTAAAACACAACACTGTTGGTTGTTCGTATGAGTTGATCTACTTGGTTAGTAGACACTTCATCTTATACAACACAAATGAATCATTTTGGTTGACTAATGGTAGTAAGGAAAAAGGAGGAAAATACTATTTCAAAACACCACTAAGGTATTTCAAAATTGTGATACCTAATTTCAAATTTGGTCGAGTTACAAGATTTTTTGATAGTAAAAAAGGTAACAAATCTAAAAAGGAATTCTTGTTCAGAAAAGGGGGAAGTGAACACCCTTATCTTCTCAATATTGTTAAATGAAGACCGTGTTCTGGAATTGCCGGGGTATGAAGAAAAAAAACTTTTGGACTAGCTTGAATCTGACATGTAAAAATGAACATATTCAAATGATTATGATGGCGGAAACTAAAACAAAGGACGAGCCAGATGAAAGAGCTTGAAAGAGCGCTGGTTTTGATAGAATCTTCTTTATCCCCTCTCAAGGATTTGATGGGGGATTGTGTCTCCTATGGAAAGAATACCAAATAAAAGGTGAGAAAATAGAAATTATAAAAGCATCAGAACGATTCCTTTTAATGAAACATACTAACGCTAATTCTAATTTTGAATCAATGATTATTTTTATTTATGCACCACCAAACGAACAAAAGAAAAATGCATTTTGGCTGCAATTAAAAAACAAAATGATAAGCATTAAAATATCGTTGATCATAGTTGGAGATTATAACAAATTGATGGAACCATCTGACAAAAAAGGAGGGGCTATGACCGCGCTTAATAGATTTGATAGATTAATACAATTTTCTAATCAATTTACATTAAGAGATTTACCTACCAAAGGAAATGACTTTACATGGAAGAAAAGGAAAGAAGGGGATAACAATACGTACGAAAAATTGGATAGAGTGATGACATCATTGAAAATCATTTAAGAATACCATGGGTTGCACACCAGGAATCATGCTTTCACAAACTCTGACCACTGTATGATATCATTTATTTTGAAAAATAACCAGATAGGCGGGAAGAATAAACCATTTAGATTCGAATCAATGTGGTTGCTAAGGCATGATTGTGAAAACTTTGTGAAACAGGTTTGGAGGAGTCAGTTCCAAGGCACAAATATGTTTGACCTAGTAAAAAAAAACAAGCCTGCTCAAACAAAAACTAAAGCAATGGAGTCGAGAAAAGTTTGGCAACATAAACAAACAATTGTTAAAAGTAGATGAGGACTTAGAGGGACTTCAAAAAACTATCTTTTCACAATTTGATCAAGTAATCAATAACAAAATTAATAGACTAAACAAGAAAAGAGATTGCTTAGTAGAATACCAACATAAGTATTGGATGCAACGAGTTAAGACGACAAATCTACAATTTGGAGATAAGAACACTAAATTTCACCATAGGAAAGCACCAGGACGAAGAAATAAAAAACTAATTACGACGATTACTAAAAATTATGGTGAGATTTTGGCAAAGGATACTGACATCAGCGACGAATTTGTTAAGGAGTACAAGATCAGATTCAAAGCGACAACAATTGACATGGTTAAACTACAAAACCAATTGCAGATTATCCGCCAAGAAGTATCCGCTTCTGATAATATGAATCTGGAAATGCCGTTTTCCACAAACGAAATCAAGGAAGTACTTTTTGATATAGGTTCAGATAAATCACCAGGCCCAGACGGGATGCCGGCTGTTTTTTATCAAATATACTGGCACATCGTTGGCCCAACAGTTACTAGAGCGGTTAAGAGTTTCTACAGAACTGATAAAATAATTAGATAACTAAATCATACTTTTATAGCACTCCTCCTAAATATTGACAACCCAACAACAACTTCACATTACAGACCTATTAGTTTAGTATCAACGGTCTACAAAATTATCTCAAAGATATTAGCAAAAAGATTAAGTTTTATCCTTCCTTCGCTAAGTCATCCGCTACAAAGCGCTTTCGTAAAAAATAGAGCAATCCATGATAATATGCTCATTGCGCACAAAGTTTTTCATGGATTCAAATCAAAAAAAGGAAAAGAAGGATATATGGCTATAAAATTAGATATGGAGAAAGCATATGATAAAGTAGAATGGGATTTCTTGAAAGAGGTTTTAATCAAATTCGGATTTGGAGATAAATTCCGAAATTAGATTCAAGAATGTATATCAACAATTTCGTATTCGATTCTAATTAATGATTCCCCTACTAATATATTTTGTCCGCAAAGGGGACTCAAACAAGGTGACCTACTCTCCCCCTACTTTTCAACTTGTGTGTGGAAGTTTTAGCCAGAAACCTACAAAAACTATCTAATGATAATCCAAAGTCAATTGGTTTCCCCATTTCGAATAATGGGACTAGAATATCATTCTTAGCCTTTGCAGACGATATTATAATATTAACCAAAACGACAGTACAAGCAAGCGATATGGTCCTTTCAGTTCTAAAGGATTATTGCGATATTTCTAGTCAAATCATTAACTACCATAAATCCGTGTTTCAAACTACCGTTAATACTGATCATAGTAATAGGAGAAGAATTCAGGGTCACTTGGGAATCAATATTTCTACCAATTTAGAACAATACTTAGGATGCCCGATCATCAATGGATGTGCCAACAAATAAATTTTTAATTCTGTAATCATCAAAACTAAACAACAACTCACTAAATGGAAGGCGTCCTCCTTATCTCAAGAAGGAAGAATAACGTTAATAAAAGCAAATCTGAATGCTAAACCTAGTTATTTAATGCATGCATTCATGTTGCCGGGGAACATACATAACGAACTAGACAAAATTAATAGACTTTTCTTTTGGAATAAGGGACTTAATCATCATCCACTCATTAGTTGGGATAAGATTTGTAAACCCAGATCCTTAGGAGGTACAGGGATAAGGAAAGCTGAAGACATGAACAAGGCTTTACAAATGTAATTATTATGGAAAATTATGGTAGAACAGGATAACATATGGGTCAAAGTTGTACAAGAAAAATACCTAAAAGGATCATGCCTTTGGAATTATGAATGCGGAATGAATGTGTCTTGGCAGTGGAAGAACTTAAATAAAATATATAAGGAATTTGATAAAGGCCTTGCCTGGAGGGTAGGAGAGGGAAAAACGATAAGATTTTGGAAGGACTAATGGGTGTTGGACAAACCGCTTCAGGAAGTCATGATTGTAACATCCGGAATTTTTACTTCCGAGTTATTCTGAAGCAAACCGGACCTTGACCGGTTTTGGGATTTTCCCGACTTCTTACTATATCCTATGTGACACCGGATTCTTATCCTTTGATCGTTTTTATCATTTTATGTGAGGACCTTACTCACATAAAATACACAAGTCAATCTACCTTCTTTATCCTTTAAATTGGACCCATCCGGGCCCATCTGTAGAATGCCTTCCGGGCCTTTACAAAGTTGAGTATTTTGGGCCTTTGTAACCCTACCATTTGGGCCCGTCATGGACAGCCAGCTGGGCTGTGAGCTCTTCCTTCTCTCCTGCGTGTACGCCTTACTCTCTCGCACCATCAGCTCCTCTGTAACCCTAGCCTCGCTTCTCTTGTTCCGTACACAATAGCAACGCAACCATGGATGCCGACTTCCTCCTCCCCTCTCCTTTTTCATCGTGCCATCCTTCATACAACAGCAGACGATCCTTTTTCTCTAGCTTTGCAGTGCACAAGTTTGAGTCATCTTCGAAATCCAACACCTTGCGTCCTCTCCCGCAGACCACGCTAGCTACGACGCCGGAATGGTTCGCGCCCCCTTTTCTGTTGACTCTAACACCTGTGATAATGGTGGTGGCTTGCCCTCCTCTTCTGTCGACTCCAGCAGGTCGGTAATACCGTCGAGCGCAGATCTGCAACAGTAGCCGACAACAACGCATCAAACAGGAGTTTGCAAGAGCTGTTACAATTCCAAACCACTGGGGCGGAAACCCAGATCCGCTGTGGCAGCAGCCCAGATCCGTAGGGGCGGGGAGCAGGGCCGCTGGTGCGGTTGGGAACCTAGACCGCTGGTGCGTGGCTGCTCTCTCGCGGGTGCGTCCAAGTGACAATGATCACGACCCTTCTCCTTCAGCCTACACGCGAGCTTGTTGAGTCCATCTAGTCGGGTAAGGACCTCGACCTTCTTCTCTACGTTACCCTCTTTGTGTATATACTGATGAGAATACCCATGCGTGTCCTTTGACCCTTCATAGCAGCCATGGTAGATGACTAGAAGAGCTGTTACAATTCCGAGTTATAGTTAAGGAGATATGATTTTCCAAAGTTGGTTCCTCATGCAATTTTTAGGTTATGCTGATATATTCTAAGTATGAGAAAAAATGCTTGTGATGCAGTTTTGCGAAATAGATTTGGAGGGGTTATTGACCTCTGTTGGTCATGATTTTTGGATATGTTGTTGGTGGATATATATAGGAGCATGCAGTAGAAGTTGAGAGTGATCCGTTGGGTTAAACCAGATTTAGGATGTTCCGAAGTTGGGTTTAAGTATAGTTTAGTTTAGAAGAGTTGTGTTAGGTTTTAAGTGTCGATCCATCTTATGCGTTTAGTTCTTGTGAGGATGTTGAGCCTAGAAGTCTAAGGACTTCTAGTTGAATAGAGTATTGTTTGATTCGTGTGCCTTGTCTTGAACAGGCGTTGTGCGTTTTCCCGAGGGGAACTTGAGAGTGTGTTGATCGGTTGCTCTTGGAGACTGGTAAGTCAACGGACTTACTTAGCTGACCTGTATGAGTGTAATGTGTATGAGTGGTGTTTGTTAGTTATGATAAACAACGAAACCGGATAGGCCGACTTTATTATTTACGTAATTGACCCAAGTGTTTGATAACGGGTCGTGACATCATCTACCTAGCTCTTGCGAGAGTCTAGGAGGTACCCTGCGACCAGCCCAGGCAGGTAGACGGTTAGATGCATTAGTACCATTCCTCGTTGGTAAACGGGGACAGGGGCGAGGTTTGGGAATCCCTTGTGTCACAAAATAAGTATCATTAGTAACGACATATCACCTAATTAAAGATAATAAAAGGATTGAGTGTTGCATGTTGATTGTGTATGTTGTGAGTTTGTGCTTTTACCTTTATACTTATACATATAATGCTAGCTAGCGGTTTTATACCGCTTGTAGATGCCTTGCAGGTTAAGACAATTATAGAGAGATCCGGAGAAAATGGTCAGTTGGGTCCACGTACTCATTTAGTTGGGGACGGGGATGTCTTCTATTCTTTGTTTGTGTCGTTTTAGTACCTTTGCGTTGTAAGGCTGATACATATTCTTCATGTATATATTGTTTAAACTTTTCAAATGTTTTAAATACTTTTGTGCCTTATTGTAAGATCCTAGTAAAATTGTTGTCAAACTAAGGCCGGGACCCATTGTGAGGTCCTAACCAATAGCTCCCCGAGTTCTCAGAATTTGGGGAGTTACAATGATAAAGTCATCCTCAATTATTATGACAAAACTTACTTCCACGTTTATCACCAATAATGTGTGGGATCACCAGAAATTAAATCAACTAAATACGTACTTGCCGAGTACCATAATCGAGAAAATCAAGAATTATAACCTCCCTAACAGCGACATTCGTGATCGGCTGTACTGGACGGGAAAAGATGACGGATGGTATTCGACTAAATCATCGATAGAGATGATTCAAAAACGGAGAGTTGGAGTCACCATTGATAAAACTTGGGTTTGGAAAATGGACGTAATGCCAAAAATTAAGAATTTCCTGTGGAAGCTTGTTATGGATGGTTTACCTACAAAACAAAATCTTGATAGACAAAGGATTCCGGTCGTTAAGAATTGCGAGTAATTGTAATCACCATACCGAAAGTGAAAAACACCTCTTTTTCCAATGTCCAAACATGATCAAAACTATCGATAATCATAATGTTGTAACCAACATACAACATATTGATATTGATAATCAAGGAATCGATGAGGCCCTTGGTGATCTCAAGGGTCTAGTTTCGACTAAGGACATGAAACTCATAGTGGTCATTTGGTGGAATATGTGGACTGTGAGAAATCAATTCGTTTTTAATAAAACAAAATTCCCACAAAACACCAAAGAAATGGCAATTAACCAAATTGCAAATTGGGACCTAGCAAATTCAAAGCAACCCATCAATAATTTATCATCAAAATCAACAAGAAAAAAAAAGAAAAACATCAAGTGGCAACGACCTAACGATGGATTCTATAAACTTAATTTTGATGCCTCACAAAATTCATCAAACAAGAGTTCTTATGGATTTATCATTCGGAATCAACATGCGGTTCCTATTGCTTTAGGAAGCGCCAGCTATAATGCTGAGTCAGTGTTGGAAGCAAAAGCTATTGCTTTGCGGTTTGGCCTTCAAAAGGCTAAGGAGATTGGAATTACATCTATCGAGATTGAAGGGGATAACCTAACACTTATCAATTCGATCAATCGAATTTGGAAACCGCCGTGGGAACTCGATATGATTATTAATGACATTTCAATTATTATTGCTAGTTTCCAAAGCTCCACCCCATATCATATCTTTAGGGAGATTAACACGATCGCGGACAAGATTGTTTTGCACGGGCACACTAAAGAGCTAAAAGTAGAGGAAATCCCAGAAGACGTTCAAGACCTCATCCGAAAGAATGCTTTAGGCCAATCGGTTTCTAGAAACTGATCCTCCTAAGTTGTTTACCGATGTATCAAAAAAAAAGTGAGAATGACACATGGAAGAGTATAATGTGGCTTAATATGGTGATGTCAACTAGTAAAAGGTGAGGTGGCTTAGCATGGGGATGACAAGTGACCTTCTTCAAATTTGTTACAGTATTATATAGTAGATGAAGCACCCAAGGGATTAAAACATAAAGAGTGTCCCTAACATGGTCAGAAGTTAAAGTCTACTAAAAATCAATGTCCGAAAAAATGCAATAAAAGAGTCCAAGGAGACATAATAAGAAAGATTCTCGAAAGAACAAGCATGACACTTAGAGTTTCCAATTAAGGATGCTTGTAAGTTTCTTCAAAGAGTTATGTAGCAACAAAATGAAAACATGTGGACAAGAAAGAAAAAAGAACACTTTTACACAATGTCAGTAGCTCAAATATATATGATTCCTCGTTTTGAGTAAAAAGATTCATAAATACTCATTTTAATGGTATTTCGAAGGGTTGCACTTTTATAATTTACACCAACGATAAAATTAATGAGGGGTCATCCATGAACTTAACATCATGTAAGAAAAGAGACAAATGATCTTCTTCGTAGGGCATGAAAAGGGAAAAAAAAAGATTTATCTCCCAAACTAAAGTTCACCGACAAGAAAACTTCGTAGGTAGCATCTCTTGATTTTTCCTTGTCTCCCCTAGAGTGAGCTCGTCAAGGGCTCCATCTTCTTTGTCTTTTGCGTCTTATCTTTGTATATGCTATTTTTAATCAGTGATAATAAATCTCACTTATATTAAATTAAAATTGATTAAAAAAATCTCATGTCAAATGACAAAGAATTTAACATAAAAACTAACAATATTTCAAATCCATAAAAAGACTCATATGTAGTTAAGTATATTCACAAATTTTTAAAAAATGACAATGCAATTGGTTTGATGTTTTCCTATTCTCTTGTTTTCGCAGTTTGCTAACCAATCAAATTAACTTGTAAATATATTGATTTTATTTAAAACTCATCGATTCATCTAGTATTCAACACTAATTTATGAGATCGCAATAAGATAACCATATTCGATACCCGTTTGATCCACCTCTAAACCACTATGTTTGAAGGTTTTATTTCGAAGGAATTTTTCTTCTTAAAATAGCAAAACACAAGTGAAGAACCGGTAGGTGAAATAAAAAGGTTAAAAGATACTCTAGAAGGGGAGTTGAATAGAGAATGAGAACTTTTTGCAAAGCCAATCTCAAGGCCTTGAAACTCCTTTCAAAGGCCTTGATGTAGATCTGAGCTCTTTGTGAAACTTTGATTTCAAGGACTTTAAAACAACTTTCAAGGGCCTTGACTTTGTGCTTCTGCAAAACAAAGTTAGTCACAATAGCAAGATATAGTGTGGAATGTAAAAGATCGACACGAGGATATGTTTACAAAGTTCGGCTATAAATAGCCTACTCTCCGTCCCAGGGTATAGCCTTAGGATCTAACTATCTATTATCAGCTTCAAAGAGTCCTAGATACAAACTAGAAGAAATCTCCTTCTTCTCTCACTGTAGCCAATGCTACAATCTAGCTCCAACTCTTCACCTAGCTATAATATCCTAGTTACTTCGCATAGTAACACACACTCTAGTATAGCACTATTTAGATCTTCCAATGGAGCTCTTGTGTTTTATCTCCTCTATGAGAGGTCTTCTAGCCGTTGGAAAGATGACCGTTTGAAGATGAATCTTCTTATCCATGAAGATCGCTTCCTGTTTCGAGATGAGGTAGACGTTATAATCTTCATCTCCTAAGAACACGTTAATTCCTCAGTTCCTTAATCTTCTCGTTTTCTGTTGAACCGAACGAGAAGAAATCTTGATGCTTTTCGGTTTTAGAAAATCTTCTGAAAAGATCTTTTAATATTCGGTTGAAAAAGATCTTCACTGAAATCTTTCTGTTGAGCAAATCTTTCCTGGAAAATCTTCTTTGTACTTTGAATTCTTATTTCGTGCAACTATATTTCTTCAAGGCCTTTGAAATCGTCCCTTTGTATAACACTATCTTCCTTGTGTCCTTGAATAATATTTCAAGGCCCTTGAAGTCCATATCAAGGCCTTTAAAATCTTCGATAAGTCTTGCACTAAATTCAAACCAACAAAGCATCTCGAGAATATAATCAATACATTGTTAGTGTATCAAACTGCTACATTTGTGTTTAAATCTTCCATCATCAACACTTGTAAAACATTATAATCAAGGTGGAGTTTTCAATCTCCCCCTTAATGGAAGACAACACAAATGTTTTACCGTACCTGCATTTGTTAGTTTAGCAATGCATATGAAAATCAAAAACTAAAATGCAGAATATCGAATGTCGGATCACATTCATTTCTCCCCCTTTGTCTTTCAACAAGGGAGAAAAATATTCAAAGCGCGAGAGTTTTAAAACCGATACAAAACCAAAAGTATTTACACAAACACCACAAAGAATTTTTCAAACAGCAGGCTCAATTCTCCTCATAGAACTTCCTTTTTCCTTTGGATGAAGACTTCTTATAGCGCCAATCATCCATTTCAGCTGCTAACCGTCTTTTCTTTTCTTCAGCTCTTCTTTGCTTAACTACTTCATACTCAACTGCTGGCAAAAACATTGGCTCAACATGAGTTGGATACAGAATTGATTTATTCTCTACACGCCTTTTGCAATTCATCAGCACATTCTCAACTTTCTCTTGAGTATGTTGAGCTACATCTTCAGGCACGGGCAAAATACTTCCCATATTAGTCAGTGTAAGAGCATTCATCAAATATATTTCATTGACTTTAGCATTTATGGTAGATAGCAGCTCGAAATTTGCATCCATTTGTCTCTTGGTGTCAAACTGAAAATCAGATAACTCACGATTCAGACATACTATTTCTTTTTCACAACCATCTAACCTGATTTCTGGAGTAGGAGAAGGTTGAGCCTCTACAGTTGGAATTTGAGTAGTTCCTTTTCCTTTTAAAGTCCATGTGCCAGCAAGGGTTTTCTCAATTCTCAATCTTTCTAAGCATGTCTCATCAATTTTACTAGAAATTGACTGTCGATTTTCAGAGGATGTATCAATTTTAAAATAGTCAAAGATCTTAGGCAGCAAGTTTCCGTAAGGAAGAGGAATGGGTCGCTTAGAATTGACAAAATGTATCATATGGTTGAGAATCAGATTAGGTACGTACATCTATGTCTAGACCAGACATAATCAGATGAATTAGTTCCATAGATTGATCAGTCAGCAGTTCTCTTGAGTTTGCACGAGGAACAATACATCGAACCAGTATGGTAAACACTTTAGCCTCTAAAGTTAGAGAGGTATGAGTAAGTTGACGTGATGTTGAATTTGGAACCAAAAATTTCTCCTTATCCATATGAACACTCTCTGATCTTGAAGGGTGATTGAACACAATATCGGTAGGAATTTCAAATATCTCACTTAAAACTGAAGAAGTGAGTGAAATCGAAGTACCTTTAACTGACGATTGAAGAGTGATACATCATTTGTCCCTTTTTATGATGAGATTAACATAGAATAGTCTCGTGAGTTGTGGAAAAGTAAAATCTCCAGGGTTTAGAACCTTCCAGATAATCGAACTCTTGAGCTTGTCTATGCAAGAAATCTTAAGAGTATCAAGAAATTCAGTGTCCACCAAATCACACATACAAAGTGGTCGATTGTGAAAACCATCAAGCCAAGATCCAGAAGTTTGAAAATTTATGAACCATGATGAGGGAAGACCAGTTGTCTGAGATGTATCCAAATCCTCAGAGAGTATTTCTTCTTTAGTAATTGAGGGGCTTTGAACACCTTTCTTTTTGGAAGCTTGAGGAGAGGATTTCTTGCTTCTGGGTTCCATGAGAGAAGTTTGAGAGAGAAAACAAGGATTTTGGAATAGGGTTTCTGTGAAAGAATGAAAAAGATTTTAAAAAAAAAAAGGTCCTTTTTAACAGTGATATAACAAGATCTTGAGAAAATCAAGCTTTAAAAAGACCAATTTTAAATACCAATAAAACAACAACAAATCTTTTCCAAAATTTCAAACAAAAGACTCATAAAGCATTTTAAGAATTAAAATATCTAAAAGATATTAATTCTTAAAAGATCCATAAAATTTATATACCCTTTTAAAATATTTAAGGCCCTTTTTCATTTCAAGGCCCTTGAGGCCCTTGAAAGTATCAATTGGGCTGCATGCGTAGGAACAAATAAACTTGTTTACTCCCCCTACGTTAATGCTTCCTTGTTCAACATATCAAGCTCCAATCTAATAAAATTTAAATTGTTCCTCGGGAAGAGGCTTGGTAAAGATATCTGCAAGCTGCAAGTTAGTTGATATAAAAGAGATCGAAACATCACTTTTCTCAACATGATCATGTATGTAGTGATACCTTACATCAATATGCTTAGTCCTTGAATGCTGCACAAGATTTTTGGCTATCGAAATAGCACTAGTATTATCACATTTTATAGGAATACCTTTCAAGTCAAAGCCAAAATCACGAAGTTGTTGAGAAATCCAAAGAATTTGTGCACAACAGGCTCCTGCAGCTATATATTCAGCTTCAGCTGTAGATAGGGCAACAAAATTTTGCTTCTTGGAGTGCCAACTGATTAGGAATGACCCTAAGAATTGACAACATCCAAAAGTACTTTTTTTGTCGGCCTTATAACCTGCAAAGTCTGCATCTGAATAGCCAACAAGATGAAACGAACTTTGACGTGGGTACCATAACCCTAGATCCTTAGTGCCATTGAGATACCGAAAGATTCTTTTCACAGCTATCAAGGGTGACTCTTTAGGATCAGCTTGAAATCTTGCACACATGCACACGCTAAACATAATGTCAGGACGACTAGCAGTTAGATACAACAATGATCCGATCATACCTCGATACTCCTTTTGTACTACACTTTTTCCATTCTTGTCATGATCTAGCGAAAGTGTTGAACTCATAGGAGTCTTTACAATCTTAGATTGATCCATTTTGTACTTCTTAAGCAAGTCTTTAGTATACTTGCTTTGATTAAAATAATTCATTTCTTTGCTTGTGAAACTTGAAGTCCAAGAAAAAAATGTAGCTTTCCCATTAAGCTCATTTTAAATTCCCTGCACATAATATCTGAAAATTCCTTGCAAAGAGAATCATTAGTAGCACCGAATAATATATCATCAACATAGATTTGTACTACTAGAATGTTGTTGCTCCTGGTTTTGATAAATAATGTTTTATCAATCAATCCTCTTTTGAATTTGTTTTCAAGAAGATATTTAGACAATTTTTCATACCAAGCTCGAGGAGCTTGCTTAAGACCATAAAGAGTTTTGTCTAGTTTAAAAATATGATCTGAATATTCATCATTTTCAAAACCAGGAGGTTGAGCAACGTAGACTTCTTCTTCTAAGAAGTCGTTTAGAAAAGCACATTTTACATCCATTTGAAAAATTTTTATGCTCATAAAAGATGCAAATGCAAGTAGCATACGTATGGCTTCTAACCTGGCAACCAGAGCAAAAGTCTTCTCATAATCAATACCTTCCTCTTGGTTATAGCCTTGTGCTATAAGTCGTGCTTTATTTCGTATGACTTTGCCACTTTCATCCAACTTATTCCGAAAGACCCATTTCATGTTAATGACTGATTGATGTTTTGGTCTTAAAGTAAGAGTCCATACCTTGTTTCTCTCAAATTCGTTCAATTCATTTTGCATGGCAATGATCCAATCAGGTTCTTGAAGAGCTTGAACATAATTCTTTGGCTCAACAAGGGATCTGAGATCACATTCTCTTGTGGATGATATGAAGAATTATAACATATTTTACCAATGCCAACAATGTCACACTTTCCTTTATCACCAAGCGTAATAGTTCCACATGATTGCTTCTTTAAATCGGAGAATAAAGAGCTCTTTCCACTCATGTGTCTTGAGCAACCACTATCCAATATCCATTTATGCTCCTTTACCTTGGTGATATCCATATTTTCTACATATAGATTTGAATCTTCTTCATGATCGGCCATGAGACACAAGTTTGCTTGTTCTTTTTCGTCTTATTATTCATTTGATGATTCTGAATCACTCCATGAAGCTACCATAGCTTTCTTCTTTCGATCATTTTTCTTGAAGTTGGTCCTCTTCTTTTGTGGACAATCCTTCACAAGATGATCTGTTTTACCATATTCAAAACAAGTCAGCACTATAGTTTTCTTGTTAGAGTTAGAAAACTTACCTTAGGGTTTTGATGTTCGTGGATATTCTCTATTGTTAGCAGATTGTTTTTTTAACTTGAGAATTCTCGCAAGTCCCTTAGAGTTCATGGCAATTACATTTTCTTCATCATCGTCGTCACTATACTCTTCGTCAGATGGTAATTCATCTCTTCTTGATTTTATTGCCAAATTCTTGGAGTTGGAAGGGAGCTCTCCATCTTCTTCACCAAGAACCATTTCATGTGTGATGAGTTTTCCAAGAAGGTCATCAAGAGGAAGAGTTGTGAGATTCTGATCTTCTTCAATAGCAGTCATCTTTGGTCCCCACTTAGCTTTAGGTAGGCTCCTTAGGACCTTCCTAACTTTCTCTTCATCTTTGAAGATCTTTCCTAGAGAGTCCAAGTTATTCACGATCTCAGTGAATCTGGTGAACAATTCTTTGACTGTTTCATTTGGGTTCATCTTGAATAGCTCATATTGTCTAAGAAAGATGTTAATCTTTGTTTCCTTGACTTGAGTTGTTCCTTCGTATGTGACAACAAGCTTGTCCCATATTTCTTTTTCACTCTTGCATGATGAGATGTGGTTGAATTCATTGGCATCTAATCCACAATATAGTAGGTTCATTGCTTTGTAATCCTTTGACACACTGTCCAGGTCAGCCTGTATGAAGTCAACTTCCTTCTTTGGGACTTGGACATCTTCAACCGTTGTCATTGGAACTTTAGGTCCATTTTGAATGATGCTCCAAAGCTCCACGTCCTGGTCAATAATGAACATACGCATGAGTGCTCTCAAATGAGCAAAGTTGTTGCCGCAGAAGAATGGTGGTCTAGATGAGGATCTTCCTTGAGCAAATCCACCATCACCTACAGGATTCATGATTAGTCTCACTTATGGTTAAATCAATATATGTGAGTCTAGCTCTGATACTAATTGAAGAACCGGTAGGTGAAATAAAAAGGTTAAAAGATACTCTAGAAGGGGGGTTGAATAGAGTATGAGAACTTTTCGCAAACCCAATCTCAAGGCCTTGAAACTCCTTTCAAGGGCCTTGATGTAGATTTGAGCTCTTTGTGAAACTTTGATTTCAAGGACTTTAAAACAACTTTCAAGGGCCTTGACTTCGTGCTCCTACAAAACAAAGTTAGTCACAATAGCAAGATATAGTGCGGAATGTAAAAGATCGACACGAGGATATGTTTACGAAGTTTGGCTCTAAGTAGCCTACTCTCCGTCCCAGGCTATAGCCTTAGGATCTAACTATCTATTATCAGCTTCAAAGAGTCCTAGATACAAACTAGAAGAAATCCCCTTCTTCTCTCACTGTAGCCAATGCTACGATCTAGCTCCAACTCTTCACCTAGCTATAATAGTCTAGTTACTTCGCAGAGTAACACAAACTCTAGTATAATGTTCGCCCCTAGAGGTGTGTGCAAATAAGTTTTAAATTTATAAAACTAGAATCAAGCAGCGAACCTGCAGTGTACGGATCGATGTAGCTAAGCAAGAATTTCAGAGTATCGAACACAGGGATTTGGGTGGGAACGAACTCGATTGCAGGTTATCAAGCAAGTAAATACGAGAGTTTTGCAGATATTGGGAAAACAACAATCCTAAAGATCCAGGTATCCAGCTGTGGCAATCGATTCAAGATATACTTAATGATATAAAGACAGAGTTGAGATATGCAAAGGTATACTAATGTAAGGTAATCGTACGGTGAAGTTCCAAAAACCTTATATAACTCACCTTCAAGGCACTCTCTATACAGGTTGTTGAGGCTCAATATAGAAAGATTCAAAAGATGAGAATTAGTGTCAAATACCCAAACTTGTAACCCAAGGATCAAGACTAACTTAACCGATTGAGGTTGTGATACTTACAATCGAGGTAGAGGTTGTTGAGGCTTCACTACCACCTAAAAAAGACAAGTCTAAACTAAGCTAAAGCAAATCTTTAACTTTGGATTAAAGTAAAAGCAAGTTCGTAGACTTAAGGGAGATTACGGTTAGTTCTTGAGGTTCCACGGCCGTGGACTCAAGAACAGGCCGTAATTTAGGGTTGTCGGCGATTCTCTCTAACTCTCAGGGTCTAATCTGTTTGCGATCGATCTATCATCATCTAAGCCACAACTATCAACCCTTCACCTTAGAATTGTTAAGGGTTTTTAGCCAATAACAGTCATGTTGATATTAATTCGAGAATTAGAAGATAAAAAGATGAAAACTTTCAAGAACTTTCAATAATCTTCAAAACTAATCTCAAAGTCACAAGCAAGAACAAGTGTTATCAAAAGACTTACGGTAAAACAAACAATCGTAACTCTAGGAAAGAAGGGAAAACGGGATGTCAATCCGTTTCCCAAATCGAACCTAAACAAGAAGAGAAATCTTCTTGCAATATCTTCCAAGAACTTCGATCTTCCGCCAATCCGGAGATCTCAACAGCAATCTCCACCAAAAGTGCGAGATTAGGGCAATTCCCAACTGCGAACTTTGATCTCCAAAGAGATGTCAATGCTTCCAAGCAAGGGCTAAACAATCCTTAGCGCGGATGATGAGTGTAAGCGAGCCTGAGCGAGGATAAGCGAAGATCGTAAGCGAGCCTAAGCGAGCATGACGGATTCTTGCTTCGTCCGTCTTTTTATAGGGCAAGATAGAATATCGGCCCGGCCCAATCTTCAAAAGATCGTGGCTTCAAAGTGTGGCGAAAAGATTCGCCAAGATCACGGTCGTGGAAGTGTTCCACGACCGTAATTTAGAGCGTGGAAACAAATACGGTTTGCACCATATGTTCCACGGCCGTAATATCCTCTGGAATGAACATCAATTTCTGACTATGAATCCACGGCCGTAATTCTGAACGTGGTTTGGATTCCGGCCGTATTTTAGGGCGTAATTTAGGGCAAGAACGTGATTCTTCCCTAGCCTCGTGCATTCCTCAAGCTAAAGCTCCAATTTGCTTCCAAAGAGTGTCCTCAATCTATGGACATATCAACTCAACTCTCCTTTGCTCGATTCCGTTCGGAAATAGCTCCAAATCACCTAAAATCAACATAGAACTAGTGTAGACATCCATATCGACAATATAGGCAATACTAGCTCACATATGCACAAAGTTCAATCTAAGACTATCGATATGAATCAAATACGTTTAGAAAACGTGCCTAAAATATCACAATATTTCATGCTAACAAATAACCCCATACTTAACACTTGCTTGTCCCTAAGCAAGGTCTTTCAAAAAGCTTTTAACAAGAGTTAGGATGAAATATGTGTACCTTCTTTTGGGTGAATGTGACTTCTAAAGAATAGATCATTCTCAAACCTTGCTTCAATCGTTCTTCAAACTTTCACACACTACTACAAAAAGGACTTTATAATCCGGTTAGTTGAGGGTTTATAATCCGGACCTGCACCGGATTAAAGGTTAGGGGTGTATTTGCCCACAGGTTTTATAATCCGGGCGTGTTTTTGCCAAGCACCGGTGTATTTGCTAGGTTCATTTTGCCCCATTTTTGGATTGTTTGTTTGCCCCGGATTATTTGACATTTTATAATCCGGATATTTGACTACATATAATCCGGATCTAGAACATCCGGATTATATAAGTGATCAAATATCCGGATTATAAAATGTCAAATAATCCGGAGGAACATCCGGATTATATAGTTGTGTAAAACACCGGAATATTCGTTTTTATAATCCGGAGGAACATCCGGATTATATAGTTGTGTAAAACATCCGGATTATTGGGTGAGGTTAATATACACCGGATACTTACAACCGGATTATTATAATTTTGACTTTATACACCGCCAACATATATCCGGATTATTTTCTGTCTATTTTTTTTATATATATTTCATTCTATTTTTCGAATATACCACCTGTAACATTTGATTTAAATCCAGTAATTGATTTTTCAGACATTTGAATTATACCAAAACATAATAAACCTGCTCATTAATTGTCATAAATTAAAACGTGCCATGAAAACATGTTTACAACCATTGCTAAACTTCAAATCATACTCCAAACGTAACTAGAAAAACTTAGTCTATGAGTTACAAGATTCAAAAGACAATTACTAATATGAGTCGTTCAAGGTACTCTGATTCTTCTAAAGGACCTCGTAAGCAAAATTTTGCCATCGCAAAAGACCACTTTGCAGAAAATTTTGAGCACTGCAATAAACAAAGGTAAATAACACGTCACATAGAGACAAACTATAAAAGAACAAACTTATAAATATAGATGTCATAAGCACTGTATGTGAAGAAAATTAAGCATAAATACTTGTCAAAATTCCTGTTGAGACAAAACATAAGAAATGTGATGTTACTTGAGATGTCATGCAATACTATACCACTATAATATTGTTTATTAGTAAGTAACAACAAACATTATCTAAATTACATCACTTTCACATACCTAAAAGACGAGTTGAAGCAAATATTCTAACCACTCTTTTCGGATTTGATCAACCTCGCCATCGGAGTAAGTACTCTTTCTACCATACCACTGTAAAATAATATAATTATATTAGAAGTTAAATTGATATAGCACGATGAAAAATAAGAATGTTGTTTTAAAAAGATTGGAGAGCATACTATTTTTGGGACAGTGTCACTTTTTCTTAGTATTATCTCCCGCATAAACCTCAACACATAGTACCCACAATCAATCAAAGTTGTTTGACGTGGACACTGCAACATAAATACATAATTTAATAAATTATATCATGACAAGTTTTATTTTACAAAAAACAATAGTATACATATTTGATATCAAATTGTAAGTAAAATTTAAAAATATAGATTTTACCTTTATGACATTCCATAAAATTTGTGTTCTCGGCTTTTTCTTTCCCAAATTGCAATATTTGAAAGCATAACTCCTTCAAAAAGTCAAGCAAGTTTGGTTAGTGACATGTATACTTTTATTTTATAATTAGTTAAATAAAGCTAGATATACTTACAGTTCAACTAATTGCTCTGCATCTTCTCTTTGTTCACCATGTGATGAGTCAATCCAATATACAACACCTTTGTGAGGATGTAAGACCAATAACACCCAATGATTCCTATATACATATGTTTGTTAGTATGTGTATACATATAAACATTTATATTTATAATTGTGAAAATGATATTATTTAAGATGAAATAAATACAAAATTATTTACCGAAAATAATATGGTGCGAAAAAGAGCTTGTTTTCAATATTGCCTTTCATTCCATGAGCAATATAAGTAGCCCGTTGTTTGATTGTACCAGCACCGATTTCAGGAGATATCAAAGTCGGACAAAAAAATCCGAACATATCACATGATTTGCAATGAGTTTCCCACAAATATCTGCAACAACGTCCGGCGTAATATATTACTGTTCATTCTTTGTGCATAAAAAAAATTGTCGAAACATACCTCATATATATTGATACATGACACATTTGTATGTGCTTTCTGTCGAGCATGACCTGAACTGGTTCCGCGTTCATGGAAAAGCCAATATGTTTATGATTAAAAAGATTTTCCGGAATATGGACATCCCAAGTTTTACCATCAGCAAATTCTTCTAACATCCAACGGAAATCATCAACCAGACTCGGAACATAATCCATATCCAAGGGTTTGATTATAGATTCTTTGGTCAAGGATTTACCCTTATTTACTTCCGTCAATGATTCCGGGGAGCCCTTCATATTAGCGATTACATTAATAAATATAAAAAGAAAATCTAAGATTAATTGTAAAATTATATACACTTTCATGATAACTTACCATGATGGGCTTCACAAGATGATCATACCACTTGATGTATTGGCCCACTGAATCTGACAATTTATGAACTTCTTCGGTAATGAATGGCACATCAACTTCACCTTGACCTTGTGCAACCGTAACTACTTCAATCTTCACTTCACCACTTTTCAAAGGCTGATTGTGAAGTATTGTTGCGTTCGAGTACACGAATCCTTTAGCCACCTCTTTGGTGAGGTCAGGCCAAAATATCTGACAATGACTCTTTTCCTACACCAATACTAATAAGAGTTCTATATACTTTATAAATATAATAAATTTATTTTTTAGTTGAAGTAGTACTTACATTTGGGTTCAATGGAGAAGTGTTATCTTTGATGGTAGAGCAAGATGCATAACCGCTTTTATGAACGGGATCCTTGGTTATGGAAGTAGAGAAGAAAGGCAAATCCGGTAGTGGCTTGTCTGGGATGTATTGTTTTCTCTCATCTAGCAATGTTTGGATCAATTGTTTTGTTGCTTGCCTCTCTTCGTCAAACATTGATTCAATTTCAGCCCTCATGCTCTCTTTAAGTCTTTTTGATGCCTCAGTTACAGCAGCCTCCGCAAGATTCACTGTGGATAATGTAGATACATGACGAGATGCATGACCAAAGAAACCGCTGACATGAACATCTTGACCAACTCCTATAACACGCCCAGGGTGGTCTTGCTTGCCTAAGGCCAATGCCAAAACATCCTTACGACCATTTGTAACAAGTTCCCCTGTTGATTCTTGTTCAAGGTACATATCCTAAAATTATCATATAACAATATAAGTGTTTGTAGTGAAAAATATATACAAGTCATAAAATTTGATGGCAGACTTACTATTTTATCAATCACTTCCCTTGACTTGTCACTATATGAACCATCTTTACATTTTCTGGCTTCCTTGTATAAGATTGCTCGTGATACAGAGGAAGAAGCGTCCAATTTGTGTTCACGTTTCTAGATTTATATCAAGTAAATGATTAAACATATTAAAACTCATCAACATTATGAAATTATTAGTGAAATGAAAAACATAATTCATTACATACATATCTTTCTGCCACTCCTTTATAACCTAACTTGGACGCCCTATAAGTATGGTCATTCATTAGAGAGAGTTGTTTATACTTCTCTCTTTTTTCCTAATTGAAAAATATGAACATCGATTAGTATGATGATTTCATGACAAGCGATAAAAAGACAATTTCCAAACAACACAAAAGCAGTAGAATATCACGAGTACCTTAAAATCATTAGACTGACTTATTTGAACAAATTTCTTCCACTCATCTTGGCTGATGTAGGAGTCATAAATGCTTGGGTGACTAGTCAGAAAAGCTCCACTAACCTTGTCTTGTAAATGATTTCTCCTCAAGTCTTTTTTGAAAGTACTCCATAAGATATTTGCTTTTTTCCAAACCCAACTTTTATGTTCTTCCGGAATTGCAAAAAGATCCTGCAATGTTTTACAACAAGAAAATTAGATAAACTATATGAACCTTAGAAGTATATTTCAAAATAATCAAATATCAAATATACATAAATAAATATATGCTAACCACAACATCATCCCAAATATGATTTAAGTCCTCATCTGATACATGCTTCCAACTTTCAATCGTAATTGGCACAATCCTCTTTGCTACAGTGCCAACATATGTGGACAACTTTGATACATGTTCCCCTTCAGGTTGACCGTGTTTATTGAAACGTATTTCAAACCTCTTTCCTTCCCCTATAGGCTTGGTAAAGTTTTTCAACAATGAAGCCCCTCTAGTCCTAGTGACTTTCGTAGACGGTTGAAACGACTGAGAAGAGTCAAGCGGTTGCGACTCAGACGGTGTGGCTTGGGTGATCGGTTCCTTGCGCTTTCTAGCCATCTGAAAACAAAAAAAAATCTTAAATAGGTGAATTTGATGACAAAAGATATATTATAATAAAATAAAATAATGATAAGGTAACGCATCTAAATAAAAACAAAGTATGAGGAGATCAAAAATTAACACTTAATGTCAACAAATCAACCAATAACCTTATTTGGAAAAATTTTCTACTTCTACATCTCGTCATCTTTTCTCTTTTTTCTTGTAGGCACTTGACTGGATGATTCATTCTCTATGTTACTTTCTTCATTGATCCAAATGCCTTCTTGATGATCTTCCCGTACATATATATCCTCTTCGATTGCATCCTCAGGTGTGGTGAGCAGAACTGTTGAGCTACTACTTTCTTCACAAACATCGTCAATTTCTTCATTGTTGTATCTCTTTGAGGTAGACAAGACAACAGACCAACCCGGTTGAAGAAAGTCAGGGACATAAAAAACTTGCTTTGCTTGTGATGCCAATATAAAAGGATCATCTCTATGTCCCACTTTGTCAAGAGCAACTGAAGTGAATCCAAACTCATCAACTTTGACTCCATTATTGGTTTCAACCCATGTGCAACAGAACACCGGAATTTTGAAGTCCATAGAGTATATCAATACCCATATGTGTTCGATAATACCGTAATAAGACATACTATCATACCTTGGGTTCTTGTCTTTTGCACTAGAAATGTGTGTCGCTTCTGATTCCAATGTAACGCCACAATTTTGAGTTTTGCTTTTATCAGATTGAGCCCTCGTATAGAAAGTATGATTATTAATAACAAACCCGGAATAACTCATCACTTGAAACTTTGGCCCTCGACACAACCATTTCAGGGTTCTTGAGATTTCTACTCCGGAACTTTCGAGCGTAATAACTCGATCTTTAAACCAATCAACAAAAGTTCTGTTATGTTCCCTTATAACCCAGTTCTCAGCTTTTCTTGGATTATTCCTCCTTACATAGTCCATGTGCTCTACTACATATGAATCAACTTCATTCATGTTATGTAGGACATATAAGTGGGCTGGTTTCCAAAACTTTTCACGATCAATGATTATTGTCTCATATCCTAGTGTTCCTCTGCCGCTGAATTCTCCAAACTCCTGCACCTTTGGGAGACCGATGGCTTCGACATTTGCCAGATAGTCAGTACAAAATTCAATAGATTCTTCAACTATATACCGTTCAATAATGCAACCTTCAGGATACTGTCGATTCATGACATATCCTTTTAGATACTTCATAGCTCGCTCAAATGGATACATCCAATGCAGATAAACCGGTCCATAAATCTCAACCTCTCGTACCAAGTGAACAATTAAGTGAACCATGATGTCAAAGAAAGAAGGTGGAAAATAGATCTCCAATTTGCAAAGAACCATGACAATCTCTTTCTGTAGAGCAGGCAACTCATCGCGGTCAATTACCTTACTGCACAGTTTCTTGAAAAACAAACAAAGTCTTATTATGGTATATCTCACATCCTTGGGCAATATAGATCGGATAGCCAGTGGTAACAACTGTTGCATAAGTATATGACAATCATGTGATTTGAGACCCACTAACTTTAAGTCTTTCATTGAGACAAAGTTGCTAATATTTGAAGAGTATCCTTCAGGAACTTTGACATCACGAAGGAACTTACAGAAGATAGTTTTCTCTTCCCTTGACAATGTGTAACAAGCAGGTGGTAAAAAAGTTCGTTTTCCTCTTGCTTGTGGATGCAATTCATTCCTAATATTCAGCTTGGCATACTCTTCTCTAACTTTAAGACCATCTTTTGTTTTTCCGGGCATATTTAGTAGTGTACCAATGAGACTGTCACAAATATTCTTCTCAATGTGCATTACATCAAGACAATGTCTCACAAGAAGATCTTTCCAATAAGGAAGATCAAAAAAAATCGATTTCTTCTTCCACCCATCTATACACGTGTTGTTTTCTGAATTTTTTCCAAATCTCACATCTATTTTTTCCACAATACCCAACACTTCTTCTCCTGTTAGTGGTGTGGGGGCCATTAAACCTTGAGCTGGAAGATTAAAGGGACAACGCGTCCACCTACGAGCATGGTCTCTTTCAGGCAAGAATGATTGGTGCCCTACATAAATGATTTTATTACACTCTGTCAAGCGACAAGAGAATGTATCCTTTCCACAAATAGGACATGCAAGATAGCCTTTCACTGTATAACCCGCAAGATTTCCTAACGCTGGAAAATCATTAATAGTGCAGAAAAGCATGGCCCGAAGAAGAAAATTGTGTCCACGATGTGCATCATATACTTGAACACCTTGTTCCCACATTAAATTCAGGTCTTCAACGAAGGGCTTCAAAAATATGTCAAGTTCAAAACCAGGTTGTTTTGGCCCAGAAATCAACAAAGTTAGCATCATATATTTTCGCTTCATACACAATGACGAAGGTAGATTGTAAATGACCAATAGTACTGGCCATGTACTATGACTTGCACTTAGGTTGCCATGAGGGTTCATCCCATCTGTAGAAAGTGCAAGGCGGAGGTTTCTGTCTTCATTTCCAAACTCAGGATACATTTCATTGATTTTTTTCCATTGTGTTGCATCTGCCGGGTGCCGAATTTTACTATCTTTCAATCTTCCATTTGCATGCCATGTTAAGTTCTTGGCGTCTTTAGGATTGCCAAACAACCGTCGAAACCTTGGAATGATAGGCAAATACCATAACACCTTTGCTGGAACATTTTTCTTCTTGTATCGTGGTGTACCGCAATCAGGATTCGGACATTTATCCAATGAAGCATACTCATTTCGATACAAAATACAATCATTTGGACAAGCATGTATTCTCTCATAATTCATGCCCATGGAACACAAAATTTTCTTTGCATCATACGTACTCACAGGAAGACAATTACCCTTTGGTAGAATTTCCGTAATTAGCTCAAGAACCGCGGTAAAACTTTTATCGCTCCATCCGTGTCTCACTTTCAGGTTATACAATCGCAACAACGCAGCCATCTTCGTAAATTTTGTACATCCAGCATATAACGGTGTTTTGGCATCTTTTACCAAATTATGAAACCCCTCGGGATCATCCGTAAAATTCTCCTCAATGTCATCCATCATATCATCCAACCTATCATCCTCGAAATGACTGTAAACGTCGTCTTGGGGATTTTCATTCATACTACAATGCCTAGCTGTTTTCTCTCCATGCCATATCCATCGTGTGTAATCAGGAATAATGCCATGACATATAAGATGGTCCTTAACCTCGTCAACCTTAATCCACCTAGCATAATAGCAATCTTTGCATGGACACATCATCCTATTAGGATCACACCCATTTTCTATCGCAAATGTAATAAACGCCTCCACTCCTTCCGAATATTCATCAGATAATCGACTTTTTAACATCCATGATCGATCGCCCATTCTAAGTCCAAAAACAAAAGAGAACACTAATTTATAAAAACAGAAGGAAAAAAAGAAGTGAAGTTGACAAAAAAAAATGAACAAATAAAAAATAACAAAACAAATTATAAAGAGGCATTAATTAATTAAACTACTCGGGGACTTAAGAGTGGAATTACAACAGGAAGCCCATGTAATCATAAGCTGATTAGTGGAGGAAATCAAAACTTTATTTTTTTTATAGATTATAAATAAGCTTATATGTTATAATTAATTTATAATTTAAAAATGATTGCATATGTAACATATCTATATTATCGCAAAAGGGTGTGCGGCCAAGGAGACAGCTAATGCTAGCCTAATACGTTACTCAAAAATATAGTATTATGTTTATGTTTGATATATCTGAGTATTACTACCAAGTTCCATCTTATGGAAGTTGAACGTGTTGAATGCACTGCTATAGGATGAATATATGATGAGAATGCCATACGTTCTAGTGTGTAGGGAGATAGGAGCATGCAAATCATACAAGGGGGCTGCAAATCAGTGCCTTTTGTGTCCTGTTTCTTCTTTTAACAGTTGAGTTTTTTTTCTCTCGTGTCAAGTGCCAAAAGAAGAGGATTTTTTTAATTTATATATATTTTTGGTGGTTTATGTTTGGTTCACATCATATTAAATACTTGATGGGGACAAATCTAGAGAGCGGAATAAGTCTAATAGTCTCTCTTATAAATCCGTAAAAAGTACATAAACATAATAGGCTGCTAGGGGTGTTATATGTTTATCTAAAATAATAATATAAGCATATGGTGGCTGTTTTTGGTAAAAGGCTAGATATGGGGTATTTTTTTTCAAAAAAAGTAAGGGTGATTATGCAGGAAAAGGGAAAAATGCATAATTGCAATTGTTTGAAAAAAATCCCCATTGAAAAAATCTTGCACAGAGCACCCTTATTTTTGTATGCTTGCACAATCCATGAAGCACCCCCCTAGAGTTGGATCCGATTTGGGTGCAAACTGAAACCTAAACCTCAAATAAATGAAAATCAGAGAAGTTTACAAAGAACCCTAAACCCTAAAGCAAACATTGCAAGAATTGAAAGAGATGAAAATCAGAGAAGTTTACAAAGAAATGAAAATCAGAGAAGTTTAACCCTAAACTGCTAGGGGTGTTTTATGGACTAATGTTATACAGGGATGGCACATCCACACACCTAACACGACTCCTCACTAATCCAAACTATTTTATTTTTGAAAAAAAAAAATTGGTAAACATTTAAAACCTAAACCTCAAATAAAGATAGAAAATTAATCTTCGGTCCTCCCAACATATGCTCGCTAACTAGTTTGTCACAATCTAAGAACTTCCTTTTTCCAAATGGCCATAGATAATAACTGTAGGCTTGCATCTTAGTCCTTTACAATCAGTATCCTTACGGCACTTCATAATCAAAAACTTTGCTGAAGCTTTTCATTAAATTACAAATAAAGTCAAAAGATAAAAGGAATTTTTAAAAATTTTCTGCAAAAAAAAGAGATATCAGTGGCTGTATACATTATCATATCAACCTAGCATTTCAAATTTTCATTTCTCCTTTGATTAGAATAATGTCAGTGGAAGCAGAAGTATAATCATTGGTTAATCTCAACATAGCAACACTTGAATAATTCAAATTTCACGGTCACAATATCTAGCCATATAAACTCACTGAGTTTATACTACAGTAAAATGGAACAAAGAAGTATTGTGACAAATAGATTTATAATAAGAAACTACTTACATCATCAACTAGTAGTGCCTTGACAAAATGTCGACGAAGATGCTGATAATCAAAACTGTCTGTGAACAAACTGAGTACTTCTGGAGAGCAAATGTCGATATAGCAATCCTACAAGAAGCAGTAGGCACATTAGGGAAATTCATACGGCAATGAAAACTTTACCGTCTTCAAATTCAGAGTACTCTTATAATCTAAACATTTTCTGTCAACTTTCACAAGCTACATCAGAAAGTGCCATCTTATACAGTAGAGATTCAACACTTTTGTGCAAGTATAAATTCCAACAAGAGTGCCTTGCTAAGCTGCTCATATTGACATGAACATAAATCCAATTACTGAAGCACGTAGATGACAAAAACTAGAAAAGGAAAAAAAATATTGGCCTCACAAATTACAATATAGTGATCATGAATTTTATGTCCCAAAACAACACGAACAATTTTGTTCGTTTCAGGAGTTCTCTTCACATATAGGAACTTCAAATAGTTTCCAGCAAAATTCATGGCATAGCTCCAGAGAAACAAGTAATAATTAATAACGATTCTTGTCGTTGTAATTTTAAATAATATTCAGATACATCAGAATACCCAGTACTTTTGGTTCACTTAAGCCACAAGATACAATAATGATAAATAAAATATGAAATTCCCCAAGCTCGGAGAAGGATGAATGTTCGGTAATAGGTCCATTGGATCAAAAGTTCAAATTGTCAATGGAAAATAATACCGTAGTGAGCAAAGTATTATAAACTTGATAGTGTTTACAGCTTCTCCATCCTTATTTTGTAAGATATTTTTCATTGAATTAGAAGACTATTCATTACACTGATAATATGGATGACTGTTCCAACAATGTCCTTTGAGGCATATGGTGTAATGAGGTGGAACTTATCTTTGCTTTGATTAGACTCTTCCAACCTGGAAAGGGGTGTGTTGCAGTTATGCCATAATTTTCTGATCAAGTCATATGGAAGAGTTGTGCGTTAAATTGTTTGCATTGATTTATTTCATTTTCCTGTTCTATTCGACTTGTTATTGATCTCAAGTAATTTATATGTTGTAGGGATCTGATATACAAGCCCATTGTGCTAGGTAATACACTTCTTCTTAACGAGTAAAGCTTAGCTAAAACCTGAGATTCTAGACTAAACTTTCTTTTATATTTACAGCTTGTGGCCATGTTTCTTGTTTTTGGTGTGTACATAAATCAATGAACAGCTTTGGAGAATCTAATTGTCCAGTCTGTAGGAATTCATATCATCACTTTCCTACCATATGTCAAATGCTCCACTTCCTTATCATAAAGATTTATCCCAGTGCTTATTAAAGAAGGGATGATCAAATACTTGGTAAATGCCTTTTCCTTCCTCTTAAGTTCTGAATATTTTGCTGCTGGCTGCTTAAAATGCAATTCTGATGTTTTTCTATTACTTATTCTATCTAAGGAGTCATATTTCATGGATTGTTTCTTTGGAAAAGGGGGTAGTCATATATATCATGTTCCATGCTACTTAGTCTAGATGTTATTTGAAAATATTAGCTTATAAACTATGTTGTGTTTTTATCCCTAGTACTTATGAAACTCATGTCTAGATCCTTTCTAATCTTAGTTGTAGTTTTTACTGTTTCCATCTGAAGGTTGGTCTACCACACAATCAGCTGATCATTATTTATTTCGCATGTTTCAGAAGAAGAGAAAACAATCTGTTTCTCTTCACCACAGTTTGAGGCAAGCTCTTTAAAATCTGATAGTCCTTGTGGATCTGCATCTTTATTCGTTTCGTGTTCGAAATCAAACTCGCCTTCAGTATTTTTAAAGCTAGAGAAGTCGGAATGCTTTCAAGATGTTGGTATGGATGTCACTGAAGAGAATAACCAGTCTCGGCCAAAATGTAATGGGTCATTGAATGAAATTTCAATCACAGATGTACTTTGCCCCACATGCAGAAAGTTGCTGTTCCGCCCCACAGTTCTTAATTGTGGCCATGGTACCCAGAAGAGAAATCTCACTTTGAGGCTAATCAGGTTAGCAGTGATTAGAAGCTGACCGCAGTGGATGTCTGAAAAGTGGGTAATGCAGTTAAAGACGAGGATTTTGTGGATGGAGGACACGAACCAAAACCTACTGTGAAGAATGACCCAGAATGTGATGTGATAACTAATCAGCAAAATGTATTTGCTGAACAGAACGTGATTGGGTTGATTGCATATGTGGATGTTGTTGGCAATATGAGTGGATTATGTGATAAAATGCAGAGAAAGAATGAACCTCATAGTAATGTTAACTCCATCTGTGATATTACATTAGCGTTGCCATGTACTTTGGAGCTTTCGGGTTTGAATAAAAAGATGGAGGCAGCAGAAACTGAGACAATACTGCTAAAATCTAACACACAAACAAGCACGACAAAAACCAGGGAAGAGTTGCCCAGTGTTAAGCAAGGTAAAACATGGTGGCAAGGCAAGTATTGAGAGACTTGGAACCGAACTTGGGGTGAGCAACACAATAGCTCTGGATGGGTTCATAAGTACGGAAAAAGCAGTAGCGGTGAGCACTGGGACACTCCCTGAAGATACATGGTATCAGAAATACCCACACTTTGGTTTTGTGCACTGTTTGGAAAATTCAGTTCAGCTAAGGGAAGTCAAGAAGCCATCTGAGATGCAGTAACCATGTAAGAATTAGGTGCTGGCTAGTGAGACGTCTTCAGCTTGAGCTAGAATACTTTGCTTGACGATCTTGTATGTGCGAACACAGTGAGTCTACATGGGTCTATCAATCACTCTCTAATAGGATGTTTATATCAGACTCTACATACATGTCACATATATCTATTTTATCACTCTTTGTTGTTGGTTAAGAATCACCTAGGAAATTCAATTTATCCTCAACCTTTATTTGTTTGTTCAGAATTTGTTTGACACTTCAATATCAGTTTTTTACTCTATAAAAATCCTAGGAAATTCAATTTATCCTCAAGCTGCTAGCAAGAGATGAACTTAAACATAGTTTCTGGACTTAACTGTTACGGCTGAAGAGAGTTGTTCTGCTCATCATACAATAAACCAACATATACATATAAAAACATAGATGAAAAAAGGATGATTCTTCAAAGATAAATTCAAGAAGCAGTTCAATAAGCGTTGATAGGCATACATTGTACATAGAAAACGATAGAAGCCTAGGGTAGACAAAAATGCAAACCATCCAATTCAGAGCATATGAAGACTTTACCTCTGATTTATGAAACTTCAATGACCAATTCAAGCACGAATCCGCCACCCTCTTCAGTGTCCACAGTTTCAATCAAAAAATTGAAACCTAAACCTCAAACAAAGATGTGTGTGGACAGTTGTTAGACTCGAAAGGATCGATTAGCACATGAAGTGAAAAGATGGAGATAAACTTACCTTAGATTAAGATTCTTCAAGGAGCAATTGATCGAAGTCTTTCTAAGCCCCAACGAATCGATTGAAAGAACCCTAAATTTCGACAAAGATAGATGAAAAAGGGGCTAAGGCGCGCAGGGAAAAGCAAGCGGAAGAGTATTCTTTTTTTTGATATCCAGAGAGATTATTAATCCGGGCGTATTTCAATTTTCAATAGACATATAGATCAAATAATCCGGTTTTTAGGAAACCGGATTATTTGGGCTATCAAATAATCCGGGCGTTTATATTATGGTGTATTTGTACTCCTTATCACATAACTTAGTTAAGTTTATATTCCGAATCATAATTAAATCCGGATTATAATTATTTACTAATCCTATTTCTTATTTTATAATCCATATATTACACGTCCGGATTATATGTTATGGAATATAAACCCAATTTTGTAGTAGTGACACACTCAATCAAAGAGTAAAAAGCAAAGAAAATTCATGAACCAACTTAACTTCTAAACAAGCATTATAACCTTCAAACATTATCAAAATCAATCACAAGAAACTTCAATTTAGATCACCAAGTCATATAACATTCTTTTGATCTTAAGGACTTTCGAAGAAAAGGTCTAGAATACGGAAGGGAAGGGAAAAACTTTAAGGGAAAGTGGTGCATAAATCCGGGAAAGTGGACAACTACCTTCTTCTTCTTATGCGGTTCCCGCAACACTTCAACTTAGAGCTTCGCTCTCTTCTTTTCATTTTTCGACTTTACTTTTGGAGTTATGGATAGAGGTGCACAAAAACCGAAGCCTAGGAGATCGGCGTTTCTCAATTTTTCAAGAGATGCCTCAAACCCTTAGCGCACATACCATAATCCGCTAGGAATATCGCTCAATCCGACTTTGGCAAGACACAAACACCCGGCTATGTGAATGGTGCCGAGTTACTCATCGTCATGATTGACTTCCCCAAATCTGCAATTTCTTTCTACTCAATTGATTGCAAATAATTGTTCTCATGGCCCTCCCACATCAAACATGCCTTTTTCTCATTCACTTCTCCAAATTCCCGGATAGGTAAAGGAGGCTAATATTTCAATGAGGAGCTAGATGATGAAAGAAAGTATCGAATTGCCTTAATCATTTCAACAAGAAGTATAGGAACTTATAATGTGATTTCAACTTCAATTTCCTAGCATGATTTAGGTAACATTTTCACATTATAAAACTTGCAAAAGAGGTAAAATTCATTCATTCAAGTTCTTTTCAATTCACAATCTTTTTAAGCATGCAATTGTCATCAAACTCAATTCACAAGTAGTGATTATCATGGAAATCATCTCAATTCATTAGAAACACAGAATTTTAAAAAATTTTCAATTTTTATGGGTTTTTCAAGTTCTTTTTCATGCAATGCGAAAATGAAACGTGTAACACATAATGAACATGCAACGATAGTCTCGAATGAAAGCAAACATAGAGAGTAGAGTTATTACAAACTTTTAGTACATCCCACCCCATACTTAGGACGAACATTGTCCCTAATGTTCAAAAGAAAGAACAAAAGAAAGAAAATAAAAAGAAACTCACAAGTGGTGGCGGGAATGTCTAAAACAAACGATCATGGTCCAATCACTGCGGCGGCGGTGGAGGCGGAAATGGAGAGAAGCTGGAGTCGTAGTGCCGCCCAAACTGCTGGCGGTAGACGTCCCTCATCATGTGGTCGAGGTCGTCTAAACGTCCGTCTCTAGCGTCCGCCCGGATCTCTAGCGCTCCTACTCTCTCTGAAAGTCCGGTAGCCCAATCCGGCATCTGCTCGTACCATCCTGGAGCCTAACTGTACCATGATGGGGCGTCGGAAGGTGCTGGTGGTGGTGGATGTGCTGCTGGCTGCGCCGTGGACCAAGGAGGGGGGGTGTCATACCAAGTGGGAGGTGTAGTCATCCACGTGGGCCTCTTACTCACGCTAGGGCGGCGAGATGACGAGCCTGAGGCTCTAGCTGGGCGTGGAGAGCGTCTAGGTACATCTGGGGCCGCCTCCGGCTGGTCCGGAAACGTGCCAAACTCCTGCTCCGCTCCTCCACCACTCTCGTACTGATCTCTCATCTCCTCCTCCTCCACAACCGGTGGTGGGACGTAAGGGGAAGCTACTAACCTGTTCGCATGCATCGCAGCGAACGTCTCCTTCCAATTGTGGCGTCCCGCCACAATGGAATACTCCGGCAGCCACTCAATACCCCTGCCTGTCCTGCTCTCCCAAGGCATGCCCGCATAAGGCGGACCTCCATGTGTGGGGAAAATGAGTCCCCTAACCATGAATGCGTGTAGCCCTAAAGGAACCGCCGGTATACGGGTGCAAGCAGAAAAATCTACACCTAAGCTCCTAGCAATGTGGGTAACTATCCCACCATATCCAATGTTCCCCTTCTTCTTGTTCTTGAGCTTGCTCATCGTAGCAGCCAAGAGAGTAGCACAATCTGCACGGCGTCCATAGAGCATGCAATAGAGCAAGAATAGCTCATCCGTCTTGATCTTTTGGGGCGTCTCCGTCCTAGGAAAGAGACACTCCGAAAGAACACGGTGAGCTATCTTCAAGGCTAGATGGTACATCAATCTAGCCTTGGTATCGGCGGGTTGCCAACGGTCCTCGTCGGCGTATATCATCGTAACTTCCTCCCAAAAGTTCTTGGGGTAAACTCCACTCGGAAATCGACCGTTATAGGTCTCATGGAACCCGAAAATGGTCCCAAACTCAATAATACTCAAATGATAGTCCTTTTCCATGAGGCGGAAAGAGACGGTCCTATCGACGTGGTTGTGCTCGAAAGACGTCACAACCTCCCGGGTGATCTCCTCATAGGCATCTTTACGAATGTTCGTGAAGACAAGCAATCCGGATCTATCCAAGAGCCATGTAAGGTCATCAACTATGTTGAGAGGATGTAGATCCTCCAACAACAAATACCTAGGACCAATCACTGTCCTCTCCGTGATCCTCTCAAATGCAGCAAGGTGGTTCTCATGTATGGTCGGGATGCTAGGGTGAGGAGGTGAGGATGGAGGTGAAGGTGAAGATGGGGGTGAATGAGATGAGGGTGGTGGTGCCCTAGAGGTGGAGGGATTGCCCTTTCTTTTCTTATTTTGCTCTCCCTTCTTCTCTTTTATCCTTCCCGACACTCTCCTTACGAAATCCATTTTTTCACCAAAATTACGGTCTGTTCTTCAGGTTCCACGGCCGTGGTTTACCCAGAGACCGTGATTCGTCTCAGAATCTCGCGAATCTCAGCAAATTCACCAACAATCACCACAACAAGCAGTCCTAATCTAATTCCTTCCAGTCTTTGTCAGTTCTTCCTAAAAATCTATAGCAAAAACGAACCAAATCCGCGAAAATCAAGGAGAAAGAATGAACCTCTTTTTCGGATTGAAAAACCCGAAATGCGCGTTCGTTGACGGATTTCCGCTCGGTTTGTCGCTTGGATCTTGTTCGTGGTTGGATTTGCTGCAGTTTAGGATGAAGAATCGTTGAAAACGATTAGAAAACGAAGATTTGGAGGAGGTCGTGGGGTTTCGGCGTTTAGGGCGTGGAAAGGGGTAAGTTTTTGGGTAATTTTGTGAAGAATGTGGCTTATATAGTCGCAGGCAAAATTTTGAAAATCACGGTCTGTCGGGGTGTTCCACGGCCGTGGAAGTGTACGGACCCGTGGTTTTGGTGATTTTTCAAAGGCTTTTGAGAATTACGGCCACTGTAGCTATGACGACCGTAATTTAGACCGTGGAACCTTCTGTAAAGCTTCAAAGTCCAAATTTCGTCACTCTTCTTCGACATTATTCTCCCTTTTTCCTTTTCCATTGATCCTACAACCAAAAACACGAACATACCGGAAGAAATCGAGGCAAAACAAAGCGAAAACGTCTATTCTAAGCTAAACTATGAATCGAAAACGAAAACGAAAATGCGATACCTTGGGTTGCCTCCCAAGAAGCGCTTTGTTTAAGGTCCGTAGCTAGACCAATCTCGCACTTATTCGAGTGCGGTAGGCGCAAACTCCTCAGCTTGGAGTTCCGGCGTATACTTCTTGAGTCGTTGGCCGTTCACCTTAAAACTTCCGATAGCTTCACCCCATACTTCAACTGCACCATGGGGGAAAATACGCTTAATTAGAAAAGGTCCGGTCCAACGGGATTTAAGCTTACCTGGAAAGAGGCGAAGTCTTGAATTGAAGAGGAGAACTTGATCTCCTTCTTTGAAGTCCTTTGGGATGATATGCTTATCATGCCAACGCTTTGCCCTTTCCTTGTAGATCTTAGCGTTTTCATAGGCATTCAAGCGAAGTTCATCCAGCTTGTTGATGTCTAGGAGACGCTTCTCTCCCGCTTCCTTCATGCCGAAATTCAGCCACTTGATAGCCCAAAACGCTTTGTGCTCCAGCTCTACCGGCAAGTGACAAGACTTCCCATACAAAAGGTTGTATGGTGTGGTTCCTATGGGAGTCTTGTACGCAGTCCGGTATGCCCATAATGCATCATCTAGCTTCAAGGACCAATCCTTCCTAGTCCTTGAAACCGTCTTCTCTAGAATTCCCTTGATCTCCCTATTTGAGATCTCAACTTGTCCACTCGTTTGTGGATGGTAAGGGGTAGCGATCTTGTGAGTAACCCCATACTTAGCTAGAAGAGCTTCAAAGCGACGGGCTATGAAGTGAGAACCTCCATCACTAATGATCGTCCTTGGTGTTCCAAATCGCGGAAAGATGGTCTTGTTGAAGAACTTAACCACCACCATGGCATCATTTGTGGGAGAGGCAATTGCTTCCACCCATCTAGAAATGTAATCTACCGCCAATAGTATGTATTGGTTTCCACAAGAGGATGAGAATGGTCCCATGAAATCGACTCCCCAAACGTCAAAAATCTCCACCTCTTGGATGTTGTTGAGGGGCATTTCGTTCCTTCTAGAAATATTGCCTGTTCTTTGACAAGCATCGCAACAAGAAACAAAGGATTGCACATCTCTAAATAAAGTAGGCCAATAGAATCCAGATTGCAATACCTTTGCACTAGTCTTGTTCGAACTAGCGTGTCCTCCACAAGGTAGTGAATGACAATGGCGGATGACACTTTGCATCTCATCTTCCGGCACACATCGCCGAATGATGCCATCCGGACCTCTCTTGAAGAGGAGAGGCTCGTTCCAATAGTATTCCCGGACGTCCTTAAAGAACTTCTTCCTTTGTGCGTAGGATAGTCCGGGCGGTGTCTCCTGGCAAACCAAATAGTTAACAAAATCAGCAAACCATGGTTCGTTACCTTTGGAGATCACGTTGATGCACTCCTCTATGATGTGTAGGTGTTCGTCCGGAAAGGAGTCATCAATGGGTAGATGGTCGTCCTCTAGATGTGTTAGACGACTCAAGTGATCCGCGACAGAATTTTCTGAACCTTTCTTGTCGCGGATCTCAAGATCGAATTCTTGTAGGAGAAGAATCCATCTAATCAGCCTTGGTTTCGCGTCTTTCTTCGCAAGGAGGTACCGGATCGCAGCATGATCCGTGTAGACAATCACCTTTGCACCTACAAGATAAGAGCGAAACTTGTCAATAGCATAGACAATAGCTAAAAACTCCTTCTCGGTAGTGGCGTAGTTGAGCTGTGCTTCGTCTAGCGTCTTGCTAGCGTAGTATATGGCATGGGTTCGTCCTTCCTTTCGTTGTCCAAGAACAGCTCCAATAGCTACGTCACTAGCATCGCACATAATCTCGAAGGGGAGAGTCCAATCCGGAGGTTGGATAATAGGTGCTGAAATTAGAGCTTGCCGAATGGTATTAAACGCATCCAAACATTCCTGCGAAAACTCAAAAACCGCATCCTTCATCAATAGATTAGTGAGAGGTTTTGATATCTTAGAAAAGTCCTTAATGAAACGTCTATAAAATCCAGCATGTCCTAGGAAACTCCTTACCCCTTTCACCGAAATTGGGGGAGGAAGTTTCTCTATGGTTTCTATTTTAGCCTTGTCTACCTCTATCCCTCTACTAGAGACTAAGTGACCTAATACGATTCCTTCTTTAACCATGAATTGACACTTCTCCCAATTAAGAACTAGATTAGTGTCTTCACAACGTTGTAAAACAAGAGAAAGGTTAGAAAGGCAATCGTTGAAAGAGGAACCGTATACGGAGAAGTCGTCCATGAAGACTTCCATGATTTCCTCTACGTATTCGGAGAAGATGGCCATCATGCACCGTTGAAAGGTGGCTGGGGCGTTGCAAAGCCCGAACGGCATTCTCCTATAGGCGAACGTACCCCAAGGGCACGTGAATGTGGTCTTCTCTTGATCATCCGGATGTATCGGAATCTGAAAGAAACCACTATAACCGTCAAGGTAGCAAAAATGTGAATGTTGTGCTAACCTTTCAAGCATTTGATCGATGAATGGCAATGGAAAGTGATCCTTCCGCGTTGCGTTGTTGAGCTTGCGGTAGTCTATGCACATTCGCCATCCAGTCACGGTTCGGGTAGGAATGAGTTCGTTGTTCTTGTTGGTGATGACCGTCATTCCTCCCTTCTTCGGAACTACTTGAACTGGACTCACCCACTTGCTATCGGAGATAGGATAGATGATACCTGCATCAAGAAGTTTAAGAATCTCCTTCTTGACAACCTCCTTCATGGTCGGATTCAACCACCTTTGAGGTTGTCTTGAAGTTCTAAAGTCCTCCTCCATTAGTATCTTATGCATACATAGGGAGGGTTTAATTCCTACTAAGTCCTCAATAGTGTAGCCTATGGCTTTTCTATGTTTCCTAAGGACAATCATGAGCTGTTCATGTTCATCTATGCTTAATTCGGAGCTAAAAATAACCGGAAAGGTAGAATTAGATCCAAGAAAAGTGTACCTTAGATGAGTAGGAAGTGGTTTGAGTTCCATCACTTTCGGAGCTTCCAATGATCCTTGAGAAGCATCCGGCATCTCCTTAGAAGTTTCTAAGGGTGTTGAGTGGTTTGGAGAAGAATCAAAGGAAGTTGAAGAAGTATGCCGATCACCTTCTTCCACGGTCAGAATTACGGCCTCTCCATGTGTTCCACGGCCGTGTAATCCCCTGGAATGGAGATCGATTTTGGTTGTGAAATCCACGGTCGTGGAATACAGGGTATGACCGTGGATTCTTACATTCTCAGCCTCATCGTGGAGTTTCTCAAACTCCAATTCATACATCTCTTCTTGTGCTTCTAAGGCTTCAATTTCCTCCTTGCAATCTTCTTCTTCCCCTACATCGGTTAGACTCATAGTGATAACCTTTTGTAAAGGATCGTTAAAGAGAATCGCACTTACCTCCTCCCTAGACAAACCTTCTTCGTCTTGGATATCGTAAATATCCTCGTCAAAGATTGGCTCCTTCACTAGAGTGGAAAGAACGAACTCTACTTTCTCTTCTCCAATATCAAAAGCGAGTCTCCCATTCTTGCAATCGACCATGCAGCCGGAAGTTGCAAGAAACGGTCTTCCGAGTATGATCGGGACCGGACTATCTGCAGGAATGTCAAACACGACAAAATCAATGGGAACAAAGAATTTACCTAGCTTGACCGGGACGTCTTCTACAATACCGACGGGGCGAGTGATGGATCGATCCGCCATGTATAACGTCATCTTTACCGGTTTAGGTTCGCCTAAACCGATCTTCCTACATAATGCAAGTGGTATGATGCTCACACTTGCTCCTAAATCACATAAAGCGTCATATGTGACATCTCCCACTCCAATGGGAATGCAAAATGACCCCGGATCTTTCAATTTTGGGGGCATTTTCTCCTTCATGGTCTTGATGAGATCCGACGAATCCGAACTCATCTTGACCTCTCCGAAATCCTCTAGCTTCCTCTTGTTAGAGAGAAGCTCTTTCAAGAACTTGCCATAAGCCGGCATACCTACAATGGCATCAATAAATGGTATATTAATATGCAGCTTACTCATGAGTTCTATGAACTTACCGAATTGTTTATCTAGGCGCGCTCGTGCTCTAGATTGAGGGAATGGTAGGGGAGGTTTGTAAGCTGGAGGAGGAACATAGACATCTTCCTTCTCCTTCCCCTTTTCTTTGTCCTTCTCTACGGGGACTTCAACGAAAGTAGGCTGCGGATCGGTAGTAGTCACTCCGCTCCTAGTTGTAATCGCCATCACCCTTCCCTTAGGGTTGTCCTCCGTCTTTCCTGGAAGTTTCCCTTGATTTCTAGGAACTTCCTCCGCGTGGTTGAACATTTGGTTTTCCAAAACCTTTTGAGCTTTGTCAACCTTAGAAACTTGATCATCAACCTTGATGAGGCGGTTCTCCAACCCTTGAAGCTTTCCCAAGATTGTTTCCAACATGGGATCGGGCTTCTCCTTTCCCGTATTGTTTCCTCCATTAGATGATTGCCCCTGGCTTTTCAAAGGAGTAGAGGAAGAGGAAGGTGGAGTTAGTGAATTAGAGTTGGAAGGATAAGAGTTACCGGAATTTTGTTGATTGGAGCGCCAATTGTTGTTGTTTGAACCCCTATTGTTGTTCCAATTGTTGTTCCGGTTGTTGTTGTTTCCATTCCAATTGTTATTCCGGTTATTGTTCCGGTTATTGTTGTTGCGGTTGGTGTTATCACCGCCATTGTTGTTGCCCAAATAGCCAACATCCTTCTCTTGTTGCTTTGGGAAGTTGGTCTTGATAGCCTCCTTCAACTCCTTGATCTCATTGTTGAGGGAGAAAATCTGATTTTGAGCTTCATGTGTGAGCTTCGCTCCTTGCTCCACACGATTTCCCTCCACTTTCCGGTGGGAATACTTCTCTATGACTCTTGCTTGCTTCTCGATGAAGTCCCAAGCGTCATCTTCTCTCATGTCCATGAACGTTCCACATGAGAGGGATTGGAGGTTGAATTGCGTTCCCGCATCCAGCCCCTTGTAGTAAATCTCCAGCAAGGCAAGCTTGGATATGCCATGATGAGGGCAATCCAAGAGCAAATCCTGAAACCTTTCCCAAGATTGAAACAAACTTTCGTTAGGTCTCATGGAAAAAGCATTAATCTTACCTCTAAGTTCCGCCGTTTTGGAGGGCGGAAAGAATTTGGTGAGAAACTCCGCGGAAAGGTCTTCCCACGTGTCTAGTTTCCCATTAGGAAGAGCTTGGTACCAAGATAACGCTTTCCCTTTCAAAGAGAAAAAGAAAGGCTTGAGCTTATAGCTGTTGGTAGTAGCGTTCTTCGGTCTCATCGTCTCCATCATGCACTCAAAGTTTTGCAAGTGTTGGTGTGGAGATTCAGCACTTGTACCGCCAAATTGACTTTGGCGAACAAGAGTGATAACTTGAGGGTTAAAGCTAAACCCTTGCACATCTTCAGCATCAAAATTCACACCCAAGCGGCGTGGTTGTTGTGTTGGATCCATCCGCTGGCCAAGAGTTCTTGGCTCATTATCCACACGTTCGACTCTCACATTCCTAGGTGGAATGCGGCGATTAGCAGCTCCTTGTGGATGGAAAGGATTCATATTGATCGTGGGATCAATCTCTTTTAACGGTGGCATGGAAGAGTCACTATCATCAGCGGATGAGTGACTTTTTCTTCTAGACCTTGATCTCCTTCTTGAGGATTTCTTGCTTTCCTTATTCTTAAGGTCGCTCATCTCTACCCTCATCTGGAAGATCATGTCTTGTAGACTGTTAACTTGAGATTGATGACGATCCATCTCATCTTGGCGGAGAGTCTCATTCCATCGAAGTTGAGCTTCCTTCTCCGCCAACTCCGTTTGAAGATTACGTTCGTTTTCTTCAGCCATCTTCTTTTCCTTGCGCTTTTGCCTCAAGGTTTTCTCTAGCTCTTGATCAAGAGGTAAGAGATCTTCGGTGTTCCTAGACCTGCGCATGCACTCAAAGCAAAATCAAACAACGAGAGCAAGCTCCCAAGCTTGACAACCGGCTACCGGATTCGGCCGAAACCAAATCCCCGGCAACGGCGCCAAAAACTTGTTCGCCCCTAGAGGTGTGTGCAAATAAGTTTTAAATTTATAAAACTAGAATCAAGCAGCGAACCCGCAGTGTACGGATCGACGTAGCTAAGCAAGAATTCCAGAGTATCGAACACAGGGATTTGGGTGGGAACGAACTCGATTGCAGGTTATCAAGCAAGTAAATACGAGAGTTTTGCAGATATTGGGAAAACAACAATCCTAAAGATCCAGGTATCCAGCTGTGGCAATCGATTCAAGATATACTTAATGATATAAAGACAGAGTTGAGATATGCAAAGGTATACTAATGTAAGGTAATCGTACGGTGAAGTTCCAAAAACCTTATATAACTCACCTACAAGGCACTCTCTATACAGGTTGTTGAGGCTCAATATAGAAAGATTCTAAAGATGAGAATTAGTGTCAAATACCCAAACTTGTAACCCAAGGATCAAGACTAACTTAACCGATTGAGGTTGTGATACTTACAATCGAGGTAGAGGTTGTTGAGGCTTCACTACCACCTAGAAAAGACAAGTCTAAACTAAGCTAAAGCAAATCTTTAACTTTGGATTAAAGTAAAAGCAAGTTCGTAGACTTAAGGGAAATTACGGTTAGTTCTTGAGGTTCCACGGCCGTGGACTCAAGAACAGGCCGTAATTTAGGGTTGTCGGCGATTCTTTAAAACTCTCAGGGTCTAATCTGTTTGCGATCGATCTATCATCATCTAAGCCACAACTATCAACCCTTCACCTTAGAATTGTTAAGGGTTTTTAGCCAATAACAGTCATGTTGATATTAATTCGAGAATTAGAAGATAAAAAGATGAAAACTTTCAAGAACTTTCAATAATCTTTAAAACTAATCTCAAAGTCACAAGCAAGAACAAGTGTTATCAAAAGACTTACGGTAAAACAAACAATCATAACTCTAGGAAAGAAGGGAAAACGGGATGTCAATCCGTTTCCCAAATCGAACCTAAACAAGAAGAGAGATCTTCTTGCAATATCTTCCAAGAACTTCGATCTTCCGCCAATCCGGAGATCTCAACAGCAATCTCCACCAAAAGTGCGAGATTAGGGCAATTCCCAACTGCGAACTTTGATCTCCAAAGAGATGTCAATGCTTCCAAGCAAGGGCTAAACAATCCTTAGCGCGGATGATGAGTGTAAGCGAGCCTGAGCGAGGATAAGCGAAGATCGTAAGCGAGCCTAAGCGAGCATGACGGATTCTTGCTTCGTCCGTCTTTTTATAGGGCAAGATAGAATATCGGCCCGGCCCAATCTTCAAAAGATCGTGGCTTCAAAGTGTGGCGAAAAGATTCGCCAAGATCACGGTCGTGGAAGTGTTCCACGACCGTAATTTAGAGCGTGGAAACAAATACGGTTTGCACCATATGTTCCACGGCCGTAATATCCTCTGGAATGAACATCAATTTCTGACTATGAATCCACGGCCGTAATTCTGAACGTGGTTTGGATTCCGGCCGTATTTTAGGGCGTAATTTAGGGCAAGAACGTGATTCTTCCCTAGCCTCGTGTATTCCTCAAGCTAAAGCTCCAATTTGCTTCCAAAGAGTGTCCTCAATCTATGGACATATCAACTCAACTCTCCTTTGCTCGATTCCGTTCGGAAATAGCTCCAAATCACCTAAAATCAACATAGAACTAGTGTAGACATCCATATCGACAATATAGGCAATACTAGCTCACATATGCACAAAGTTCAATCTAAGACTATCGATATGAATCAAATACGTTTAGAAAACGTGCCTAAAATATCACAATATTTCATGCTAACATATAACACTATTTAGATCTTCCAATGGAGCTCTTGTGTTTTATCTCTCTCTAAGGGGATAAAGCTTTTTAGAAAAAGAGTGAAAGAAAAACAATGAATCAAATGAAGATATTTAGGTTGCTTCAAGACGTAAACATGTTTCCATGTAAGCTACTGCCCTTCACCTTCAATCACCATCTTCATTTATACTCTTCTATGGAGAGGTCTTCTAGCCGTTGGAAAGATGACCGTTTGAAGATGAATCTTCTTCTCCATGAAGATCGCTTCCTGTTTCGAGATGAGGTAGACGTTATAGATCTTCATCTCCTGAGAACACGTTAATTCTTCAGCTCCTTAATCTTCTCGTCATCTGTTGAATCGAATGAGAAGAAATCTTGATGCTTTTCGGTTTTAGAAAATCTTCTGAAAAGATCTTCTAATATTCGGTTGAAAAAGATCTTCAGTGAAATCTTTCTGTTGAGCAAATCTTTCCTGAAAAATCTTCTTCGTAATTTGAATTCTTATTTCGTGCAACTATATTTCTTCAAGGCCTTTGAGATCGTTATTTGTATAACACTATCTTCCTTGTGTCCTTGAATAATATTTCAAGGCCCTTGAAGTCCATATCAAGGCCTTTGAAATCTTCGATAAGTCTTGCACTAAATTCAAACCAACCAAGCATCTCGAGAATATAATCAATACATTGTTAGTGTATCAAACTAATACATTTGTGTTTAAATCTTCCATCATCAACACCTGTAAAACATTATAATCAAGGTAGAGTTTTCAACAAGAAAATTAATCACCAAAAAAAATCAACAAACATATTATTCAAAATGACAAAATTTTCGGATATAATTTAGAACATGTGGTTTAGAATAGCGTTTCTATTTTATTTATCATTTTATGTTTCAATGCTCCCAAACGATAAGAATGTCTTCTTTCCCCTCATTTTTTTGCTTTAAATGTTCCTAACACAAAGAACAAGCAGATCGAACAAGATCATCACCTCACGATCTAATTTGTGGGAGGAGGAAACAGAAGGAGATTGCTTAACATCCGCGGAGTCGGCAACGGGAATTTAGTGTTTGCGGTCCCTATTACTACTCCCTATCATAGGGTGTCGTTATCTTGTCATCTCCCATCTCAAAACTCCTCTGTAGACAAAATCACGCACAACTAATGATTTCCAAAGCTTCAATCTAGTTGATTCCGATTGACAGAGCTTCCAATTGGTGGTGGGAGAGTAACGAAGATTAGCAATGCCGGTGCCCCCTTGAAGAATAACTTGTTTGGTTGTTCTCACCATTTCTTTTTAACTTTGCTTCGCTCTTGGGAACATATGATGTGAACCAGATGCGATTAAAATTGGTTTAGTAATAGGCATGAGTAAAGTTGAAGTGAAATGCTCTAGGTTGGGGTATTTAACTTACATTTACAAAAGTTGGCTTTGGCCGCCTCACATTACATGTAGTCTACCCTCTCCAAAGAAGTCATAGTATAGTGAGTATTCAAAACATTTAAGCTGGCACAAGCATTGTCGATGCCATCAAGCAACCCTATTGCCCGAAGAACAAATTGTAGTCAACGAAATGGTATCACTTAAAGCATATGAGAATTCAATTGTTTATAATGTTCCCTACATAAATTTGATAAACAAAAGGATAACCAAAGTTGTTAAACCTTCAAAAGTTCATTTGAAGGATTTTGTATATTTATTTTTTTTCCCTTGTGTACTGTTGCCGGTTATTCTTACCGTAATTCCCTTTTTAGCATTACATAAGCACCTAGAGTGAAACTCAAAAGACATTTGTTGTCTTTAAAATTCAAGTATATATAATCTATAGATATTTGGATATAGTTAACCAAAAGTCAACTTCATCTAAACTGGAAGAACCGGCACGAACCAACAAGCCATCAATATAACTATAGAATTTGTATGTCCAATCCGAAATTTGAATGAAAATAGAAATAAATCTTACTTAATGGTTGGAGTCAAGTGCGAGAATGAAAAATATACAGTTCGACCTTATCACGCTGAAAATCATAAAATTGCATTTTAGCATTGCCTACTCCAATCGGAATCGATTAAATGCGAGGTGAGGAGCGAATGATGTTGAGCGATCAGACATGAAGCAATCATCGAGAAAATCCGGCCAGGCGGGTCGATGTTGATGTCATAACCGAAAGACAAAGAACCAAAGATGACCAGATAAAGAAAGACGTGTGCGGAGTGAATATTGCAGAACCGGGTAAAATGAAGTCGAGCACCCCAAAATATCCGTTGAGGCGGTGGTTTTCATGAAGCATGCTTTCCTAAATTCAGAATAAGGTGGTGAATGGTGATAGTTGTAGGTCGTTGATAGGGGATAAGTATTAACGATGGCTGGAATTGTAAATATTTTAAAGTCGAGGAGCATGCTTTCCTAAATCCTATTACTTAGAGATGGCTGGAATTGCAACTATTAAAAAATCTAGGCTAAAAACGGAATATTTGAAAGTTGAGGAGCATGATTTCCTACTCTTAAGAAGTTCTTGGCTGAAATTTGTAAATATTAAAAAACCTAGGCTGAAAAGGGATTTTAAAATTTGAGGAGCATGCTTTCCTATTCCTAAGAGATCTATATGATTTGTATATACTAGTTGCCTACCGGGGCACATTCACGAGAAACAGATAGGTGACAAACAATTCGTGTGTATTCCACATAAATGACAAACAAATGTAGGTGACAAACTACCATTGAGTTTGCAAGTAAAAACATTGAACATTTGCAGTTAAAAGATCTGACACACTATATCAATGTGTTATTCTTCAGCCATTCCCGTTGAACACATTAGCGGAAACTCTGATATTGCGGCTCACTCCATCTATTGCCTTTAAAAATCTGCAATAAAAATGTGTTTAGCCCACAATTTAAATCAGCTTACAACATACAAGGATGCTTAATGTGTGTTACGATATGTTGAGAGGTAAGTTGTTAAACTTAGATAAGATGGACACAATTGGTGCTAAACTGCAAGGTTATACTCTTCTACAATGTTGAATCATCAAACAATAGGTATGCATCCATACATTTTAATAAAAATCCATCACTTCTGAAGTTGTCTAGTGTTGTAAACACAAGTGAGAATCCAGTTGTTGGGCTCATAAAGTTTGTCATGCAAATGCCACCTTAATTTTGTTAACAAAGAAACCCACTCCAACTCCATTACTTGTAAGTCCAACAGGCTGCATAAGCAGATTACCTTTTACCAAGCTCTTGCTTCTTCAAATCACGACATTACCGTCAGATACATAACTGAAATTTAGTTCATAAAAGTATGATTATAATATAACCAATTAAAAAACAACCAACAACAAGAAGCAACATTATTTTTGACAACATTTTTGACAGTCCAAACCTGATAAGGAAAAATCAAATACACTTACGAATCAATTAAATATTTAGCTTCCATAGAAGAACAAGATACTAATACAAGAGAGGAAAGGAAATATGACAGAACCCATTTGTTAGGAGAAAGAAAGAAATTAAAAAAAAAAAAGCAGGTGCGCCATCAAGAGAATTAACTAATTATTAGAAGCAAAATATTAGCCAAATGAAAAAGACATGGATTTATTTACTATGGTCAGTAAGTTTTTCAAAGAATATAGTCAAGCAACCATAGGAATTTCGTTCTATAAGAAGAACATTAACAATAACAAACAATGCCGATTGACAATGTTTATGGCTTGCAGCAACCTTGGCCTCTTATTTTTCTTCCCACGAATATGGAACTAAAAACAAGCTTCATGAAGAGAATTAACTAATTATTAGAATCCTTACCACATAGTTATTTTCAGATGTCAAGGTCTGCATTATATCTTCATCATTATTCACCTGAAAATAGATATCTGATTATGCCATATACATGAAATGTCAGCAACCACATGAAGAAATCAGGAAGGAAATCTGGAATACAAAAAAAAGTATTTAATATTAACTTACTTCCATGTTCATCATTAAGGTAAGGGAGATCCGGCCAGAAAATGTTCTCCTGAACTTCATCATTCACCAAGCCAGAGAACATCAAGGTAGCTTTCTTGTTTACCTGGTTCATGCAAAGCATAAGCGTGTGTGTTTTGTTAAGTGATATTCCACGAGTGATACTAATTTTGTGGACGCATTCGTTGCCTTCTTCTTGAAAGTCTTGATCCGAGTCCTACGAGGCTCATCCTCTGAATTCTCAATATCATATCTTCTTTCTCTGTCATCCTCATTAGAAACAAATATATGTCCTAAAAACCGATTTCGAAACATCAATAGCCAAAATTACATACGTCTATTGTAATCAAATAACATGAACTGAAGTTTACAATGGAGTTGATAATGTAAAAGTAAACCTACCTGGCGGACTGGCATTGCTTGTTATGCGTTCAAATCAAAGATGATAGCTTTCTTTAGACTAAATTCAGAAGAGCTTCAACAAGAAAACTGGCTCCACAGAACTGGAGCCTCCGGCCATAAATAAACCTGATAATGTCGAGATTCCCGATCACCGAAATCTCAATAGAAATCCTCAAAGACGGAAAGGAAAATAACCTAAAAGAAGAAGCAATAATAAAACAAGGATAATTAAAATTTGGCTTATTAGAAACGGGTTATCAAAGTCAGTACGTCTGAAAGTAAATATAATCAGTGGCCATGTCTGAATCTGAAGAATTCAAGTAGAATATAACTCCTAAAATGCATGCACAGTCTACCCAAATTATAAATTATTTTCAAATTACAAAATTTCATCAGCAAGTTCACTCCAAATTAACTTAGAACACTATATTCAATTACAAGGAAAAGGTGAAGAAAGCATTATAAATTAATAAGCACAGATAACATTAAACTTTCTTTGCAAGACCAATCATGAAGCATAACGAATACAGCCAAATCGAATGCAAGTCCAAATGCATAATTTGTTTTTTCACACAAACTATTTCATCCCAATTTTATCGGTTCATCATATCTGCCAGAAATTAAGGAAGGTGAAGTCAAAATTACCTTCAATTTCACTAAGATTGGTTAATATAACAGTACTTAAGCCCGCATAGTCTTTAAGAATCCCAGAAACTGGACCCCTGTTCCTTCTGAAGTTTCTAATACATTTCACCAAAATAGATAGAGGCCAAGATGCACACTGAACTACCCCAGCTGACTTTGCAGCAAATAACTCAAGTGGCGCTCCAACTAAATTATAAGAAATCAGCCGTGAGATAAAGTACAAAACCATTTCCATATCTACAAACCTTGTTTCAAGAACAGACAGTGCAATCTAGCATATTCAAATGCAAACTTATAACTACAACATCTTACCAAATGAAATTCAATAGCCTTGCTTTCATAGATTTTGAATTAGTAACACAATGTTGCTTCTCTTAAGTGATTAACCATCCCATCATTTAGCCCTAAATGCTAAACCCAAATGGTTTTTCAGAAAATTAGACACTGTAGAACAACATATCTTCCTTCTACATACCCACTGATGAACCCCTTCAAAAAATAATAAGGACAAAATCACGAAGAACTGAAAATGAAGAGGGACTGAGGGAGAGAAGCTTACTTGAACAATAACCATAAGCGAATTCTCAAAAGCCCTTTTTTGCTACTCTTTTCTTTGGAAGTTGAAACTCACAAAGAGAAAAGAGTATTCTTTATGAAAGTAATGGGACTCTGCAGCTGATTTGTTCACCTGGAATTGAACTATGAACGGCATTTTCACCTCTTTCTAGAGATGACTCATGCTAAAAATAAACTACACCTGCAGTTGGCAGTAAGACCTAATTGATTCAAGAACAACACATAATGTTTTCCTTTTTAAGAAAACAATCATACCTGGAAAGAAATGAGCACATAGAAGGCTGAATTCGAAAGCAATTAGTCATCAAATGACTATGACAGAGGAATGGAGGAAGACATTTGTGAAATGGGCCTATGGGGAATACAGGAATTTGGAGTTGTTGTTGAATTATAGCTAGTGAAGAGAAAATTAAACCTGAGATACCAATAGTACAGTAGACAACGACAAAGATCGTACCACCGAAAGCCCAAATATCAAGAGTAACAATAAAGCAAAACAGAGTTTAGAGAAGAAGGCCAGAGAAAGTATCGAAATAATTTCGAACATATAAATAAAATAAAAAAAGAACTCCCAACTTATATGTTGGCCTGTTGTACAACAAAGAAACAAATAACCTGCTTCAATCAACACCACAAAAAAAAAGATCGAAATAATTTACAACAATCACAAATCAAAATTCTAAAAACACTAAATAATAGAAGATTAAATTAGCATATAAGCCAACATACTTTTGTCAAATAGATAAGTAAGCATTGCTTCATTCATTCTATGCAAAATTTAATCAATTTTCACAACCAGTTATATCCTACTTTTAGGACTTAGCCAATCGATTGCGTAACATGGTTTGCCTACAAAATTAATTACTTCCAATTCATGATGTCTTGTTCCCTGTCAAATAGATAGGGTGCATCCTAAATCATCCATACAAACCTTAAGTTTAAAGAGGGTTAAATCTCCCATTCTCTAAGCCTCGTGAAGCAAGCATAAACAAACCTAAAATTACGCCCAAATCTAAAGATATACACCATAATGAAGAATTTTCAAGCACTCAGCAAAAAAACATGGTTGTCAAGGTAAATTGAGCATAATTTATTTCATAGAATATATTGCAACGACTTTCAAATAAGAAGAGATGAAGAAATCAAATAGAAGGAGGATGACAAAGTTGTTACCTATTATATATGGAAATCGAGCTTGGCAGTTGTTAAAAATCGAAGAATCAAGCAAATACTACATCACTGACAGTTGGACGGTGTACGAGGCTTGGTAGTTGGTGGTGACATCGGAAAAGGGACGACAAGCGCAGAGGGGGTTAAGGCTGAGCGAGGACTTCGCGGAGGAGATTGAGGAGGGAAGAAATGGCTGATTTCGGAGGTGTGAGTAACGATGGAACTATGGAAGCAAGTACGGGGCAAGAAGAATAAAAGATGGGGTTGGGCATTTTTGTAATTTTAAGCAGAAGAAAGGCCAATTTTTTTACTGATCCTAAGAGCTCTCCCACTTTTATATATATGATATGATATGATATGAAGAAAACAAGCGACACTCTGCCACTGTTCTGAAATCGGCAACGTATATGAAGCGACTTCTGATTTCAACCCTACGACGACTCTCCCGTCCTCCAACCCCTTTTCAATGGCTTCCGATTCCAATTTCTGTCCCCGTCAACTCCAAAATTTCCCAATTTCACGCCGACCCATTACAAATTACTCAATACCCTAAAAAGGGCAACTTTTCAAGTCCAATCGAATATGACCACGCTACGGTGTCTGAAACACTGGTTTCGTTCAATAACGACCATCAACGGGCACTAGATTTCTTTAATTGGGTCGAGTCCAATTGCCAGTTTCAGCACACGACTGATACGTACAACAAGATGATCGATATTCTGGGTAAGTTTTTCGAGTTCGATAAGTCATGGGAACTGATTCAAACCATGGCTAAAAATCCGCTGTCCATGCCTAACTACGCCACTTTTCGTGTGTTGTTCAAGCGTTACGCTTTGTCTCATTTGGTTAAGGAAGCATTTGATACTTATTATGCGCTGGATGAGTTTAACATGAAGGATGAAACCTCGTTTTGCAATCTGATTGATGCTCTTTGTGAGTATAAACATGTGGTGGAAGCTGATGAGTTTTTCAAGAGAGAGAGTGTTCATGTGGGTAGCAATACCAAGATATATAACATGATTCTTCGCGGATGGTCCAAGTTAGGCTGGTGGGGAAAATGCAGGGAGTTTTGGGAGGAAATGGATAGAATAGGGGTCAGAAAAGATCTGGTGTCTTATTCAATATACATGGATATACAATGCAAGTGTAAGAAGCCATGGAAGGCAGTCAAGTTGTATAAAGAGATGAAGAGGAAAAAGATACAGTTGGATGTGGTAATGTATAACACTGTGGTACATGCTATTGGATTGTCTGAGGGTGTTGATTTTTCTATCGCATTGTGCAAGGAGATGAGTGACCTAGGGTGTAAGCCTAATGTGGTAACTTATAACACAATCATCAAGCTTTTATGTGAGAATGGGAGGTCAAAGGAAGCATATCAGATGCTTCATCAAATGCATAAGAAGGGCTGTGAGCCAAACGCAGTTACATATTCATGTCTTTTCCGGAGTCTTGTTAGGCCAAAGGAAATTCTTAGGTTGTTTGACAGGATGATAGAGAGTGGAGTTCAGCCAACTTTGGATACTTATGTGATGCTTATGAGAAAATTTGGGAGGTGGGGTTTCCTACGGCCTGTTTTTATAGTTTGGAAAAAGATGGGGGAACTAAATTGCAGCCCTGATGCAGTTGCTTTTAATGCTCTAATTGATGCTTTAGTGGAAAAGGGCATGTTGGATATGGCAAGGAAGTATGATAAAGAGATGTTGAAAAAAGGGCTTTCAGCTAAGCCAAGAAAAGAGCTACTGGAGTTGCAGATCGATGATCAGCCTGGTGTGTGAACTTTGTGATGTTGAGTTACCTATCCATGGGTTGTTCATGCACCGATTTTGAATTGATGACGAGAGTGCAATTTTCTCACTGATTCCGAATAAGATGGAAAAACATAGCTCTGATCGGCTGTTTTTAATGCCTGAGCTGATGCTTGATGGAAAATAAGTTGTTGGATATGGCATGGATATATGATGAAGTTATTTCAGCAATTGGGGTTCCAGCTGAGCTAAGGGAAGGCCTTCTGCTTCTGAAAAATAACAATAATGCGGAGGTATGATGCATGATTCTTGCTTCTTCAAGGTATACCTATTTTACGCTGTAATTCTGCATACTTGTTCGGAATGCATTTGTCTAGAAAGAATAACAGACCTCAAGCCACGGGGCTATAAGATACAGATTGAGCTACTAGAGATTGCCTTTTACTGCATGGCTTGATCTTGCTGTAACACAAACTTATGAATACAAAATAAGAGAAACATGAACTCCATATTAGCCCAGGATTCAGAACAACTGCTGTTTACTATGCTGGTTTTGTTTTACTTATTCTGTGATTATCGGCCATGCTTGTGCTTTGTACATTGAACCCCTTTCGTCGGTTACAACACTAGAGACTTTTTTTTTTTTTGTTTCCATGTATTACAATTCATGTTCTCTGGCATGGTGGTTTTCTACGAAAGGTGTATCAAAATTACTGAACACGCTATGACCATAGTTATAATGTCATTGTTTCTCTGAATGTGTTGCTCTGTTTCTTGTATTTGCCAAAAGCATCGCTGAGGATTTACATTTTAGCTGTGAAAGTAGTTGTTTTGTTGTGCGAAATAGAAGAATGGTACTTTCAGCAAACAAAAAAAAAGTACAAATTTGGATTTACATTTTAGGTTGTAGAAAATTCAGATGACAAGTCCAAATTACATTGATACCTCTTTCTGGATCTGCTCCTAATGGGGACACTTAGAACCTTCAAATTTTTAAAGTACAACTAATATCGGAACTTATTGCGAGGTACGGACTTGGTGAATATATTAGCGGGATAATTAGCAATACTTGATTTTTTTACTATAATTCTTTTTTTACTTGGCAAGAAATGATACATTGCATTAATATGCTTAGTCATCTCATGATGAACTTGGTTCTTGACCAAGCGAATTACACTCAAACTATCACAATACAATAGCTCATCGTGTTATACACTTAAATTACTAAGTGGCCCCTTCAACCAAATTTTCTCTTTAGTTTCCTTTGTCAATGTCATATATTCTTTGTAACACCACCAAGAGTGAAAACATAACCGGTGATACATATTCTACCGTCAATGTCTTCAATATCATCATAATCATATTACTTTATGACCAAACGTTATGTATCATCTCCAAAAATAGTATCAATATCACATGTACCTATAAGATATTGGAATATCCTCTTCACAACTTGTCAATATCATCAAAATCATAGTACCCTATAACCAAACATCGTGTATCCTCTTAAAAACAAGACCAATGTCAAATATACCTCTAAGGTGTCGGAATTTCCTCTTCGTAACTTGTTAGTATTTCTTCCCTAATTGTCTCATGCACTTGTTAGTACCAAGGTGTGTCATATCTAATTTTGTGAAGATTATGTCATACATCAAACTCCTTGTTGTGTTAACATAAGGAACTCATGACATATACTCCTCACTTGATTGAGGCGAGAGAGGTGGATATTAGCAACACTTATCAATAGGTTTGGTTGAGACCTTCCAAACTTTGACAACATATTTTGGTGTAGCTTTTATATGATTACAAAAGCTACTTTTTGACCCCCTATTTCTAATAATCTATATTAATTTTTTCAAGTTTCTCTCAAGTTTTTTATCTCAAATTCAATACTTAAAAGACCCTTAACTTTTTAAAATAATGCTTGCTACTTGTAGCTATTAACATATCATGTACATGGTGAAAATTATGAAATCTTGCAAGATGTTAATTTGGTCCGGTTCCTTAGGAACCGTTGGAACCGAATCGAAATTTAGCGGTTTGGTTCGGTTCCTAAATTAATTTTTGTAGATTTATTTAGAACCGGACCGTTTACATATGGTTTGGTCCGGTCCGGTTCGATTTTTTTAAAAAAAAATTCAAACCGTTTGGAACCGTTTATAATTAAAAAAAATCAAAGATGAAGATGAGCCGTAACTCCGTAAGGCCCGTGTAACATCTCGCATTCTAGTTGCCCCTCTGCTAGGTTACCGTTTCACTTTCTCTTGTCAATTTTCCCGCCTCTCGCTGCCGTTCACCGACCCTCGCCACCCCTCACCGTTGTCGCTCCCGTCCTTCACCGCTAAAAGAGGCGTTATTTCCTTGTTTCTCACATCTCACTGATCACCGCCCCTCGCGCCCATCCTTCCGTCGCCGCCCCTCGCTCCGTCTATCGCCGCCCTTGATCCGTCCGTCGCCGCCAGTCCTATTTGGTTAGAGTCGATCTTTCTTCTTACCAACAAACTGAAGAGACTCTTCTATTCGAGCGTTCTTCACTTCTTTAGTTTTGCTCTTCACTTCAGCACTTCTTCTATTCAACATCCACTAACTTCATCTTCTTCTTCTATTCAGATCTTCAGTTTGCTGATTCTTCTCTTTGTTGATTCATCTGTTTGCTCACTTTGCTAGTAAGAGGCGTTTTTCTGTTTTTTTTATTGTTGCCTTTGTTGCTATTGCAGTTTGCAGATATGGAGCTTAATGGTTGTATACTTGTATGTTGTGTTCTAGTGTGTTAGTGTTCTACTGAATATTGATTTGTTGTTGTGTTCTACAATATACTGTTGTATTTTGGTCATATTGTGTTCCAGTTCTACTACATAGTACTGCATATTGATTTGTTGTTGTGTTCTACAGCATACTGTTGTATTTTGGTCATATTTTGTAGCCTGGATCTTTGATATGTTCGTTCTTTGTATAGTCATGGTAGATTTACTCTTCACTGATGTATTTTGGTCATGCCTTAAATAAAATTTTGATTTGTATTTTACAGGTACATAATGTCTGAATTATCTAGGAGTATATCTCGTTCTCAATCTCATGAGTCTGAAAGCGATCAGGAGTGTAGGGAGATTGTGTCTCTATCATCTCAACGACAACTAGAACTCAAGAAAGCTAGGAGTGAAAATAAACTGGTGGGAACTGTTGAATCTGTTTTGAAACCTATTGAAACGGTAAAGAAAAGAAGAAAAGGAGCACAATTGGCTGAAATATACTCTCATTTCGTGACTAAGAGTCATCCATTGAGGGATGTGGTCGATGGTATTGAAAAAGTAGTTTGATCTTACCAAAGACTTCACTGTAAGTATTGCGATACTTCATTTGTTAAAAGTGCATCTACTCATGGAACTTCTACACTTAGAAAACATATTGAGACTATATACAAACTTTATCCGGGTAGAGATAAGGTGTCATCTGGGCAACAAATGTTTAGTGGAGTGATGGATGGTTAAGGCACACCAATGGTGGTTAATTGGACACAAGATAATTGTGTTACTACTGCAACTCATATGATTGTTGTTGATGAACTTCCATTTAGCTACATTGAAACTCTTGGATTTAGTTAATTTTGCTCACATGTTGTACATTTGTTTAAAGTTTCATGTAGACAAACCATAATGAAAAGATTCTTAAAGATATATGATTCTAAGAAGGAGGAGTTGAAGAAGGAATTGAAGTCTCGTAGTGTTTCTTTGATCACGGACACTTGGATTTCTTGCCAAAACATAAACTATATGGTTGTCACTGCACATTTCATTGATAGAGGATGGAACATGCATAAGAGAGTGTTTGCTTTTTGTGTGATTCCAAATCATGAAGGTGTTACAATAGATCAGATTTTGGAATCTTGTTTGCTAGATTGATCAATTGATAATGTTCTTTGCATATTTGTTGACATTGCATCAGCTAATAAAATTGTCATTGACTATGTGAGAGATAAGTTGTGCAGTTGGGAAACTAAACCAATTCTTTGAGGTAGGTTTATGCATGTGAGATGATTAGCTCACATCATAAACATTATTGTGAGATCTAGCTTGAAGACCTTGGAGAAGTTTGTTGTAGCAATAAGAAATGTTGTGAGGTATGTAAGGGGTTCTAGTGCGAGAAATGATGAGTTCAGAAAGTGCGTGGAGAAGGAGAAAATTTATTGTAAGAAGGTTTGTGTCTTGGATGTTCCAACAAGGTGGAATTCCACCGTTCTGATGTTGGATGGAGCTTTGGGATACAGAAAAGCTTTTGACAGATTGTATTATGATGATTTGAGGTTTAGAAGATATTTTGATGAGGATGAACATGATGATGAGGATGAGATGCTTCTATCGAGTGAGAGTGTTGTGTCTACTTCTAGGAGAGTGAAGAGAGTTGGACTGCCCACAGTTTAAGATTGGGACAATGCAGTGGTATTTGTTAAGTTTTTAAAAGTGTTTTATGAAGCAACTGTGCATATTAGTGCACCTCTTAAGCCAACATCTCACAAGGCCTTCCAAGATATTGCTACCGTTGAAATTGAGGATCTTTGTGCAATTGGCTTAGGGCCTGATTCGAGTGAAGCAGACAAAGTTTTATATGTGATGACCACTCAAAATGAAGGCAAAGTACAATAAGTATTTTGGTAAGTTGGATAACATGAACTCTATATTTCCCTGTTGTTGTGATTTTGGACCCTAGGTACAAGTTAAAGTACTTTGAAAGAGTATGTAAAGCACAACTGAATTTGTTTACTTTTGAGATAAAGAAGAAATCTAATGAAGTGAGATAACTTATGGTTGAGTTATGTGACTTGTATGGAGCTCAGTTTGATAGTGCAAGGATCAAGAGGAAAAAAGAGGGGTGTGAATGATAGGGTTGAAAGTTTGAAACAATAATGAAACCTATTAGTGGGAGAAGGGCTGTTATGGAAGAAGATTGGGATAGGGAGATTGAGCAGGTGAGGAAGTTGTTGTGGGTCATGAGGTTGATAGATATTTGTTGGCCCCTATTGAGAAAGTTGTTAAAAAACCGGGTGTAGAGGTGAATTGGTCAATCTTGGATTGGTGGAAGGTGAATGGAGATAAATATCCTAACTTGCAATCACTTGCAAGAGATGTACTAGTAGTATAAGTGTCTACGGTTGTAAGTGAGTCAACTTTCAATACCGGTAAAAGGGTCATTGATCCATACAGATCATCTTTGTTGCCTAAGACTGTTGAGAAACTGATTTGTCTTCAAAATTGGTTGAAATCTTATGCAATTATGGGCTTGCAATACATTCCAGAACCAACAGAAACGGAGACATATGAAATCATTGAAGCAGGTACATATATAAATTGATTTTCTTTCAATTATGTACTTGATTATTTGCAAATTATTTCTTAACATTTTTTTTGTTGTAGAACATATGAAAGGGGTACTTGAGAACAATGATCATATTGTTGAATCTGCATCCAATCCATCCATACCAAGTGTGAAAACAAAAGGTTCAAATGCTTCAGTTTTAGCTCGTGCAGTAGTCATCAAAGAGTCCAAAGCTAGGAACAAAAGATAGAAGAAAAAAACTAAAGACGAAAAGGTATAAAATACGAACTACTTTTGATTATTTTCTATTTGATATGTAATTCTTTTATGGTGACATTATTCATTATTGTAGGTTGAAGACTTTGGTTTGTAAACTTTGGTTTGTAATGGAGCTTGCAATTTGCGACTATACACTTATTTAAATTGCAAGCTTGTTTTTGGAACTTTTTATGTAAGGATTATTTTCTTTTGATAATTTGTTACTTGTTAATTACTTGATTTTGTTTATAGTTCCAATTATGTGGTAGAAATTTATAATAGGTCAAGTACACTCATAAAAGGATCAAATTAGGTATGTTATAAACGGTTCAGCTCCGGTTTCAAACAGGTTTTTCGGTCCAAATGGTTCCAAACGGTTTCGGTTCTGTACGGTTCCGGTTCCAAACGGTTCTGTACGGTTCCGGTTCCAAACGGTTCACCCCTGACCGGTTCTAAACGGTTCTTGATATTTGTTAAACGGTCCGGTTCCGATTCAGGAAAAAAAGTTCCTGACCAGTCCGGTTTCAAACGGTTCCGTCAAAAAAAAAAAGAACCGAACTGTTTACCTTAAACGGTTCGGTTCCCGGTTCTACAAAAAAACTACCGGTTCTGGAACCGTTAAGAACCCTAGTAAAGAGTACCTTGTTTGAAACCTTTAAAAATAACATTAAAACCTTTGTACATTCAGAAATCCATTCACCTTTGAGATAAAATCATCTTATTATGTCAAGTAAACTCTGGATATCAAATTCTTCGTTATTGGTGGAACAGGTCCGATTTCCTTCAATGCACAAAATCTACGATAATGTGTCCTCAACTACATCGAGCATATGCCAACAACATTGTAGACAAAATTGTTGGTCATTGAGACACTACAACCATCTACCTACTTGTAAGTTGCAAACCATTCTCTTCTCAAACATATATTGTAAGATGCCCTAGAATCTAAAACACATGTTGAATTGATGAGTGTATTCATTGGCTACAAAAGCAATATCACTACTAGAAAAAGCATATGTGTCCACGACATCAATCTCATTGGTAACCACAAAAATAACCACAAAAGAGAATTCCCTCAAGCTTAGCCACAAAATTACTCTCGAATGATAATTTCATTGCTACAAAGAGCATGGACAAAACTTCCCACAACATTTACCCTTAAATTTGTTATCATTGCTAAATGAACCACGTAAATTTAGTCGGGGTTAACTTGTAGGGTCAATGCGAGGGTAAAAACGAGGGTAGCGTCCAACGTAAATTCGAGGGTAACACTTAGGATAAATTCAGGATTAAGAACAAATAATGCCAAGGGTGAATTCAAGGTAAGAGTGAGGGTACTGCCGTGGATAAATTTGAGCCTAAGAGAGAGATTATAGCAATTCTATGTAATCTTAGGGCATGTCTGCTATTTTAGATTATAGGGGATTCATTTAGATTATTTGGGGAGGGGGTTATATATGGGTATTTGTTTGATATAAGATTGGGATTATAGGTTATGTTATTAAAAGAGATTATATGAGAGAAATAAACCCAAAAAAATATCATGAAGGAAAGATCATAGGATAGTAATGTCATGGATAAAAACTCACATGTTTGTGATACCCCTATACCATTCTCACAACGCTCTCATTCTACTTCCCTCCAAACCTGATACCACACAGAAGAGAGGATACTCTCCTCTCTCGTTGAAGACCCTCAACAGGGTTTCTCCTCCTACGAATGAAGCGAAGCCTAATGGATGTGGGAAGAAACAAGTGCCTACAAGACCCTCCGCCCCCTACGAAGATGTACAAATTTAGGGTTTTGAGTAATTTTTGGTCAAATTTCTTTGATTTCTCTAATAAACAAAGCTTGTTGAACTTCTTTGGTTTGTTTAGGATTTCAAATATTCTTTGGCCTCCTGTATATAAGATTTTCGAGTCTTTTCTGGTTATATATAGACATTTGACGATTTCAAGGGTTTTAATTATGTAATGATTGCTTATAGAATTAATGTTCAAAGTTTGAAGGCTCGTTTGGCATGACCGTAGGAATGGGGTTGGAATCAGGAATCGGAATGAAGTAAGGAATTAGAATAAGTCATTCCCGATACTTGGTGTTTGGTATGATGTTGGAATGAAAGATTTTGAGATATGTTTTTTTATATGAATTATGAAACAAGAAATCGTATCATATTTGATGATATATGTGTGAAAGTTTGTAATGTAAATATATGTTATTTTTAAACTACATTTAAGAAAAATTAAGATTAAATAATAACTTAAATAATAAACACTAAACAATCGTCAACCCAAATAGATAAGTATACAACTTCTTCTATCAAATATTTTTTTTCCTAATTGAGCCAATTATATTGTTTTCGAAAATTTTCCGGTTACATTACATCTTGAATGAAATATGTGTATTATAGTTTTAAAAAAAATTGTTTGACAAAATCATGTTTTCCTACAAAATAATAATATAATTCAAATTAGTTGATGGAAAATAACGGTTTTTTATAATAATTTTTTTTTTGTGAAACTAAATAAGCAAGTATAAATATAAATAAATAAATAAATATATATATATATATATAATGAAAATATATAAATGTAGTTTCAAATTTGAAATGAGTTTATGTGAGAATGGATGATACCCACCTTTAAATTATGGAATCAACTTTTTCTATAAGTTGGAATGAACCATTCTATAAAATCATTCTCAATCCGATTTCAAGTGCTATCAAACATGAGGTATTGATATAACTCATTCCAATTCCGATTCTTGATTCCATGGAAATCGTACCAATGAGCCCTGAGTGCATTAGAAATGAGAGTCTACAAAAACTCCACTCCTGATGAACATATACTTACAAATATTATGATTTTGAGTCTTCACTATTTAGGATTGAAAATATGTGTTGTTTGAAATATTTTCATCCTTATGAACACATACCAATAGTTATTTTAGGATATTCATGAGTCCTAATTAGCCCACATCTTGTAAATATCGATTTCTCTAATAACGTTAGGCTATTCTTGATGAACATAAGCCAACAAAAAATATATTTTTGATGGTGTGCATTAATATTAGGCTATTACTAATGAACATATATACCTACATAATTTTCACTCTTGATGTTGTGCAATAATTATCTTTGTTTGCATATGTTATGCAAATTAAACATTATAGCTATCATATATCTACATAATTATCCTTGAGTATTTTTCTACTATTCCAAATGAACATAAATCAATCATAATTATCTATGCTTGACTATGTTGTGAAAATTGAACATTATTGATAAGCTGATGTTTTGGTGTTATTTATGTCTTGAAATAGTTTTACAAATCATTCATCATCACTTGTGAGGATTGTTGTTGAGATTGAAGAGCCTCAACGTGTAGTGGAAATTCCTAGATCAAGGTTTATACGCGATGTTTCATTATTTTAACAAGAAAAATAGAATTAGGTATCAGATATATATTTAACTATTAACCAATCATAAATGTTGTCTTGTATGGTTCTTCAAGCGAATCCAACCAATGGAGTAACATCTACATGCTCCGTTAATTCAACTTACGTAACTCAAAACATATATTCGAAGATTGTTGTTATGCACAATGATGAGTCCAAAACATAAGTCGTTTGAGTCATCTTATGCATGCATTTCATATCTCATTTGGTTTGGTTTATGTTCATATAGAGCATAAATCCTTCATATTGCATTGAGTGGTGTCTACTTTGGTTTCTTTCGTATTTCATGCGTGCGAGGCTAAAAAAGTGCAAGAACGATGAAAGGATACAAGAGTACGAGTTTATATCCTCCCTAGGTCACGCACATCTTATAATACATCTATATTTACTAAGGATCGAAGTTCTGAGGTAAATTTATGTTGGACAAAGAAGAATTGAATAATCATGTGAAGATTATTGATGTTGGATGTCATTCCATGATGACCTTTGAGCTATGATGCACAGACACTTCTAGAAGGTGGCGCATCCCGTTGTCTTGCTGTGTTGGACACAGGGACACAACAAGACACGGTCAAATATGACCGGAAACAGTCAAGAAACATTTCCAAGGTAGGACATGGGGAGGACACGACAAGGACCCGAATTGTGTCCGGTCAACGAAAGTTTACCTTATTTTTTAAAACTAGAAATAATATGTAAATATATATATAAATACTGATTCAAAATAATATTTTTTTCTTCTCTTTATTTTTGTCCGACTAAACCTAGCCCCACATGGATAACTGCGAGATTGTGGCTGCCGGAAATAAGACACCGATCTTCTTCTTCAGCTTTAATGTTGAAATGTTGTTTTGCCGGCCGACTCTTCTCTCCATTTTTCTTATGATTTCATAAATTAATTTTAAATCTTTGATTACTAATTTGTTGTGTAATCTTTTTTTGTTGAATGTTGAGTGTGTTATTCTAATTCTTTTACTTTATATAATTTACAATTATTTATTATTGTTTTCCTTGGTTGATCATGTTGTTTGGTTGTTGTTAATTTACAAAATAAATGGTTTATTCTTCAATTTTGATAATAAGTATGTTTATTTAAAATTACAAGACTAAATATGTTTATTTCTATGTTTTGTAAGATGACGATGTTTTTTTTAAGCTTTTGTTTCGGTTATTTTGTTATCATGTTAATATTTTTATCTACTCATATATTATTGATTATATATATATATATATATATATATATATATATATATATATATATATATGTATCTTATTATGATATAGGAATTCTATATTTCAATATCTTTAAAATAATATATGATTTATTTTACTAGTCGTGTCCCCATTGCCTATACTTTTGAGGATTGTCGCTTCTCCGTTTCTCACCGTGTCCGTGCATCATAGATTTGAGAGATTCCCAATTTCGATCATCTTCCCTTTGGTTTCGGACAATTTTGTCATCTGCAAAGTTGTAGATCTTCGAAAGTAATATCCATGAGTTTCGTGGTTCCGACCAGAGCAGCGAGAAAGTCAGGTTTATTGAACTGTCAAAAATTTTATCAAAAAACGCAGCTAGACAAGCTGAGACGGCATGCCAAACGGCTTATCAGGCTGTCTCTACGCCGTCTCAAGCCTTCTCAAAGTCGTCTCAAATCCATCTAGAATTTTAGTGAGTTACGAATTTTGCTAATTTAATTCTGATACGGGATTCTTAGCAAGCCGTCTCCCATGTGCTCTTGTCGTTGATGTTCTCCGAAATCATAACTTATTGTTTGTGTACTGGCTGGGATTCTTATGTCCGCCATAAGGTTTGATCTAAACATTATAAATATCTTTCTAGGTCATATTAGAGGTTTTCCGCATCTCACCCTATGGTCGACGAGTTTCTAGGGTTTCAAGGTTCCAAGTCCGCGTCGCGGAACAGTAGAGTTAGATTTCCCTTTTCTTTGCATTGTAAATAATTTGCAGCTTTGATATTTATGAAATACTCTTCTTTTATTATGTCTTGTTAATTCCTTCTAATCTAAGAATCGGATGATCCCCTATAATGGTTTGATTTATTATTGCATACATGATTGTGAATTGAGATTGTGATATTGTTTCTTTTCAAACTTTGACATCACACAACGCCTCATGAGGATATACTTGTGCATGAGGTTTTTGTAAACTATTTGGTTTAAAACTTTCACGTCACACAACGCCTCATAAGGATAAACAAACAATTGAAAGCTCATAGTGATGCCCTCAATGAGAGAGTGTTGAAGGGTGTGGAGGAAAAATGAACAACCATGTCAAAAAATATGAGATAACGGAACTTCTTACAAAGAAGATGTAGCATTATTTAGATGCGATGTCAGTAATAAAGAAGTTGTGAATGGTCATCTATGTTTTGCCTTTTATTGTCGTCGTTTGTGTACTCTCTCTTGCGTATAAAATTTATTGTCCATGATTGTTAAATAGACGTGGAATAGCAATACTAGCACAACAAGACTTTTATGTTTTGTTATGCTCTTTAAAATTCACGTTTTATAAATGGTTATGTTTTAAGTTTTAGATTTTGTAAACGCTTATGCTTGTTATTTTCCCTAAGTTATGTTCGGGTTTTCTCTATTGTTGTTGATTCCTTATATGTAAACGCTTATGTTGGGTACTATGTTAGTTCATGTCGATTTTGTTATTTTCTTTATTTCTTCAGTTTTTGTTTCCTTATTGTGCAACTTTGTTGATGTACAACTTCGTTATTGTGCAACACAAGTGCAACAATAACTTGATGCAAACAACAATATTTGGTTGTTGTACAAAACAAGTGCAACTCGTTATTTCAATGTGTGTCACGATGTTCTTGTACAACAATAATCTATTTTTGATGTTTTGCATCTTTATTTTGTTGTTTTATTTGTTAACACAATTATAGTTGCATAGAATTATGAATGGTAGAATAGCTCACTTTTAATGAATTAACAAGTAATTTATACAAGATAAAATCAAATATATTTTGAATGATGGTCAAATGTATTTTGTTAAAAGTGTTTATTCCTATATGCGAAACAAAGGTAGAGAAAGTCAACAATCCCAAATTTAACCGAGTTCCAATTAAAAAGGAAAACATCAGCTTTTTCAAGACCACGTTGTTGCTATTCAACGGATACCCTGATCATAGTTGTACAACATCAACAACAAGTTTTGATCCCATTTTGTTCAATAAATACTTGAGAAACAACATGGACTCTACATCTGACCATTTTCCATCAACTCCAACAATCTCCTCAGGTTTGACCCGATGCATTACCTCGACAACCACTGATAAGAATCACATTAGGTGACTACTTTAAACCGTCCATCATCACCACGTATTACTAGATGATTTAATCTTTGCCTCTTCAGACCGTCATAGCATAAACAAGTTTTGTCTCATATCCCTTCTCCATTCATATCCAGCACAAATTTAGAGCAAAACAAAGTAGCGATCATAAATCAATAGATAAGCATAGATTCAGATTTAAAAAAACTCAACACTGAATTATACGACTTTAGTGCAAACTCAACACTGAATTATGCGAATTCAACACTAAGTTATGCGACCCAAAATGCCAAGGTCCTGAACTCAAACAACCTCAAAAGCAAACCTAACACATATGACAGATTATATATCCAAACCAGTAAATTTAGCTATTTGTAGAGATGACAATTCAAAAATACAAGCAGTAGTCAACAATAGAAACATGTGATCATATTTTCCCATAAAACCTAAATTGACCAATTATGTAGAAAGGTTTTCTAAAATAAATGTGCCACAAGAAACAAACCTAGATGCAACCACACTCAATATAGTTTCAATTATCCTAATGCTTTTTCACAATTTATGGAAAGATACGTTGTCATCAACCTGCAATCGGGCCTAATAAACTTTAAATTGGGAAAATAAATACAACGAGTGGCAAGTTGGAGGGACAAGAAAGACAAGAAGAAAAATCCTTAGAAGAAGGTTGTGTTGTGATAGCATGTATTATAGTCTATATTTTGGGATTGGTTTGGATGTTTTATCTTCATAAATCTGCATGCATGGATGTATATTCTTGATCATTATGTTATTTTGTTTACATTTTCAAGAATCGAGGTCTACATCTAGTTTTGTTGTAATTGTAGGGAAAATGGCACGATTTGGAGCAGTATGGAGCTAAGAGATCTAAGGAGTCATTGGAGCTGCATTTTGGAGCATTGATGAGCTACAAGAAAGGCATAGGAACCATAGAAGTTGGACATAAGTTTGATTTTGGACCAGTTTGGAGTAGGGATGGCAATGGATCGGGTGGTGGGTGGATGACCCAATCCGCCACCCGACCCGCGAGGAAATCTCATCCACCCCACCCGACCCGTCATCCGCCAAACCCATCACCCGCATCCGATCCACCCGCATCCAACGGATGAAGCGGGTGGATCGGGTGATATTCGGGTGTTCTACGCATTTTCTTTAAATCGATATTAAACTCGGAACCGAATGCGGAATAATAATAATAATAAAATAAATTCAATCCGAAAAAGTCTTATTCATAAAAAAAACATGATAAATTTAAAGTCAATACAAATCATACTGTATAAGTTTTAGTTCTTGAAAAATAGAGAAATTTAGCAATACATAACATACAATAAGATCATACTAGGAACTAAACAAGTGTATAAATTTTGCTAAACAATCACGTAAATCACCAATTTATAAATCAAAATGGAATTAAAGATCACTAAACAAGTAAACAAACAATAAATTTATAACGGGTGCAAGCGGGTGAAACGGGTCTGATGGGTGGATGGATGATGGATCGGGTGATGGGTGGATGAAAGGTCCGTCCGAATCCGACCCGATCCGTCATCCGCTTCATCCGCCATCCGCTTTCATCCGCTTCATGTCGGGTTTTCACCCTTTTAATATGGATCGGGTTATCGGGTGTCCGTCGGGTTCGGATGAAATTGCCATCCCTAGTTTGGAGAGATTTGCACGTAGTTGAGGATCACCCCGGATGGCTATAGTATCACCTCGACCGAGATGATTTTGTTGGGTTGGATCGAGACGCACGGCCCATGGCCCATAAGATTTTTTATTTTGGAAAGTGATTCTCCTATATACTGGAAGATATTTTCTGGATGAAAGTAGGTCTGGTTAGTTGGTTAGTTTGGAAGATTGAAGATATTCCAAGGAAGGAAGGAAGTTGAAAGAAGATAGCTTTGAAGTTAAAGTTGAAGGCTTTTGAAGGAAGTTGTAAGGTTTTCTTAGATTCTTTGATTGTTGTCTTTTGGTTTGTGATTGAAGAACACAATTTGCTGGTTGTTTGGTTTGTTTGATTGAGTGATATTTAGACCTTTGTGTTAAGGTTTTCTTGTTTGGATATTGCTTCTTTTCTTATATATTTGATTGTTATTATCATGATGATTATTGGCTAAATTCTTGTGCGATTCTAGGGTGATTGGTTGAAGGTTGTGGGGAAAGACGATGAAAGAATGAGCCTTTACCTCAGTGGACCCTGAAAGCTCAAGCCATACCTTAACCGAACCTCACCTCGGTCGGTTCATAGAACATCTCGACCGAGATCGGACATCAACTGAGCGAGGCGTGACCTTTTCTGATCCATATCTGAGTTTAGGTTTTAGTTTGCCAAATCTTATCCTTGTTGCAGCTTTCCTGGTCCATACGCAAGCCTAGGATGAGACTTACCCAATGATTCTTTTGCTTGTATACCAATGATGATGAGTGTTAGGTAATAAAGGTTTATTCTTTATTAGGGTTTGAGTGTGTCTTCATCCTACCTTTGTGAGTTAGCCTGAGACTTACCCGGTAAAGGTTAGTTATATTCCCTTAGGTGGTGTGTTGGTTTGAAATTATAGTTCCTTTCCTTAGTTCCTTGAGACTTACCCGGTGAGAGGATCTTTGGTTTGGGATAGTGAGTAGTGAGAGTTACCCGGTGATCTATTCTCACCTCAGAAATACCTTCTGTAATAACCGAAAATTTTAAACTCCGCTTAATACTGATTTTAACCGGATTCCGATCCGCTAACCTCTAACCTTTAAATAAAGTTAAAATGAATTTTAAATTTTATTATTTTATGCGACCTTAGTTCACATAAAATAATAAAAGATGTAAACGGAGATATTCCGTACCTTTAAAATAAAATAATAAATTACTTGTTACGGAAAATAATTCCGTAAAAATTTCCGCAAATGCCCTACCGATCCGTATGAGTAACGACCCTTCGTTCAGCCAATTATTCTATGTAAGAGCAGGTCCAACCCTTTGGCCCAATTGCCTTCAGCCGGCCCAATGCTAACCCTCACTAATTAAACCTTAACCTAACCTAATTTACACTTTAACCTAATCTAATCATATTCTACCGTCGACTGTTGCGTGTCGCTTCTCCCTCTCCCTCTTTGTACGCAAGACAACAGCAATGAACGCCACCCCAGGGCCACCGCGCCGCCTCCGTCGACCGCCCAGACACCGCCGGAACCCTGGTAAGCAGTTGTTCTTCCTCCTCGTTACTCTCTTCCCGACCCCAGCACTCGCTAACCAACTACACCACGGTTCTTCGGCCAGCAGTGACCCAGTGCCGCCTCTGTCGATCCCGCAGATCCGACCACCAGTGAGGGCCGTCCGGAACGCCAACGCCGCCTCGCTGCCTTGTTTCCTGCTGTACCGGCCGCCGCGCCGCCTCTCTTCGGCCAGCAGTGACCAGCGCCGCGCCGCCCTCTTTGGCCCTGCAGTAGCCCGCAACCACCACCGAATCCTGCAGTAGCACTAGTACAAATCATAAGTTTCTCGGGACTTTTTTTGCATTACGGTAGGGAGTTTTTGAAGTCCCCTAAAACCTTTGGCCGAGAGCTTTTTCTCGGGAGTTTTTGTGCAAGTCCTGAGAAACAAAAATACTCTAGGGAGTTTTTCAAAAAACTCCCGAGAGATGTCTCTCGGGACTTTTTAAAAAAAGTCCCTAGAGATATCTCTCGGGACTTTTTAACAAAAGTCCCTAGAGATATCTCTCTGGACTTTTTAAAAAAAGCCCCTAGAGATATCTCCCAGGACTTTTTTATAATAACTCCCTAGAGACTTCTCGAGAGTTTTAAAAAAAAAAAACCAACAACCCCACCCATGCATTTATGAGACATTCAATAGAATATATACTATTTACATACTGCTCTTTTATTGAATGCAAAACAGACCTTCAATACAAACTTTGTTGTAGATGGAACAAAAAAGTATGTAAGCTATAACACAAAGAATACTACACTCAAGTAACTTTAAAATTCTTTCTTATATAGAATTTAGGAAATGGTTACCACTAACATGCAAGAGTTCCTTGGATGCTTCTTCTCTCGTTGAGTTAACCAAGAAACACTTCATATTTGAAGTGCATCTGCAATGGAACCAATAAGGGTGATTGCTTCAAATCGTGCTTGGTTTTCTATGGTTTTCACGGTGAAGGGGAACAAGCCAATGATCCGCAATTTATAGCTAACTCTTTCAAGCACCGAGTGCATCACTTCCTTGGTAGAGTATAGTTCTTCCTTTGACACCCTTTGCATTAGAAGGCCTAGTATACAATTATATCTGCAATACTTATCAATGGAAAATAGAGCCTAATGTTCTAAAATAAAATCAAAAGCTTTAAACCAACACTTAATATTACTTGTTAAAGAAAGCAAAAAAGTAAGAAAAGGAAAATTACCACAAAACAAGACTTGAAAATCTAGCTCCTTGGTAAATTGCTTGTCATCATACCCTTCTTCACATTATATGAAGCATTTGACTTCTCAAGCCAAAATGTAGACAATATTACAGTTTTATCTGTAAAAATAATTGCACTTTTATCCATTAATGACTTAAAAGGAGCAGGATTAGATGGCCTCAATATATAATAGTAGCTATATTGAATTTTCTGTCACATATTTCTCAATCTCAAACATTGCATAAGGTTTAGAGTACTAACATGTACAGCTTGAGATTTCAGCACATACCATAAGTTCAAACCTTATATTAATTTGCCAGTATAAGTTCAAACCTTATATGGTATCATGTGATGTTTGTAATATAGCATGTACCTTTGATGGAATGATTAGTGATGTAAAAAAAAACATAACTTACATCAATAGCTTCTGAATAAGATAGAAAATGAATGTGGTTGGTGGTGAGTGAAAAATATTGTCTCCATGCATGTTCATACTCTAAACCTTATGCATAAATGGTACTCTACCATTTATGCCTTGGTAAGAATTGTAGTTGAATATTGTCTTCATGCCTAATTTTAGTCTAAATGCTTAGCCAAACATACCTTAAGCAAATAACAAAGAAAGAATTCCAACAAAAAAAAATCACAAAGAAAGAATGCATGTATGTAATATGATACATGCATAGACAGACTAATTTATCTACAGTGACACAAAGTGAGGTTCCACAGACAAGAAGATACTCACAAGTGTTCTAGGCATCAATAAGAGAATGACAGAGAGTAGATACAAAGATACAACAATGCCAATTCCAGCAATAAAATTTTGCAGCAGCCGTCGGTTATCTTCACGGGAACAAAGACATACTTGAGAAGGTTGGTCAACTCAAAGAGATGACAAGAAAACTGCAAAGATAAATGCTTATTATTATAAGTATATTAGCTTATGAATTTCCATACTTTTAATCTAACCCCATCATGGTCAATTCTTACCAAGGCATAAATGGTAGTCAACATGAAATTGAGCATAGAAGAATCTGGAATATAAGACATCAGTAATTAAGGTTGACCATTGGGTATGCTTAATCTGCAAATACAAGCCTAAAAGTCAAATAGTTCAGTTCAATTATAGCAGCCTAATGCTGCATTCTTTACACAATATCAAGAGCGGCCAAGTATTTTTTTATCACATCAATATTCATTTAGAAGTTTAAACATCAAATTCATGAATAAGAAGCCTTTGAAAGGAACCTGCATCTCAAACGTACAGCATAATGATGAGAAAGAATCTTATGAAAAAGTTTAAATACCACATTTGAGTAATATTTACCTGATCAATGGTTCATACTTCAATCAAAACCAATACATCAGTGGTTCATGCTTCAATCAAAACCAATGCAATGCCACCTACATCCATTTGTTCCTATAGAAGTGAAACTAATCATAAGAATTATGGAGATGGAAGCACTGGACCTACTAGATTGAACTTGATGAGTCCTTAGCATAAACCTCTATTCAAAGCTGAAACTAATCATAAGAAAAACTTTGCAATACAAAATTGCAAGTTCATCTCACATTCAGGTAATGAAGGAACTAGTATCTGCAAATTGGAGCGAATAAAATAGCATCGATTTCATTTCAAATTATGAAATTGTGACCATTCTTACCTTCTTCTCCATAAGATAATCAGCCCGCTAAGTCCCGCTTGCGGCAAAACACGCAACTACAACAAAACACATGACACCTTCAACATATAGCAATACAAAGAGAATCAAATGATTCGTTAAGAATTAAGACCAAAATAAAAGTAGATAAAGGTAAAGATACACACCTTGTTACTTCTACAGTAGAGCAACAAACTGGTCTTCATTGAGCCTTACTTCTTGAAAATCATGGTAAGGGATGAATATCGAGTTCATACTTTTTGGCTTGTGTAAAGATTTCCCGCAATCTATATCTCCCCACCTCAATTGCTTTGCCTGGTTTCCTGATAGAATGGTATTGGACTAGTAACTAATAGAAAGCATTATATTCCCGTCTTTCCCTGATCAACCTATATATGGCTATCAACATAAGCTCATAATTTAACCGGCTTGAGCCTTACTCGCTCGGTTATAGAACCAAGATAATTTCAGTTCAATTTTCAGTCCTAATGTTGACTAGTTTCGGTCAAAGGACAATCCAAATATTTTGCTATAGGTCGATCAGATCAATTTGTCCCAACTATAATAGAAATCAACCAAATTTCTAACTTTAATTTCCTTTTTCTCCTTAATTTCACATGGCTATAATGTCAATAATTTCATATGACTAATTCAGTACACAAACATTGCTCTACACCACATAATGCAAACCTTCAACCTACACATGATAACTACATATTCTAATTGACAACTCAGCCCACATGTATTTACCTTGACTTGACGGTGGCGATGACAACGGCGGACACTCCAGAGAGAAATCGGGGTTTTGTTACCGTCAAGTGCCGATGATGGACTGGATGGAGAGGCCGGCGTGCAGAGGGAAGAGTCGATATTCGATCGAAGATGATAGATTGGATGGAGAGGCCGGCGGGAAGAGAGAAGACTCGATATTCAATCGATTCTCACTTCTCAGCTAAGTCTTTTTAGGTTAGGGTTCTAGTGAAGGAAGACTCGGCATCAACTTTGTTTCATAATCTCTCGGGACTTTTTTCTAAAAAAACCCTAGAGTGGTTTAACGGTTCTAGTGAGGTAACAAAAAAGTCCCTAGAGATTAATTTACTTTTTTAATAAATAAATTAATAATTGCTTTACGGGAATTATTGTATTAAGTCCCGAGAGTTTTAAATTTATACGGGAGTTTTTTTAATACCCGAGATAATTGTCCTGAGAAACTATGAATTTGTACTAGTGTAGCCACCACCGAGTCCTGCAGCAGCCACCACCGAGTCTTGCCGTTTCTTTGTCGACCTCCTGCTGCGTTGCACTAGCCAACGTTCCACCGCCTTCGACGCCGGACCCTTGCCGTCTAACCTCCCTGCCAGACTGCAATTCCGGTAAGACTACTTCCCGGTTCTTCTCCTCTTCTGCACTGGAGCCGGTGTGAGTCAAGGTCGAACCCTCCTATGTCCTGTACTGTAGAATGTATATAAGTATATGCTTATGAATGTGCTGAATTACGTATAACTGTATCGGAGTATGGATATATATATATATATATATATATATATATGTAGTAAGAAGTTTTGAAATATGATAGTGTATGTATATATACAGTGACTTTCGTATACAGATGTATATATATACATATATATTAGACATTAGAGTGAGGTACCGTAGTGTATATATCCTTATATATATAGATACGTAAATGCATAGTGATACGAGCATATATATATATATATAGACGTATAACTTAATGTGTGTAAATTATATGGAACCATAGAATTAGTAGATATGTATTTTGTATTTAAGGACATATTTATAAGCATAAAAATAATGTATATAAATATATGAGTTAATATATAAGTACGAGTTGGGAGTTATGAAATTATGTAAAAATAGATGAGTTGAGGAGAAAGGTTAAAAACATGTTTGACGGTATAATAAATGTAGTAGCGTAATTAGTAACCGTAGAGAAGGAGTGTTGTCCTTCTTCGAGTTGTCTCGAGTTTTGACCTTATAACCTATAAGTAGCTATCCGAGAGACTTATTTTATGGAAAACAAGATAAGAAAGAAATTAGTAGAATTTAAGTATAAACTTTGAGAACTGTCGGCACTAAGGGTAAAATGGTCTTTTACCGTAAGAGAACTTTTTCCGTAATTCCTTCGCATGAGGTTGGACATCTGGATGTGATTTTGATCCACATGCCTTATTTGACAGGCGTTTGAGTTACCACGAGTACGGACCGATGTGAGACTTGTTAGAGTGTGATTTGACTCAGGTAAGTCCTTGCGACTTACTTAGCCGGTTTTTGGATATTAGTTGGGTGATAATGGTTGTGTGTGTGCAATATGTGTTACAATAAAAATAACTTGTTAGGACGACCGTGGTTATTATGTGTTAAGGCTCAAGTGTATGTATAACGGGCCGTGACATCACTGCCCAGCTCTGCCAGGAGACTGGGAGGTTCTCTATACCCAGACCATACATGTACACGGTGAGATGTATCGGATCCACTCCTGATGGGTACACGGGGGCGGAGGCGAGGTTTGGGAATCTCTCGTGTCACAAAATAAGTATCATTAGAGTGAATGACTTAAACGAAGATAATAAATGGATTGTTTGAAAGCATGATGAGTGTTTATTATTTTATGTGTGTGTGTGTGTGCTATTATTATTCTCCTAATATTTAGATAACTAGCTAATGGTTTCTCTTGTTGTGTTTTTAGTTTTACCGCAGGTTAGACCAGCAGCTGAGTGATTCGGAAGTAGTGGTCATCCGGGTCTCCGTACTCCTTAGAGTGGGGGTTGGGGTTGATGTTTGTCGTTCTTTCTTGTGTTTAGACAGTTGACCGTTTTTCCCTTTGTTAAGTACTTTAGGCTGCTAGACCGTGTTGCATTCATTACCTTAAAAATACTATTTTATGAATTTCGGCTTCCCTTATTTGTGTCTTGTTGCAAGATCCTAGTAATATTGTTGTCAAACTGAGGTCGGGACCCATTATGAGGTCCTAACCAATAATGCCCCTAGTTCTGAGAATTCGGGGTGTTATACCTTCCCTTGCAAACCTCATCTTTGTCCACGTTATCCTTTGAGATCTTGAGTCGGAACCACAACTGGATGCTTTGACCTCTAGAATCTGCATTCCTTTATCTGATTATTACATCATCTTTGATATCTTTGTTTTGTTGCTTGCTTTTGATTGACAACCTTATATACCGTGCTTTGTTTTACCATAGTCCCTTTGTTCGACCCTGGAGTATTTGCTGTTATTACAATTGATCCGTACACTGTGGGTTCGCATATTGTTTCAGGCTTATATTTTAGGTTATAAATTTAAAGCTATATCGTTCACGATTACACACACATCTGAGAGCGAACATGTTGGAAGTTGAATTGATTATTTATGCATGGGACACAAAGCCATGACTATGAAGACATAAATATTATTTACTATTGGTTATTTATTTATGGCCATTGTGAAAATGATCAGATATCGATTATAAAGTGACAGAGATACTAAAGTATAAACTTGGTAGTATACTCCAATCATAGAGAAAAAATGAAAAATTCAACTAAAAGGCTTAAAACAACTAGATTATATGTTGAATGTACAAAAAGTGTGAAAACATCCAAAAATGTTTGATTGTACAAATCGGTGAACACTAAAAAGTAAACAAGCTAAAATTTCAACCCATAACATAACAACTATAATATCCGGAATTTTTATTATTATTTCGGAATCCCGAAATAAATTACTTTTAACGGACTTAATCGAACAGTTCCGAACCTCAAACCATCTTCCTTTTTCTCTCTTAGTTGTCTTGACGGGCCCAACTCTCCTTCCTCCGCCTGCACAGCCAACGGCCGTTCCTCGTTTTCCTCTACTGTGTGCGTGGTTGCAAGGTTGAAGATGCAACCTTTTTACATTTGTAATTTGGCCCCTGTATTTGTGTATTATTGCAATCTGTCCCCACCTCTATATATATTGTGGTTTTGACCCTCTCTTTTGGAGATTACAGTTTGTGCCGTGCTAATTTGAGTAATTGCAGTCTTGATCCTATAATCTTGAAATGTGCAGTTCTTTCCCTTGTGTATAATCATAGTTTTGACCCCAAAACTTATTTCGGAAAATGGCCGAGTTTCATGAGTTTCATTGTTGCCTGAAAAAGTTGATCTTAGTTCTTGACCCATGTTTATAAAATTGTATAATTTACCCAGAAAATATTTTTATGGGTTTTAACCTTGGATTTTATATATGAGTTTTATTATATATGTATATATATATATATATATATATATATATATATAATGCCCAAATTTAGCTTATGAAAGCTAAATTTGTTTAGTTTTGGTACTAGGTTCGGAAACGACCCCGATAATGACCTAATGAGCCCAAGTTCGGCATTCGTAGATCGTCTTCCGCCTTCGACCTCGTGTGAGTATCTTCTTCCTCGATCTAGTTATGTTTAGTAGTATCATGCTAGGTTGGATCTAGCATAACTTAGAGCGAATGCCAAGTAGTGGCTTTGGACCTTAGGTGAGTGTTTGAGGATTGTGAAATGTTGTAAGGCTTGAGGTGTTGATATTATCTTGTGAGGTTGTTTATGGCTTTAAGTTGTATGTTGAGCTTGTGAGAATTTAGGGGTTGAGGTTTTATGTTTGTTTGAGGTTGTGGACTAGTACGTGAGTATCCTAGCAAAGAGTGTTAGAGCCGAGATCAACGAGACTAGGAACGAGTTGTCCTAGCATGTGAGTTGTACGACCTTGTATAGGTCATTTGGGCTAGAAGTCTAAAGACTTCTAGCATGAGAGATAGATGTTGATCTTGTGCCTCATTTGGTCAGGCTGAGAGTATCTTCCTGCGAGAAGCGGAGTGCGATATATTTTCGGGTTGAGCGTTGTGACAGGTAAGTCTCCGGACTTACTTAGCTTGTATTCTTCGTATTAGTTTCGATGCATGTTTGGTGGTGTGTGTTTATTGTTTATGTTATAACAACTAAACCGGAAATAGGATTACTGACCTTTATATATTATTTAGCCCAAGTGTATGATAACGGGTGGTGACAACTTGTCTAGCTCTCGCAAGAGTTAGAAGGTTCTTGGCGACTATCCCATGCTGGTAGACGGTTGGATGCATCAGTACCATTCCATGCCGGTAAGTAGGGACCGAGGCAAGTTTTGGGGACTCTCGTGTCACAAACCTAAGTTGAATTAGAATGGGATATGACTCAATAATAAGAAAATAATAAACCACACTTGTGTGCTTTGGAGTATATTGTGTGTTATGATAATTTATGTGTGTTTGTGCCTTCACCTTGATTCTAATGCCTTGAATATTAGTTAACGGTGTTATACCGATGTTGTAGATTGCCTTGCAGGTTAGGAATGCGGCCGAGAGATCCGGAAGAGTCGGTAGTCGTGGTTCCGTACATTTTAGGAGAGGTTTTGGTTGGAGTCGGGTTGTGTATTGTTTTGTATTCATTATACATTGTATTCCGCGTGTATGACGTTTGGTCTTTGGAGTCGTATCTCGGCTAAAGTCTTTTGTTGTATGCTTTCGGGTTTCATTACATTGCATAAAAATGTATTTCGTTTTGACCTTTATTTGTGTCTTGTTGCAAGATCCGGTGAAATTGTTGTCAAGTTAAGCTTCGGGACCCATTGTGAGGTATCCGCTCGTAGCATCTCGAGTCACGCGGATTTGGGGTGTTACATACAATATAACAACCGGAATCATAACAAAATTGATTACTCGAATGAGATTACGCTTGTGGATGATTAAAGAAAACATAAAACAATTAAAAGTATGGATTTG